>JAODUO010000069.1:72500-97500 GCA_025642075.2 Ridgeia piscesae | reverse complement strand
AGAATTGGGGGCAACAATAATAATTGGATAACTTCCATTATGCCTAAATCGTTAGAAATTAAACTTAGAGGCACATCGATAAAACACTTTTAAAGGGTTAACTGAGTCAATAAACATTTCCAGTTGTCAACAGATTGATTTATACGCTAGAAAGCTATGGTGTGTAAACAAGATTGTAAAGGTATGACGGCAGAATTTTGCAATATTTGCAACTGATCCACTAGAAGGAAGCATATTCCAAAGAGAAGGTGTAGCTACAGAAAAAGCCATAGTCCCAATATTTATGGTTTGTTTTAGAAACTGTACAAACATTCAAATTGTACATAGTATAAGTTTGAGCGTATTGTCATTAGTATTAACTTTAGTGACAAAATGTAAATCAGAACTAGATGAACGGTCCTGGTTACAAGAGTAAGTAGTTAATATAAATGTGATGATTGCTTACAGGAAAGTGCCTGGTAACAGTGGTAAGTAATAGTACAAATCTTATAGATGATACGATATCGGACAGCAACCCAATGCAGCAATTTTAGAAGCAGTATAGAATGAGTAAAACGTGGAGGCCAAATCACAACCCTTGCTAAGTAATTTTGAGCACATTGTAATTTTATAATATTCTTAAAGGCAATATTTTGAAAAAGGGAATTACAAATAAACGAATGTTCACTCATCCATGTAAATATATCATCTCACGCAGCAGAAAGGATACTTAGTGCACAGAGGCTGTTTCCTGATGCGTATACTAGTGCAGCCTTGTGGCCACTAGGGGTCTCTGTAGACACACAACTCAAGCAGCCACCGGTATACCATGAGTTCACTTTCTGAAACAGGTTCACACCACGATGACCTCGATGATGATGCAGAAGGGACATCAGGAGTAACATTTGAGTATAACAAAACACTGTTTGCAAAATATGGGCTACGAGGCCCTCAAGTCCTTTGGACTATATTGTGATTTTTTATTAATCATAGTTTGAAATCATTAAGAGTTGTAATGGAAGCAAAATTATGACGCGGTTAGTGGAGATTATATGCCAATGAAGATACACCTAGAAATAAAATATTTTATTTATTATGTTATTAACAAAACTGTTGAATATTGTCCTGATTCTCTTCTATTTACACCAGTATCCAGTGGTTGTAGATACCTTGCAGGAGAGGCGAGGAGTTGCAATCTAACATGTAGAAAATGTAAAAAAATATTAAATGAGAAAAATTTGAACGTTTGTCATTTTGGGCGGCCATGGGAGACTCCTAGAATGATCAAAGCAACTGTTGATTTCTTGCATATGGTGTCATTGCAACATGAAGTGTGTATACAAATTAGAGAAATGTTTCTGAAGAAAAATGCAAACTATAAACAAAATTGCATTTTGGAGGACCCTGATATGCCTTTAGAATGATTAAATCAAACATAATATTTCTTGTGTGGCATTACCCCATGATATGCCATTACAAAATCGGGAAAAGGTTATTAGCCTGTTATATATGCTGATCTGGCTACTAGTGGATGTTAGATTGAAATTGAGACACATCTGGCATCCAGCACCTACAGGTAGGTCTGTGGTGTGTCCTATGTGTCCACGGAGGGTGTTAGCCATCACTGGCAGCATGGGGTAAGGAGATGACTGAGAGTCATCACCCCGGTAGTTGTTGTTAGTGTTGTCGCCAGCGTTCTCTTCAGTTGGTCTTGCCTCCAGGCTACACAGACGTTTCTGTAGAATCTCTTGTTGTTTTGTATCCTTCAAAACAATTGAAGCCGAAATATTTTATGTGCACAATCTCTTTGGAGTGTGAAATGCAAATAAGTAAACCAAGACAATCCTGACGATCACAATATTATACTAGTAGAGAAACACAACACATGGATCCAGTTATCCATGTAAAGTGAAGAGATGTTGGACTTGGACAATATCTTTCCCACACCCAGGCCTGGAGTAAACTTTGTGCTGGTAATAAGCTATTCATGAAGTTCTATAAATCGTGTGAATCTTGCCACTGCCACCTAGACCAAGTATGTGTGTGAAATGTTACATTCTGTGACAGATCTATAGTTAATATTATGATCAAATAAATAATTCCTATTGTACATACACTTTACTAAATACAAATAAGATTGGTAGATTAATTGAGAGTGCCACTTAAAGAGAAGCGCAGTGTCAACTGGTCGGGTGGTGTCATGTCAAACTACCTGTATATAATACGCATTGTCTCACCTTTCTCACAAGGCTTTTAATGCCAGTGAGTGTGTTGAGGGCAGACAATGCCTTCTCGCGCAGTCTCTCCAGCTCCCCCACACACACGTCCGCATACGGGTCGGACACTGTTGTAACACACCTTGTTAAGCACCAAAAGCAACACTTAAATGAAACATGTGTAGAATACAAGCATGTTCCTTGCGCTGTTGTACATATGACTGATGTTAGTTGTTCCTAATGTCTTCTAAAATAACAGATATATTATGATATGCCAAACTGCCTTAAAATCAATATGCATGAGTCATAAAAAATCCCAATTTGAATGTTGAACCTGAAAAATTTAATATTTGTTATATACTACTGTTATTGACACTTGTCATCTCCACTTGGATACTTTAGAAGCACTATGGTTTTATGATCCTGTCAAGTCACACAAGATAACTGCACTAAGTACAACCAATTAAGTACATTTTATCTGGCTAAATTTAGGTCCGAGAACAGACAACCTTGCTTCATTTCAAGCAGTTCCCCTATCTATTGTCTGGAATCATCCATGTGTGGTAATTATTGACAGAAAGTCAACATTTCCGCTGTATAAAATGATGGGGTGGGGGTAGGATGGGTTGAGCGAGCACTGAATGCGTCATGCGCATTATGTGCCCAGTATGTGGGTATGGGGGCATAACCACTTTGAACTATTTTAAAAACTACTTTTTAAATTATTTTAAATGGTGCATACTGAAGGGTGTTTTAACCTATTCTCTGGGAAATAGCGAAGAAATAAATTCATAACTGCAAGATAGCAACATGTAAACATGTTTATAACAAGAAATAGCTATGAGGTGGCAAAAATCCAGACAAGAAACAAGATGGCCGACAAGAAACACAAATTTTATTTTTATTTTGTGGCTAATGCACACTGGAGTTACAGTGAAAATCTACTGACATCTAGCGATTATTGTACTAGTTTAAATCGCAAAAGATCAGGGTTCATGATCCATGAGGTGAATGATAACATAAACCCACCCACAGACAGCCATCATGGGGTCCTGCCAAATGTCTACGTCTGTGACCTGAGACTTAAGCATTATGACTGAGTCTTACCGTGATGAGGCTGGAGGAGAGGTAGAGATGGCCGACAGGCACACAGTCGGGGCTGTAAATGACTGCCATGTGTCTTCTGGGCAACTGTGTCCCCCCTTCCAACACCAACAGCTCCCAGACTGCCGTAGTCTGTGAACATCTGCCAGCGGCTGTCGCATGGAGAGGCGGGCACAGGATGAGGGAACTGGTCCACTGTAGACCTCTCCATCACATCTGACCAGGAACAAGACAAGCACTGAGCTGTTAGTGGAAGTATGTAAGACTTGTCAAGGGACTGTTCCAGAGAAATAATTATCTCAGCCAAAATAACACCAGGGACTTTACTGGTAAGATAATGAGCTCATTCAATTGCATTGTTATAATATTAGTAATAATTATTAGTGTAATCTTGAAATGTTCTCTTTTGGTGATTTATGACTTCAGAAAAGACTTGCTCAAGGCAAGTCAATATTCCATAACCATACTAATTACAAACCGTTGGGAATTTGGGATGCACTTTTAGAGAGATGTATATTCCCACACATTTACACAAAGAACCAGGTTTCAGATGTGATTCTTGTAGTACACTTTCGAGTTGTGGATTCAGTTCGTTGATCATAACAACACGCATATTTTAATAACTTGTCTTGTGCTCGATGTTGGCATGTCTGACTTTGTTCTAGCACCTTCTGATGTTGTTGTCAACAATAATATTATGTTCAGTAACTGACATATTCCATATAAAATATGTATTTTGTATGTGTTGTGACCAACTAATATATATTTTGCAAGTTAAAGAGAGTGATTTTGAGGTGGGTTCATATTTGAGAAGTGTCATGTAGTGCTTTATCCCAGGCCTGAACCTACTACTGAGTTGAGTAGTGCCAAGCCGAAGGCAGTGAATTGAATAATGCCCGTATTACTAGGTGTGGCAGTACTGTCAAACGTGCCAGTACTAGGCTCATAAATCTTAGACGTATCACTTAGGTTACTGACACTAATTTCAATTATTGTCTGACTAATTGTCTTAAATAAATATTAATCAGTTAAACTTATTCTTCTTGGAAGAATTGAGACAACTATTAACAAGAAGGCAAGACCTAGCAGGATTCTGGAAGAAGAGGATGCACTGATCAGATCTTTGCATTAGAAACATCAACGAGCAGCCTCTAGAATGGAACTGCCCGCTGTATATTAATGTCATCGATTTCAAAAAGGCCTTTGGCAGTATCTACCGTGACACCCTGTGGAAGATCCTAAGATCATATGGAGTACCTCCAAATTTTTTTTCACTGATAGAAGTTTTACAACCACTGTGAATGCAACGTCATCCTCAGTAATGCTGAGTGGTTCCCATTGAAATCTGGTGTTAGACAGACAGAGATGAATCCTCTCATCCACCCTTTTCTTGGTCGTCATCGACTGGGTTATGCAGAAAACTACATTAGATAAACCCAGGGGTATCCGGTGATCTCTCTTCTCCCAGTTAGAAGATCTCGACTTTGTTGACGATGTTGCATGTCTAATTGTCTCTCAGTACAGCTTCACCATCTTTGAAGTAAATCGGATAGATTAGACAGCTGTGCAAAGCAAACTGGGCTTACCATTAGTACAACCAAGACAAAAGTGATGAGTATCAATACCACACCAACTGCACATGTTACCTTTAATGGTCAACCAATTGAGTTTGTAGCTCTAGGACTTTATTACTTACCTGGGTAGTATCACCAGTAAAGACAATGGAGCACAAAAAGACATCAAAGCAAGACTGGGTAAAGCCACTGTGCTTTTGCCAAACCTCAGAACATTTGGAAGTCCATGAAAACAAAGATAAGACTACAACAGTAACGTGAAGTCTATCTTACTGTGTGCTTCAGGGTGCTGGCGAGTGGTTAAAGGGGCCATGACAAAGATCGACGCCTTCCATAATGGATGTTTAAGAAAGATCTGCCGGATATTCTGGCACAATAAAATATCTAATGTGGAACTCCACAAGGAGTCGGGCTGCAACAGTGCTGTCCTCGAAATTAAATGAAGATGATTGAGATGGCTAGGACATGTCATGAAAATGCCTAAAGAAAGTATCCCCAAAGTTGCCCTAAGATGGGCACCACCTGGAAGAAGGAAGCTAGGACGACCAAAGACAACATGGCAGAAGACAGTAAAAAAAAGTAAAAGTAAGTTTTCTAGCGCAGTATTGAGTCCTTAGGACTGCTCAAAGCGCTTTTACACTTTACTTCCCTGGCAGACCTGTTCAATCAAATACCATCTCAACTTCTCTGGGAAGCATCAAGCTACTTGCTACAATTAATGTGCGAAAGGCTTCTCGTTCACATAGTCACCACTGTCTATAGCCAGGTACTCATTTATATAGCTGAATGAACTGGAGCAATGTAGAGTGAAAAAACTTGCCCAAGTTTTTAACACCGAGGCACAGGATTCGAACCCGGGTTCTCTTAGTCGAGAGGCCGAAGCTCATTGCCCTCTACAGTAATGGCAGAGCTACAAGACATGGGGCTCTCAATCTCATGGAGCGAGGCTCAGGCCGCAGCAGAAGTTAAAGAGGTTTTTATTTTCAGTATTATATCTTTAGCACGGTTTCCTATATTAATATACACAAAGTTCAACAGGCTGACACTCCCAAATAAACTCTTGTCAAATGTCCATTTCTGACAGCACTGTCATCGTAGGCCATAGCTTGAACAGCCAGATCGCTTAAATATCGCTCAAACTTTCGGACGTAAACATCTTCCCCACTGTCGCTGCATATGTTTAACTGCCAGATAATATACATTTCAAAGCGCAAACAGAACTACATGAATGTACCTTCGACTGACATGCATACAATAATTAATTACAAAGCATGACTTTCATGTGAAAACAAATTAAATCTATTATAATTTCGCGCGAAACGCACGACGGCGTAGCCTCAATATATACCCGCCTTAATAAGTCTCGTCTGCACTAGGTGGCGCCACTATTAATCGCTGGCCCGTCTGTACAGAGGTCCCTGCCACCTCACCTCATACAAATGCATGTATTGTAAGCACCTGAGGCATGTATTGTTAAACGTGCCATGACCCCAAATTTTCACCTTTTCTGCCTAAGTTTTCACATAATCCTTTTTTGTGCAACAAACCAAACTGTTATGGGATTAACTATTCTAAAAAGATAATTTTAAAATACCAAGTATATTCTTTGTCATGCATGGACAGTATAATGCATATCCGAACATGTATCTGTCAGGTACACATAATTATAACTAAACTTTTGTAAGCATGCTAATGAGCTCACTAGAGTAGGTGATATTCCTCATGGGGGCACCATTTTAGTTGAATCTTGGCATTATATAGTAACCTTGCAGCTATCCATAGATATTGCCTACCAGGTAATCCTTTTGATCTTGAAGTGGCTTTAACCAGAAAATATTAAGAGGTATATTTTCTCACCGCACAAAACAAGTGTAGCACAACTAATATGACAGACTATGGAATGGAACTAGCTGATAAATCATTGGTCTTGTGACACTATGACAGATGGTCTGATGTCAAATATTGGAACATTTTATTTTTGGTGACTGCATGATCCAAATATACATAGGCAATTTAATTAAACTGCTTTTAATGTTGATATTAGTGTTTTATATAATGCAATTTAAAGAAATTGTAACTTTGATTAGGTGCTTTTTAATTATCTTTGTTGATTTAAAGAATGTTTGCAATTCAGGTTTATTTTTGTGTGAATCTTGTTAAAATTTTATTAATAAAAAATAAAAGAATTTGAGGGATAAACTAAGCATGCCAAGATCAGATTGGAGAAAAAAAAATTTATACACCTGTATAGGCAAATGTGGAGATAATCCATAACATTGAGTTATGCTCATAATTTAGAATTAATACTGAATAACGGTGATAAACCATAGCCACATAAATAATTGTGGCAAGGAGGAATATTGAAGCACATCACGAGAGACGGTGGAGTTGATGACAAACTCTAAAATGTCCAAGTTTGCTATCTGCTAAGAACATTGCACCCACATGCTGGTTGGATCTCACAGGAATTTTGCGTCATTCACACGCAGATCCAGGAAGTTGGTTTGGAATTCTGTTTAGCATTGCGACAGGCAAGTGCATCTAAGAATACACCCTTGTCTTTCATAGGTAACTCCATGGGGTGTAACCTCCTGGAAGTGTTTTACTTGAAGTCTTCATGTTTGGTTAAGACAAGTGTGAACACGAGCAGCAGAGAAGATGCAGAAATCTTTACTGGCAGCTAACATTTCGCATATTCTTAGAAGAGCACCCACATACCCACGGAGGTACACGTACCCGAGTCTGGGTACTGCAACTCTAGATGTTTACCACAAACAACTGCAGATATTCATGTCTGAATGATTATATTGAACAAAGCCAAATACAGATGTCAAAAAAGAAAACTTGTTTTTACTGAAGAGTAATCTAATTGTACAGTCGTGTGAAATCTGCAACACAAGCAAGTAGTTAAAATGCTATTGGCAGAACTGTGTCATAAGTAATAAATTACACAAAGACATTAACATAGTCTGGATGTGCATCACGCAGGATCCAACCTGTTTGTTTTAAGAAAACCTGCTTTCCACATGCATATGCATAAACCGGTATACATCAGGCAGTCCTGAATCACAACATTAACTGTTTCTTCTGGCTGTAGTTTGTACAAACAACATACAGGTGGCATGGCAAATCACACAATCGATGCTAGATAATCTTTCACTTCAGCAGGAGATAGCCGCCGGAAGCCATCTTGGTTGCAGATGCCAATCTCTATGTTGTGTTCTGTCATCTGTCCCTCAAAGCTCTCTTTCAGGGTCAGGATGGCTGTGTGCACCGCATCTTCCAGCTCCAGATCATCACTGTATCTGAAATGTACAAGTCAACATACATTCAATGTTGTCTCCCGGCCTTAGGACTGTTTACGACATGTTACACTGCACTCCAGCAGACCTAGGGACCATTTCAGTAATGTAGTTAAGAGCTCTTAAACCCTTAAAACAATCAATTTTGATCTTTAACAGTGATTTTTCAATACACAAAACTGTGAACAGCACGAAGCAAAAGCGGGACTTTGTCACTCATAATATGGCAATGGATATATGCATTTTGAAAAAAATTAATTGATTTTAAAACAGATTTTGTATAAAGATGAGTTTTCCTATTGCTTAGTGAGACGGTCCCCTGAGAATTTGAACAACTCCTCAACTTTTCTGGGAAGAAGGCAGCCATGCTGCATTAATGTGCAAATAGTATTCATACGAACACCCAGTGCACCCTATCTACCACCTACTCATTCATACAAACACCCAGTGCACCCTATCTACCACCTACTCATTCATACAAACACCCAGTGCACCCTATCTACCACCTACTCATTCATACAAACACCCAGTGCACCCTATCTACCACCTACTCATTCATACAAACACCCAGTGCACCCTATCTACCACCTACTCATTCATACAAACACCCAGTGCACCCTATCTACCACCTACTCATTCATACAAACACCCAGTGCACCCTATCTACCACCTACTCATTCATACAAACACCCAGTGCACCCTATCTACCACCTACTCATTCATACGAACACCCAGTGCACCCTATCTACCACCCACTCATTCATACGAACACCCAGTGCACCCTATCTACCACCCACTCATTCACACGAACACCCAGTGCACCCTATCTACCACCTACCCATTCACACAAACACCCAGTGCACCCTATCTACCACCTACCCATTCACACAAACACCCAGTGCACCCTATCTACCACCTACCTCATTCACACGAACACCCAGTGCACCCTATCTACCACCTACCCATTCACACAAACACCCAGTGCACCCTATCTACCACCTACCCATTCACACAAACACCCAGTGCACCCTATCTACCACCTACTCATTCACACGAACACCCAGTGCACCCTATCTACCACCTACCCATTCACACAAACACCCAGTGCACCCTATCTACCACCTACCCATTCACACGAACACCCAGTGCACCCTATCTACCACCTACTCATTCATACGAACACCCAGTGCACCCTATCTATCACCTACTCATTCATACGAACACCCAGTGCACCCTATCTACCACCTACTCATTCACACGAACACCCAGTGCACCCTATCTACCACCTACCCATTCACACAAACACCCAGTGCACCCTATCTACCACCTACTCATTCATACAAACACCCAGTGCACCCTATCTACCACCTACTCATTCATACGAACACCCAGTGCACTCTATCTACCACCTACTCATTCATACAGCTGGATGAATTGGAACAATATGGATAAATAGTACCCCAGTAGTTCAAACTAGAAATCAGTTTTGAGTATGGTGCAAAGTTGACATTTTCAGAAAAGCAACACAGCAAAAAAGTAAGATAATTAGCAAAACACAGCAAAAAAAGTAAATACATTAAGCAAAAAAGACAAATATACAGTTAGTATTAATGTCATGTACAAAAATTATGTTTTAGTTCAAATCTAAAACATTTCCTTACCTCTTCTCAAGGAAAGTTTTTCCATTGACAAAATTCTTGCCAAGAGCTGTTGCTTTCCATGCAAAGTATGCACCCTGTAGTGAAAGAAGATGGTTAGTTCTCATTGTGGGTGTCAATAAATTGTAAAACATCAAGTCTAAATGACAATGTAGGGCTTGATGTGCATAAATGCTGTGAAGATGACAAACACTATGCGCCTTTATAAGCAAATTGTCAACAGAACACGAAATGAAAATGTTTTACAATAATTCAACATCAGCATACTAGACATTTCCCTACATACGACTAAATTTTTGTCAACTTTTTATAAAACAAATGTTGAATAAAGATTTATGAATTTTTCTGGTGACTGCCTGTCGTAACAGGGACAGAAGATTAAATAATCCTGTACATGTGTTGCAGGAACATTATACTTAAAAACTTGATACAAACTGTTTCCAGATAGCAGGAAACCATTTCATTAAAATAATTAGGTCTTAAGAAAAATATATACTAAAAAAAAAAAAATAAGTTAAATAAAAAATTCTAAACGCAAATATATATTGCCATATTACTGTGGACACTATTTCCATGTCACATCAGTGACAATGTTTCACTGGTGCGTCATGGTTTTAACAGTTTTCAGGTATTCAAGATGACTGCTAAGGATCAAAATTGAATCTAAGTGCAAAATCAGGTTTAAGAGCTCTTAAGAATGTTAGTGAAATTGTCCCCAGGTGTCTACTGGTGGGGTATGTTGAACTATTGTTACATGCAGGTGAACAGTCACCTCAGTAATACAGTCACCCCACAATTCAGGTCAATAGTCAAAAACAGACAGAAGTGAATGTAATGATGAGGTGTGCTCGCGGCTGTAGACAGACAAGTCAGTGTCACTTACGGAGGGGTCACATTGGTAGAGGAAGGGATGACCTCCATCTTCATCCCATCCGGCCATCAAGAGGGACACACCAAATGGACGCACACCACTACAACATATGCATAAGTTAAAACATGCTGCTTGTCAAGGTTGGGTCCAAACACACATTTTGGGATGTAATACTCTGCCAAATTAGATTAAAATATGTTGCTTTTACAGATTTCAATTCAAATAAAATTGTCCAATTCCAATTCAAATGCGATACAGATACATGCGTTTTATGATTTGACTACACTGGATGACACCTGGCTTCTGTCGTGCTAGTCCAGGGTGGTTACACAGGTGACTACACGATTCCTTCTTTGAGGCAAAACCTGTTTTTACGGCTATGGATGGTGACACACCTCAATGGCTTCCTAATCATTTGTGACGTGTTCTAACGAAATGAGTCGTATGTCAAAAAAAATATAAATTGAGTTAGTCACACCATTGGAAAGAAGATGTATTAATCTTTCCAACGGTGTAAAAATTATGGACATATCTCACACACAGCCAAAGTTATTGGACGCTGAACATGCCTAGGGTAGAAAGTTTCAAACGGAGAAAAAACGCATTTGAAGTTCGCGGTCACATAAGCACACAGTCGAGTACATTGTCGATCCAAAATCGGCCGTTTTGCTTCTATTACTCCATTTGATGCATTTGAAATAAACTCCCAAGGCATGTTCGCTGTAGAAGATATATCATGCTAACTGTTTACTGAAATTATTACAACATAATCCGAGTATTTAGCAATGTTTTGTAGCAGCGACCCGATCAATTCCACGTTGTTTACGGCTAGCGAGCGCACTGCGCCTGCGCGCACAGCTCTAAGCCAATCAGGGGCACGCTGTCAGCTCCTCGCGGCGTCTAGTGACGTTTGTTCACAGATAGGCCTCTCGCATTAAATGCTGCTATTGGCTTACAATGACGTCAGTGGGAATTTCTACTACAAGAATCCGAAAGAGGGCGTCCAGGGCTTTCCTGTAGTACCAATTAAGTCCGCCATGCGTTGAGGGAAACCCCAAAGAATGCGACTTGAACTAGTGCGATTTATCGGTTCTGTTTTATGAAATTCATGCGTGAAATGTTACGTAGTGTGTCTAAAAAGGCTATAAAATGTACTAAATAATAATGTAAACGAGAAATAAGCATTGCCAATTGACAAAAAAGATGCAAAAGTAGACTTTGGTGACAAAAAGTCAAAATCGTCGAAATTCATCGTTACATGTTTATGCGGTGTTTTCTCGAAATCAAGTTCGCTGACATACGACTCATTTCGTTAGAACACGTCACATTTATTGACTAGCAGCTTCAATGTAGGCCAATTTTCTGTTAATATGCCTGTGCTGGGTGAAGTAGCTATAAGCTGGGGACAGGTGCGAATAACTCACCCCTGCTGCGTGTACTCCTGCATGACGTTGGCCACCCTCTGGACAAGTTGTGCTGTGGGAATCTGTTCCTCATACATGAGGTAGTACTGCTGGGCCAACTTCCTCGCTGACCTCAGCAGCACCCTGCAACACAACATCACTGACATGCATCACTCAGCAGGGTCTTCCATGAAGTAGGTAACAACAGCTGTGGAGTCTTAGATCCCACTCCTTGTCATGCATCATTAGTCTTGACAGACACACAATGACAGTATATATTAAATAATAAATATAACAAAGTCACATGAATAAAATGCTCCTTGGGAATCATAAAATGCCTGTTTCGGACGCGTAGAAATATGGGTTGACGGGAAAGAAAAGTTCAAAAATCAAAGATATTGTCAGTTATGCCTTAGAAATATGTATAAATGGTATCACATGTGTGTTTGTAGTCTTTTTCAGGTCAAAAATGCATTTAAAGTTTGTAAAATGGCTTAACAGCTGACATCCATGTGTCCACCCAAAATGTGACTGGCAAATTTTTTATCCTGCATAAAGCCTATTTCCTTATCAGCTATTGACCCCGGGTGATTCTACTAAAATACTGACCTGTAATCGGGTCCTATTCCACTGTAGGTCATGCCTATGTTCTTGGTGACCATGTCGACTTTGTGAATGCTGTTCTCATCAAACAACACTGACTTGTGCTTCTTTTCTGTGGCTAGCACCACACCATTGCATGCTGAAAGAATGTAAATTAAGAAAGAATATATAAACATACTGCACTGAATGTCAACCCTATAGGTGTGTTCATAAAGCAAACTAAACAGACACACACTCACAGGCAAATGTTTATGTACTTTTTATTTACAAAACCTGTTATGTTTCACAAGAGTTGTGTTGCCAAAAAATGTTTGTTTTTAGCATGTACTCTGTGGATTATGTAATAGTAATACAAAACACTGCCAGGCAATTGTCATTTAATACATGCACTGTCTTCAGAAAACCAGTTTCCCGTCACTACCGTAAAGATGTCCATTAAGAAGGATTACAAAAATATTTGTTTGGAATTACAAAAATGTAAAACCTACGAACCATCAGCTGTCTATTTTGAGTCATATGTTTTTGCTGTGTATAGTCGAATGCCAGATGTTTTGGTACAAGTATCGAACCTGTATTTGCAGTTTGTGCATCAACAAGTTTGTATGATCATTTGAAATCAATCTTCCCCTACATAGTTATTACATAATATTTTTCACAACATCATATTTGCATTTTTATGACTGTGTGCAATTTAATTAACATACACCCACTGTATAGGCTAGGCACTGCAAACAAAATTAATGAAAGACAATGAAATGAGGGGTACTGTAGTGAGCCAACATCCAACCAACCAATGACCATAACTAGGCAAAGGTTTTGTCTGGATTAGCCCACAACTCCATAAGAGTGATGTGCTAACAAAAAAAGACCAATTCACACAGACATTTAGATATTAGATAATGGGTACTTCTAACAGATAATGGCCAAATTCAATAGACTGAACATTATTGCCAGGGGATAGCAAAAAAAGAAGGAAGAAATTAAATAAGGGTGAGAATATGTACATGAAAGTTAAAAACACGAGATTGCTTAAAGTCTATAGAACAGGGTGACAAGTGGAGCCTTAAGGCGTCAAGTCAACAGTACCCACATTATGTGTTTACAAATAAATAGTACAATTAATTAAAATGTTTACATATTATAAAATTATAAAATGAGTGTCCTATAGACCTTTTAAATAACATAAAATATAATTAAGTGCTGGGTAAGCCTGTTTTTGAACAATGTCAGAGCATGCAGATAGTCACCTTTGATGCCAACAGATGGTGATCCTGCTCCAACAGCTGCCAACGCATATTCAATCTGCACTAATTTTCCTGAAGGGCTGCAAATATACACAAAATAATACTTTGTTGATGCTGAACACATTTGTTGTCCTAAAAACTGTGCAAATATGCACTATTTATAAAACATACATATTAAGCCATGGGATGATGTTGAGTGATTGAATTAATGAAATGATGTATCAAATGTATGCAAAGATACAGCTGTAATGGCAAAATTGAGGAATGTCAGATTCTAAACAATTGCCCAAGTACAGTGTATTAAGTCTATACGCAAGTAACGCAACCAACGGTTATGCAGTATAATTCAACTGTGCCAAGTTATTTCGCGACTACCCTGTTTTCCACAATAGAACAAAGTACAAGACGAGGAGTTATCAATTTTTAACAAGATTTAACAAGATTGCTACCTAGAGAATTAACTGGACAAGGAAGCCCATTGTCTTATCGAGAGTGTAATCTGTCTATCTAAGTATATACCACTCTTTTTAGTAATATGTCGATTTTATTTTTTTAATATATTAACACTAGTAGCACCCACATAATCAGCAGATAATCTATTTCATTCAATTACTGTTCTTTATTTTATTTTCTAATAGCCTATCAAGTTTACACTGCTCCTTTGCTAGCCTAATGTAACTTTCATAACTGATTCTAATATGTTCTGATATGTTGTAGTGCAAAACCCCTACTGGGGCATAACTAATCTAATATCCCTCAGTTTTTGTATCATTTTGGTTGCTCTCCTTCGTACTCTTTCTAGTATATATACGTCCTTCTTGCGATATGGCCTCCCATGTCCTGTGTGGAGGCCAAAACTGAACATTTGCCACTTCTCACTTTTGACACGTATTATCGCCCACGCCATGAGTTTGCACCTTACAAACCAAACCCAGTTTTATGCGGTAATCTATAGTATCATGATAATTGTAAGCATCTTACTCAAATATTCTGGAGATTAAATATACCAGCACATTACCTGAATGTGGTTAACGAAAAGCTGTATCTCTCAGACATGATGTGATCTTTTTTCGGAATGAGGTTGCTATTCCGAGACCAACCGATGTAGAAGATTGGTTTCTTGTCCACCGTGTGGCGCCACTACCTTAAATTAGTGCGCTAGCTGTGATTATATAGATTCCGTAACGAGGAGCCACTATTTGTCGCATCTTGCTTGGTAGAGAATACTAGTTGTGAACTTGTGAAATTTGTAATTTATAGCTACATGTCTGGGCTCCCAGATATTTCGACAGGATTTTGATGATTTTGAACCCCAACACATTCACCATGTTCCAACGTCAATATGTTGTAGGCCCTATCCCACGGACATGATTGGATCTGACTATATAGCTCCAGGCCGGTTTGACGGAATTTAAAAACTGTTTGTATTATTATTATTACTATGACACGGGATTGCATGGGTAAATGCGCATGACAATATAATCCGGTATGTGGACGAACGCAGAGGTGTGATTCTGCTGCTAATCGATCTGAGCGCAGCATTCGATAGATCTACGATTGATTATGTCCTTCTTTTAAACACATCGGCGTCAAGGGTCGTTGTTTTTCATAGTTCGCTGCCTATGTACAACATAGACAACACACCGTGCTGATTGCCGGTGAGCAGATCGAAAACACACCAGCTGACATGCGGTGTTCCGCAGGGGTCTGTTAACATTCTCGAACCACTATTGTTCACTGTTTTATATGAGTATCACTACTTGAACATCATGTCATGGCTTACCATTTGTATGCTTATGACACTCAACGTTTTCAATTAATTAGCTTGAGGGATAACACTTCACCCGAGATGAAAATGAAAATGAAACTGTATCACTAGTATCTGTCAGTGGATGAAAACCAACATGCTGAAACTTAATGACGATAAAACAAATAAATTATTAACCTCGTCATCCATCCCGAAGGTGTAAGAACCGGCAACATTCACGTGACACTCAACACGCACGCCAGAAAATTAGGAGTGACATTCGATTCCAATATGTCACTTAAGCGACACGTAGTTAACACACATTTCCAGAACAGCGTACTGCCATCTCCACTGCAATTGACGCATTCGTCGCTATTTATGACAAGGACATACCACATGGGTACACAACAACTAGAGCTTGCCCTGTTATCTCACGTAGTAACTGTTGCAAGAGCCTCCTGGGTGATGGTCAGTGGCGGTAATTGAGATAATAAAATATGTTAAAAAATGCATGTGCTCGTATTACACTGATTCGACCGAAACGAGACCATGTAACGCCCATGCTCTTGGAGCTGCACTGGCTTCCTCATAAGAACCGCATTACATTCAAGATCCCACTTCTCACTTTTAAATGCCTCCGTGGTCTTACACCTCCATATTTATCAGCACATCTCTCTCTCTCTCTCTCTCTCTCTCTCCGTATTGTCTGACACACAGTCTACGTTCTTCTGGTCAGTTACTGTTCAAGCAGCCCATTTCCCGTACTAAAATCGGCGAACGACCCTTCTCTTGTGCAACTCCAAGAGCATGGAACCAACTACACCTTACAGTGCACCAATGTTCGAGTGTTGGTCAGTTTAAAGTTTCACTCAAGAGTATTTAGACATTCGACAATCATAGTTAATTAGTTAACTATTCATCCATTTATTTTAATTAGTTTATGTATTATTTTAATTAATATATTGTTTTATTTTAATACAGTGTATAATTGTGTATTTATGTATGCATTTTATGGAAACGCAATTGTTTTTCTTAGCAGGAATGATTGCATAGCATTAGGTCCTCATTATTATATTCCAAGGATCTGGTGGGTACGAGCCACCCAAGCCCCTTCCTGGATCCGCCTATGTGTTGGTATGAATTGTGTCCGATATCATACATGAATAGGGAAAATATATTGCAATGATGACGCCACCTGGCGAATGAAATATGTTAATGCAAATTGAAGCTACAATATAATTTTATGGTGTAAAGATAGCAAGTGCCACACAACGTAATGACGGAGGAAGGATGACGTTGGTGAAAATTACAATGCATTCTTTTATTAAAGAAACTACGCTCATTAGTTGCTCAATTCATACACAGCACTTGTGGAAATACATGACCAGGATTGGCGATGGGCAAAACGAACTGATTATAGGAACCTATAAACGTACAGACAAAACACTTGTTTCGGATTAGCGAACTTACAACCCCCCACACACATACACACACACACCACACACACACACACGCACGCACGCACGCACGCACGCACGCACGCACGCACGCACGCACGCACGCACGCACGCACGCACGCACGCACGCACGCACGCACGCACGCACGCACACACCACACACACACACACACACACACACACACACACACACACACACACACACACACACACACACACATATATATATATATATATATATATATATATATATATATATATATATATATATATATATATATACACACACCGGTGACTTGTGCAGTCACTAAAGTCCCACCGGGTGCGTGCAGATTCACCTCAAGCTGGACAGATGTATTTTAGACATATAGGCTTTAAGCGACCGCTCGACATTACCACCAATGACTGAACTAGTTAGATGGTAACACTATTATGGTGGACAGTTTTGAAAACGAGCACTTTAAAGCTCGATCGTTTATTGGAGGGATCATTTTAGCATATATCGCCGTTCATAGCGCGAATATATCGCGAAGTTTCTAATCATGCAACCCTACACACCAATAACGTTCTTTAAAAACCACGACAGTGTTTTAATAACATCGGCTACATTAATGTTCTTTCGACAAATTTAATTAGTAGTCCCATTTATACTGCACCAAAGACTCATAGGTATAGTGGCCTAACACTGTTTCTCGGCGTCCGGTGCAAACTAAAATTTTGCTTCCCGCAGGATACATATTTTACACACACGTCTCCTCTCTGCAATATTTCTATGCATGTGTCCCGCCGTGTGCTTGTTGTGGAACGACATAGTCAAAACAATGCCGTAATATACGTAATAATAGGGGTAGTGTTTTGAACTATCTACATCGTCACTGACAGAATTTGCGCATGCGCATCCGCATCCAACCGGATACTCGTAAAGTTGATTGCGCATGCGCATGCGCGACGCCGTTTGTTTTTTCCTCGCTTAACACGCATCGACAGAAGGGGATACAATGGCACTAGATGCGACTTCAAGTCACAAAGCCTTCCACACTAGAAGGCCTGGGTCGGCAGAACATAAGTTTTCTCATTCTAGGCTCGAACCGGGACATTCGGTTTCCGAATCAGCAGCTACTCAAGACTACGGGCAGGGCAAGTGGTTACTTCATGCTTATTACATTTAACTAGCGGAATACGTTTTAATGGATGACCGGTGTATGTGTGTAATCGGTATATATTCGGAATGATAATGTTCGCTATAAAATCATCATAAGATATGATGCAATAGTTACAATACGTAACGTGCCGGTGTTCGATTAAATAGGTGGCTGCTGTTTTGTTTTTATTATTAATTGCAGGTCGTTCATTGTGACATCAAATGTTTCTACACTGCGGAAAGAAGAGAAACACACACGCACATACGCAAACACACATGCACATACACGTATGCATGCACGCACGAAACTGTCACTGTTTGGTATGAAGTATATCGATGTTGTGCATTCATAAGCTAATCAAAGCAAAGGATAAATATGATATAGGTATTACATTCCTTTTTAATTTTTTTTAACGAATTGTATTAATCATCATCATGTATTGTATGTGTGATGTTACTGTTAGAACTAAAAATCAATTCAATCCAAAAGTACTACATGATCTAATCAAAAGCAATTTTTAAATACCGAAATGCATCTAGCGCATTCTTGATTTTCGTGATGTATAGAAAGAAATTGTGTTTTCCGAGATTTGATCGCATGAGTTGACATGCAATTATTTTCGGAAAGCACAGTTTTGGTACAGCATTTATACTACATTGAAATTATTTCGCTGTCTTCATTGTTGATACCTTTCAAACACTAGAAAACAATACTTTGCGCCTAGTTTCAAATGTGGTACGTAAATATCCACAGAATAACTGTTTTTTTTAACAAAAAAGGGACACATCCCTAACGTCGCAGTTACTGTAGTGCTACTATCCAGACGGCGTTAAACAAATATATATATATATATATATATATATATATATATATATCGCAAATTTCTGGCTAAAATTCGTCAGTATGGGCATCTCTATAAATACGTGTGGGGCTGACGTCTATGGCAAGTTACGTAGACAGTCAAATGACAGTTTCAATAGCTCTGGACATTCGCATAATTAGAACATAGTGTCGTGAGCAAATGTTACTGCAAACTCGTTGCGTTGTAGAATACAAACTGAATGCTTACAAAACAGAGATGGGTTAAATACATGCACAGTATACTTAAGTACAGGTACTTTAAATGTTGCCAAGTACAAGTACTCGTCTAATATGCGGGCAAGTACTAGAACAACCTCAAGTAAAAAGTGCAACATACACTGAACGTTTTAGCTAAGTACAGTGAAGTACACCGAACGTTACACTACTTACGTTTCACACTGACGAAAACACAAAAGCAGCAGTACTATGAGTACATTCATTTTAAGTCACGGCATAAACTACTGGCATTTAGTCTGCAGTGCCAGGTATTAAATAACAAAGCAGTTGTGTCCATCACACACACGGTACATGTAAACTGGTGGTTTCTGAACATTTGAAGCCACTACAACCGATCAAGAGATCAATTACCAGTTCAGTTAATAATAATAATAACTTCTTATGCGCCAATATCCTCGAAGATCAAGCTCAGTGGCGCGACAGTGGCGCTGACAGTTCAGTTTAACGCACGCAATTCTTCTTCTAAATACTGGACTGGGCCTTTACACTGACACTTAAAACGATCTTTGGCGGGGCGGCGAATACTCTCTTAATATAGTTGAAGTATAATAATAATTATTATTATAACACTTCTATAGCGCCTATTTGCTTAATAAATTTAAGTTAAATTAATTGGCTATAGTTACAGTTAATTGTAATACAAATATGGAGCTGATTCTATATTCAAAAGAGAGAAGTTTACCAATGTTCAGCCTAGTTTTAGAAACAACAAGGTTTTTGGAAACGGATGATCTAAGTGTCCTAGAAACTATTAGAGAAATGTAGCAGATGAACTAAGTAAGTCGTTTGTTGAGTAGAAAGAGTACGGTATGTAACAGTAGCCAATTTAAATTTAATTCGATATACAAATGGAAGCCTTGCAACTCCTTAATCTTAAGTAACGGTAATGGTGGTGAGAAAGGGGGGCCTTTAGTACCACGCTTGCAAAGAAAAAGTAAAACGCGTTTAAGCTTCAAGACTACTTACTTTTTATTATTAGTGGGTCTGCTGTACTGAACAAGAAGTTATCTGGTGGCAGATGTTGAGGCACCATGTCCAAGGACATCATTGAAAGCTTGAATAGCTAAAACGTATATGTTTATTCCTCAATCATTGTGACATGTCGGCGTTTTTTATGTTCAGATGCCAATGCGTGGAAATTTCTTGACACTGTACAGAGTGTGTGGGCGGAGAAAAGGAAAGGTTTGTGCCTATAATCATTGCACTGACACGTAAGTCACAACCCCGCCTTAGCACCCCTCCTTCCCTGGCACCCCTCTTCCTTAGCACCCATCCTTCCTTGGCACCCCTCCTTCCTTGGCACTCCTCCTTCCTTGGCACCCTTCCTTCCTTGGCACCCCTCCTCCCTTGGCACCCCTCCTTCCTTGGCACCCCTCCTTCCTTGGCACCCCTCCTTCCTTGGCACCCTTCCTGCCTTGGCACCCCTCCCTTCCTTGACACCTCTGCTTCCTTGGCATCCGCCTTCCTTGGAACCCCTCTCCTTCCTTGGCACTCCCGCTTTGGAGGGGATTTCGTGCTACCTCTCCATGAACAGTGTAAGTGTCGTTTCATGGAGATTTGACGAGCAAAAACTGTAGGGTCATGGGTTAAATTGACGTTTAGTGTTAAGATGAAGGTACATTAATAAAAAAGACATCAAGTGTTTGCGTGCATGTGGCTGTGGATGTAGGCCTACCCCAGTATAGTCTAGTCGGAAGGAGGCGGTCCCGTGCACCCCCGAAAATATACTTTTAATCGGTGTCACTAGATCAGAATAAAATACATACAAAACGGATTGGTATGTTAACAAGTCAGCAAAATGTCCAGGTATCATTTGTATGCAAATTAGTGCCGTCATTATTGAAAAACAATTTTTTTCACTATATCACTTGGAAAAGATGTGTGCACGCGTGCGTTCAAGTACAATACACTTGTTTTCTGCAATTGTTTTGAAATCCAATGGTCCGGTGATATTATTTTTACATGATATTGTGTGTGTGTGTGTGTGTGTGTGTGTGTGTGTGTGTGTGTGTGTGTGTGTGTGTGTGTGTGTGTGTGTGTGTGTGTGTGTGTGTGTGTGTGTGTGTGTGTGTGTGTGTGTGTGTGTTGTGTGTGTGTGTGTGTGTGTGAGTGTGTGTGTGTGAGAGAGAGAGAGAGAGTGTGTGTGTGCGTGCGTGTGCGTGTGCGTGTGCGTGTGCGTGTGCGTGTGCGTGTGCGTGTGCGTGTGCGTGTGCGTGTGCGTGTGCGTGTGCGTGTGCGTGTGCGTGTGCGTGTGCGTGTGCGTGTGCGTGTGCGTGTGCGTGTGCGTGTGCGCGTGTGCGTGCGCGTGTGCGTGCGCGTGCGTGCGCGTGCGTGTGTGCGTGCATGTGTGTGTGTGTGTGTGTGTGTGTGCATGGATGAATGTATCCGGGTGCCTGTGTGTGCGAGCGTGCGTATACGTGTGAAATTGCATAATTACTCTAACTGGGAGTGTGTTTTATCAGTGATCATAGAGTCGGTGGTGTCTCACTCTCGGGAGGACCTACAGGCCAAGGCTGAAGACATTGCGCTGAAGTACCCGAGACAAGTGGACGTGCACACTTTGAAGAAGGAGACAAACGCGTCAGCCCGACTGCAGCTCATCCGCAATATGGCTATACCAATCCCTGCAAAAAACATTCTTAGGTGAGAATCTCGCCTATAATCCATAGCATGGGTTTTATGATTCAATACGGACTTTCGGATTGAAACTAGGTGAATGATGTGTGACGAATTATATGTGTTTCGTTTTCTTGTGTAGACTGCAGTAGAATCTACCAGCATGTGTACACATTCTGGTTCCCCGGTGGATCACAAGTTTGAATCATTTCAGTTCACGGATCATAGTACCTGTGGTTACGACAAAGGCGTACATACAGCTAACAACCTTTATAACCGGGTATTGCCGTCATTTCAACATTGATATATTGAAGCACAACTACATAAGAATATTCGTAGATTGTATGTATACCTTTGGACTTTACCTAGTCTTTAACAACCATGCCGAGTGGAGTTACAGATACTACTGCTACGCTAATAGAATGTTCACGAATGAATTGCAGTTTCAAGTAAATAATAATTTATAAATTCGTGATATCAGTGACCTTCTGCCGGCTTTTGCAATTTGCGGTAATCAGTTTGCATGTAGGTCTTCAATTCCTTCTAAATATAGAAGAATTACAGACAATAGTACAACTGATAAATTTATAGATGAATGATTTAAATCAACTTACTTGGCCAAACGTGACAGGCACATTAGATGTGAAATTGTCATATAGCAATTTTGTATGAGAATTTCAAGACCCATTAAATAAACTTTACCCTGTAAAACGCATTTTAAACACGGATAATTATTTTGCAAGTAATCCATGACTAACAAATGGACCGAAAAAATTCATGTAAAAAACAAATCAGCTATACAAAATATTCCTATCGTGTGGACAATGGCCGCAAAAACCAGATCAAAACATACAACAATAATCGTACTTCAATATTGAAATTATCTATCAAAACAACACTAGTTAATTGTTAGATAAACACCGTAATAATATTACAGAAACATGGCACATTCTAAGAACTGTAATTTGAAAACAATCTACAACAATCCAGCTACTCAAATCATTTTATTGTAGAAGGAAGCAAGGCTGATAAAAAAGAAGACAGCTGACGTATTCAGTACATTCTTTACGACTATGTTACGTTAGCAGCGTTACGGTAGTCGTATAAACGTTGATGTGTCTTCTCACTCACTGTTCCAGAGAGTACTGGCAGTTGAATGAGATAAAGATAGAACGAAACATCTGGCAACAGAGAGAAGCGGTAAGAAATAAACATATATTAACACCAGACTTCAAAGATCGATAGCGTGGCAGCCACGGGACTGGGTGAGATATCAATCTTACCATTCTAGCTCAATCTTAAGACCTCGCTGCTTGCTCGTGATTTAGTGCTGAAGAACCCCATCAAAACGGAGCAGCTGAACACATTCATTTGCGAGAAAATCTTATTTGACGAAGAGTTCCTAAAGAATGTGACGCAAGACCACAAGTTGATGGATACTTGAGAAAGGGCCGTGCCATACTTGGCTGGAGTTTGCACAGACACACAAAGAAGCGGTCATTGTCATTACGCCACAAGCCATCAACCTTGCAAAAGACAATTCAAAATCACTAGTTCAGGTGGTGTGTGATGACCCCGACTATTTGTTTTCTTACTCTACTTCTAATCAAAGCGAGAAATTACAGTCCTTAGAGAAGATGCAGTCGCCAATTCAAGGTCGTCCTTTCTTTGACGTGAAGAAAACCGCACGTAAACATGACTGGATCACGCCCGAAATCTCCGCACAGCCGATCAATATTTCGTGGAGAAGAAAGAATTGTTAGTTTCTGGAAAACAGTTGCTTGTTCCCGTGATGAATTTCCAAATTGTGGTCCAACTCATGTAATTTCGGGTATGATAAAGTGTGCCACTGCTATCATGGTGCACGCGTGTACTCTCATCTCACGTGAATAGTTTCACATGCAAATGCACGTTTTATGTAATAATCAATGTTAGAACAAGTATATATGATAATCAATGTTTGATCATAATAAAGGTATGTTTTCATGAAATACATGCATTATTTATTTTACAGGCACGCTGTTTTTTTACAGACACACTGCTTGAAATATCTGTTAGAGTGCACTATTAGTTATCCGTCTGAATCAATTCACTGCGAAAGCACAATTCACGAGTAGAGGCGTTTTTATGGTGATTAGTACCACCATTTATGGTAATCTAAGTTTAAACTTGTATTCCTCCACCTTGAAACATACTGATGGGTGCCAACACCATCATTCTACTGTACTTACAACTTATCATATGCATGTTTACCATTGTTTGTATGGTCACTTTAGCGGTCCTCTTTGATTTATGTCATCAAAACGGCCGCAAAATATTATTCGTATTTCTCGACCTCAAAAACATAATTATAGAAGCATCATCATTATTCTGCAGTACTTACAACAAAGTGTGATGAAACCTAGATTTTGAAGTGGCGGCCATCTTGGATTATGAAAAACAAAGCTAGTGACGAATGGCCACTCAGACAACATTTCATCGAAACACTAAGAGCAATCGAAAAAAATAAACGATTGTAAACCGTACTAATGCACTGTCTGTATTTGGCGCAATTTCGAATGCATTACTTAGATTTCATCGTATTAGTGATAAAGCCGACGTTGTATGCATTATAACGTATTACACAAAAATTTTATGTAAAGCTAATATAATTATAGATTGACTGAAACATACATAAAAAATCAGATCGGGGAAATAAATGTCCCTCCTTGACCCTCGCCGGATGCCCACGGTGTTGATACGGTCTAATAATAATATAAGCTAGCATTTTAAATTATTTAAAGGAACGTAACATAACATAACATGGATACTATTTACTTATTCGATCATATTTGCTACGGACGTGACACTTTGGTAATTGATATATTATTTAATAAAGTATGCTTTTGTTAAAGATCTGCTCACCTGGTCCTGTTATCAGAATAATATACCTATGTCACGCGGATGCAATGTTTGTCTTTAGCGTCGTTTTTACTTAATGGTTTAT
>JAODUO010000069.1:57500-62500 GCA_025642075.2 Ridgeia piscesae | reverse complement strand
TCTATAAACTGCTCATTATGGATTTCTTTGCCTCTTTCTTCGGCATGCTAATTTTCGACTGCGGTAGATAGTGAGTTCCACATTAATTATTCTGCTTTACTTTCGTTAATGGTTTTCAACGATGCCATTGAATGGTGTTTTGAAATCAGTGACATCGATTAATGGCAGAGCGTGTCATTAGACTAGTTCTAGGAACCTCTTTACCACAACGTGCAATAATGTTATGCCTTGGAGAAGTAATTTCATACTATGCTAACTTCTGGTATAAAATGCAACAGTGCTACATAACAGCAATATTTGTAATCAACACATTTACAAAATATTTATATTTATCCACGTTCACACAATGTACACACAACAGTAGTTGGCGGTTGCATGCTGGTACTTGTTTTAATCTGCTAACGACGTAAAGGCGTCGTTTGAGCTTACTGACCGAACTGAGTGAATTAAAATACGACATTGGGAACTATGTATGCTATTGTGTACTGGCGCCCTCTTTAGTCGGGCAAATTTAAATTGCATTGTAGTTCCGAGTTTAGAATGCTATACGTACTGTGCTTATGATTTTAAATGTTATACATACATTCATGTATTGTATTATACAGTTATCCCACACAGCATTGATTTAATTAGTGTATAGAAAATTAAAATTTTGTCTTGAACGTGATGACCGCTTCAGGACGGAGCTAATTAGTTATTGCAGTGTTGACCGGAGCGTCTTGTGTTGTAATTCAGCGCGTACACGTACAGTCTTCTCACAGCTATCTCACCACCCACACAAACAATTGTCTTGTGTTGTAATTCAGCGCGTACACGTACAGTCTTCTCACAGCTATCTCACCACCCACACAAACAATTGTCTTGTGTTGTAATTCAGCGCGTACACGTACAGTCTTCTCACAGCTATCTCACCACCCACACAAACAATTGTCTTGTGTTGTAATTCAGCGCGTACACTTACAGTCTTCTCACAGCTATCTCACCACCCAGACAAACAATTGTCTTGTGTTGTAATTCAGCGCGTACACGTACTGTCTTCTCACAGCTATCTCACCACCCACACAAACAATTGTCTTGTGCAGTAATTCAGCGCGTACACGTACTGTCTTCTCACAGCTATCTCACCACACAGACAACAAATTGTCTTGTGTTGTAATTCAGCGCGTACACGTACTGTCTTCTCACAGCTATCTCACCACCCCCACAAACAATTGTCTTGTGTTGTAATTCAGCGAGTACACGTACAGTCTTTTCACCACCCGGACAAAAATGTTCTTGTGTTGTAATTAAGCGCATACACATACTGTCTACTCACAGCTATCTCACCACACAGACAAACAATTGTCCTGTGTTGTAATTCAGCGCGTACACGTACTGCCTTCTAACAGCTGTCTCACCACCCACACAAACAATTGTCTTGTGTTGTAATTCAGCGCGTACACGTACTGCCTTCTCACAGCTATCTCACCACCCACACAAACAATTGTCTTGTGTTGTAATTCAGCGCGTACACGTACTGCCTTCTCACAGCTATCTCACCACCCACACAAACAATTGTCTTGTGTTGTAATTCAGCGCGTACACGTACTGCCTTCTCACAGCTATCTCACCACCCACACAAACAATTGTCCTGTGTTGTAATTCAGCGCGTACACGTACTGCCTTCTCACAGCTATCTCACCACCCCCACAAACAATTGTCTTGTGTTGTAATTCAGCGCGTACACGTACTGCCTTCTCACAGCTATCTCACCACCCACACAAACAATTGTCCTGTGTTGTAATTCAGCGCGTACACGTACTGCCTTCTCACAGCTATCTCACCACCCACACAAACAATTGTCCTGTGTTGTAATTCAGCGCGTACACGTACTGCCTTCTCACAGCTATCTCACCACCCACACAAACAATTGTCCTGTGTTGTAATTCAACGCGTACACGTACTGCCTTCTCACAGCTATCTCACCACCCACACAAACAATTGTCTTGTGTTGTAATTCAGCGCGTACACTTACAGTCTTCTCACAGCTATCTCACCACCCAGACAAACAATTGTCTTGTGTTGTAATTCAGCGCGTACACGTACTGTCTTCTCACAGTTATCTCACCACCCACACAAACAATTGTCTTGTGTAGTAATTCAGCGCGTACACGTACTGTCTTCTCACAGCTATCTCACCACACAGACAAACAATTGTCTTGTGTTGTAATTCAGCGAGTACACGTACAGTCTTTTCACCACCCGGACAAAAATGTTCTTGTGTTGTAATTAAGCGCATACACGTACTGCCTTCTCACAGCTATCTCACCACCCACACAAACAATTGTCCTGTGTTGTAATTCAGCGCGTACACGTACTGCCTTCTCACAGCTATCTCACCACCCACACAAACAATTGTCTTGTGTTGTAATTCAGCGCGTACACGTACTGCCTTCTCACAGCTATCTCACCACCCACACAAACAATTGTCCTGTGTTGTAATTCAACGCGTACACGTACTGCCTTCTCACAGCTATCTCACCACCCACACAAACAATTGTCTTGTGTTGTAATTCAGCGCGTACACGTACAGTCTTCTCACAGCTATCTCACCACCCACACAAACAATTGTCTTGTGTTGTAATTCAGCGCGTACACGTACAGTCTTCTCACAGCTATCTCACCACCCACACAAACAATTGTCTTGTGTTGTAATTCAGCGCGTACACTTACAGTCTTCTCACAGCTATCTCACCACCCAGACAAACAATTGTCTTGTGTTGTAATTCAGCGCGTACACGTACTGTCTTCTCACAGCTATCTCACCACCCACACAAACAATTGTCTTGTGTAGTAATTCAGCGCGTACACGTACTGTCTTCTCACAGCTATCTCACCACCCAACAAACAATTGTCTTGTGTAGTAATTCAGCGCGTACACGTACTGTCTTCTCACAGCTATCTCACCACCCAGACAAACAATTGTCTTGTGTTGTAATTCAGCGAGTACACGTACAGTCTTTTCACCACCCGGACAAAAATGTTCTTGTGTTGTAATTAAGCGCATACACATACTGTCTACTCACAGCTATCTCACCACACAGACAAACAATTGTCCTGTGTTGTAATTCAGCGCGTACACGTACTGCCTTCTAACAGCTGTCTCACCACCCACACAAACAATTGTCTTGTGTTGTAATTCAGCGCGTACACGTACTGCCTTCTCACAGCTATCTCACCACCCACACAAACAATTGTCTTGTGTTGTAATTCAGCGCGTACACGTACTGCCTTCTCACAGCTATCTCACCACCCACACAAACAATTGTCTTGTGTTGTAATTCAGCGCGTACACGTACTGCCTTCTCACAGCTATCTCACCACCCACACAAACAATTGTCCTGTGTTGTAATTCAGCGCGTACACGTACTGCCTTCTCACAGCTATCTCACCACCCCCACAAACAATTGTCTTGTGTTGTAATTCAGCGCGTACACGTACTGCCTTCTCACAGCTATCTCACCACCCACACAAACAATTGTCCTGTGTTGTAATTCAGCGCGTACACGTACTGCCTTCTCACAGCTATCTCACCACCCACACAAACAATTGTCCTGTGTTGTAATTCAGCGCGTACACGTACTGCCTTCTCACAGCTATCTCACCACCCACACAAACAATTGTCCTGTGTTGTAATTAAACGCGTACACGTACTGCCTTCTCACAGCTATCTCACCACCCACACAAACAATTGTCTTGTGTTGTAATTCAGCGCGTACACTTACAGTCTTCTCACAGCTATCTCACCACCCAGACAAACAATTGTCTTGTGTTGTAATTCAGCGCGTACACGTACTGTCTTCTCACAGCTATCTCACCACCCACACAAACAATTGTCTTGTGTTGTAATTCAGCGCGTACACGTACTGTCTTCTCACAGCTATCTCACCACACAGACAAACAATTGTCTTGTGTTGTAATTCAGCGGTACACGTACGTCTTTTCACCACCCACAAAAATGTTCTTGTGTTGTAATTAAGCGCATACACATACTGTCTACTCACAGCTATCTCACCACACAGACAAACAATTGTCCTGTGTTGTAATTCAGCGCGTACACGTACTGCCTTCTCACAGCTATCTCACCACCCACACAAACAATTGTCCTGTGTTGTAATTCAGCGCGTACACGTACTGCCTTCTCACAGCTATCTCACCACCCACACAAACAATTGTCCTGTGTTGTAATTCAGCGCGTACACGTACTGCCTTCTCACAGCTATCTCACCACCCACACAAACAATTGTCTTGTGTTGTAATTCAGCGCGTACACGTACTGCCTTCTCACAGCTATCTCACCACCCACACAAACAATTGTCTTGTGTTGTAATTCAGCGCGTACACGTACTGCCTTCTCACAGCTATCTCACCACCCACACAAACAATTGTCCTGTGTTGTAATTCAGCGCGTACACGTACTGCCTTCTCACAGCTATCTCACCACCCACACAAACAATTGTCTTGTGTTGTAATTCAGCGCGTACACGTACTGCCTTCTCACAGCTATCTCACCACCCACACAAACAATTGTCCTGTGTTGTAATTCAGCGCGTACACGTACTGCCTTCTCACAGCTATCTCACCACCCACACAAACAATTGTCCTGTGTTGTAATTCAGCGCGTACACGTACTGCCTTCTCACAGCTATCTCACCACCCACACAAACAATTGTCCTGTGTTGTAATTCAGCGCGTACACGTACTGCCTTCTCACAGCTATCTCACCACCCACACAAACAATTGTCTTGTGTTGTAATTCAGCGCGTACACGTACTGCCTTCTCACAGCTATCTCACCACCCACACAAACAATTGTCCTGTGTTGTAATTCAGCGCGTACACGTACTGCCTTCTCACAGCTATCTCACCACCCACACAAACAATTGTCTTGTGTTGTAATTCAGCGCGTACACGTACTGCCTTCTCACAGCTATCTCACCACCCACACAAACAATTGTCCTG
>JAODUO010000069.1:30000-42500 GCA_025642075.2 Ridgeia piscesae | reverse complement strand
CTTACACAGCAACGGCGGCGTAGTACCATTGGGGAAAGATTTGGGAATCAGTTTATGCGAGGCGCGGATTCCTTTTGTTAGACCGGGATAGAAATCACTTTCATCCAGTGATTAAAACAAATTCAAACCAATATAATGGAATCTCAAAAAGTTACCTTGTTTTATATCTGATATGACATTTCATTGATTATAAATATTTTACTGGTAGAGGCAATATCATGGGATCCTTGTGGGCCAACAATCTTAAATAAATAATACACAATGATACACAAATGCTGTTTTTATTAAACTAACTGCACACTTGAACGAATTGAAACATATCAAATGACCCGTGAGTACATTAATAATTAAGTTTTATAGTTGCATTCTGAAATCATGCGTCCACAATGGTGTTATTGGGTAATATACACTATCAATTTGTGGTGTAAATTATAATAAGTCTAAATTATTTTGTATGTGAGTACAAAACAAAAACCATTTTAAACTGAAAATTAGTTTCAATAGGCTGCAAATGCTGTGTTATGCTGATGTTCATTATACACTGTATGTGCATCAAAGGGTATTATATCACTATAAGATGAGCTGTTGCTGAAACAAGGAAAGTTGTCCACATGTGGAGATGGCAACTTGTCACACCAACTCTTTCCACACGAAGCTGATGCAGGTCATATAGTGTAATCCAAATTGTCAACCATTTGTTTCAGTCTGCATATAGCATAGCCTGCATATATGCCTTGCTCTATGTAACTGAAATACAAAATGTAAAACAATTAATGAGTTCGCAATTTTACATTGTGTGAGGAGTAAATATTCGCACATGGACATACATGAGAGTGTTACAGCATTATATGTGTGTTTAGGTTATATTAATTTGTATAACTCAGATATTTTGTTTTGAAAATATGATGTATTTTATGTTCATAATGTTTGTGTAGAAGACATGGTTTATATTGGCGTAATTGGCTTATATACAAACTGTTGACGGTATATTGATAGTTCATGCGGAGCACAAACTAGAACTGAACAGTATTTTTATATGTTGTTTGTTATAAGTGAATCATAAAATACCTTTGTAATGAAATGCAGGCATATTATATGAAATACTTATGTTAATATGATTAGTTAAAATTATGTACATTACAGTTAAAATTTTCAAAATCTCATCTCATCTTGGTCGTCTTTCAGGACGCCCCGCGTTGAACACACAGCCCTTCCAGCACCCTCTGTCTGCAGTTCACTTGTGTTTCCCAGCCCTGTATCTTGCAGCAGTTTGTCAACATAAGTCATTGTTTGCCTTCCCCGGTTTGCATGTCCATCCGTTGGCTGCCACAGGACAGGTTTGTTATCTGCCGAACAACAACTTGCTGCAATACATTCAAAAGCAACACGTCACTCACGGTTACTGCCTCTGATTGGACAAATTACCTACAACCAAGAGACAACGTTGCACGGAATAGATCTTTCCCTATCCAAGAGACGCGTTGCATGCAGTGTGAAACGCTGCTGCGAGCAATTTCACGTTTACACTAGGCGATCTGGCTGCAACGGGGTTGCAAGCAACCGTGCCTCATGTTGCATGCAACCGCCTTGCATAGTGTAAAGTCGCCTTTAGGAGGTGATTATCGTCGTTGAGGAAGTTGATGTGCTGGCTGGCAAAGTATTTTATGCAGCTGATCTAGCCACGCCATCGTATCGTTACGATGGAACTGTACATTGAAAACACTGCCATAACATAACGATAGTATTTTGAAGGACCTACAGCTGTTTTCACTGAAAAGTCGCATGTTGGTTGGGCATACGCTACGTCGTAGGTTTGTTCTCGCGAAAACCATACCACAACGGACGTATTATGACATCGTTGTAATGCGTAATTATGACGTTATGTGTACGTTTTTTTCCGGTTTAGTAAAATATAAAAAACAAGTCGTTCGTTTTAACTGTGTCAATCTCTAGTACTGCAAGTGAGCTGCAATGGACGAGCTATCAACACCAGGTATGCACTATGCACGCACACATGTGCAAGCCAATGTTCCACATAAATCTAAAATGTTCAGGGCCAACCGGACCTGTAAATGTGATGGTTACGGGCCCTACAATGGACTTGAAGTCCGTACTACCATAACAACCAAGGTGTTGTATATATATATATATATATGTATATATATATATATATATATATATATTATATATATATATATTTCATATATATATATATATATATATATATATATATATATATTATACAATTATAAATAATCTATACGTTTATGTATGATGTATATTACACCTTTAACACTGTACGGTGACAACACCTTGGTTGTTATGATAGTAACAACCACTACGTACACACATATAGGGCCTATTATTATATATGGAAGTCTCTCCCTGCCGATATATAGAAAACCTGCTGCATCGTGACTTTTAAAAGACTATTGAAAACCCACCTATTCCGGGCTGTGTATGAAGTATAGACACCCGTCGGTTTATTTTATTTTACCTATTTATTATCTTGTACATGTTTTACATTAATTTTACATAATGTCATACTCATTATTTTATTATCAATATACCATTTATGTTAATAATTATCTTTAGCTAATTTATTTATTTTATTATTTATTACTACTTTTTATAAATATTTTATGTATTTTATTTACCTTAACAAACTTAATATTATAATTCTCATGTATACATACTCATGTACAGCGCCTCCGAATGGATATTTCCAGATTTATGGCGCTTTATAAATGTTCTTCTATTATTATTATTATATATTATATACGTATATATAATATATATATATATATATATATATATATATATATATATATATATATATATATATATATATATATATATATATATATATATATATATATATATATATATATATATATATATATATATATATATGTTTATATATAATATAAGTATAATATATACACCGTGTTTTCCGATGTCTCATTGTGTCAACGCCTCCGTTCCTGTGACAATCGGTCAGCTTCGACGCGTTTCATAACACATGTCTTACACATACTCGCACAGACTACATATCTGGTTTGTGACTATTCTTCTTTCTGAGTTCAACTGCTTTTCAATATACTTCTGTAAACCATCAATTTGCTTTGCTTTGCTTCTGTAAATCTCCTTTCTTGTTTTTTCTCATAAACGTTGCTGTTTTATCTACACAGCCATCTCCAACCCGCATTGGTATACGATGTTACGATCTAAAAAAAACTTTTTCTATTATCTATCAAATCATATTTCGAAATACGAATGTTGAAACAACACCATTATCAAATTGCTTAGTTTGAGCTTCATTAGATATAAGTTGTAAATATTAGATAACAGCGAAGAATTGGTCCCACAATCAATGCAAGCGAAACCTAACATACAACTGATTTGGCGCGAGTCCCTTTATTGTTATTGTCAAAACAGTGAAAACACCAGCGTTAGTTAAAAACCATGGCTTAAGAGAATGATTCACGGTGACAAGTCAGACAAGATCTCTTTTTAAACTTCCCCTTTCAACTCATGTGATACATTATAGTGTCGTCGTGATTCGTCTGCCCTCCCCTATTCATTGCTACGTGCTTTCGCCTCATTCATATGCCAACAAAGGTCCACCGCTAGCATATACTTCAATGTGCACAAAGTGTGGTTTCTTCACCTCCAATGACCCTTCTTCCTGGTGTCCAGTCACACGTTTTTTGTTTTATCTAGACAAATATCATGCTCATACTTCTAGGACACCGCGCTTCGTGGAATTCGTGTTTGTTCTCTACTGCAGCACAGTAGTACGATACGAACGGCGGATACTACCACGCACTGCCCGGGCCACTGAGCGTGTGATTTGTCTCAAGCCATGGCAATGTGAAGATATACTTAACGTAGTCATGCATTTGATGAACTCGTAATATCTGTATTTGGATTGTTGATAGGCATTTATAATTTCATCTTATTTAAATAACGGCGGAGTGTAATTTCTGCGCATGACTAATTGTGCGTATTGGACATTTCAGTAGCACATTAATTTATATTATATCTTCCTGGCTTTTTCTCGTGTACTACTGCAAATAGATCAGATAGGGCAAATAAGCGTTGAACACAATTTATCAGTATGTCGGACAGCGTCATAGTCGGAAAGGTAAAGATACCTGTCCTTATCGTCGATGTCTCTCACGTAGCTTTCGATGTCCTCGCGAGATCGTCGTCAGCATTGCACTGCGAGATCGTGATCGTACCACATGTCGTACTACACCATAAAATATGTGGTAATGTTGAATACTAAAGGAAAAACCAAGTACAATATGTGTGGAGTAATATTTGAAATAGCATCCCCCGGCCTGTCAACAACCCTACATAGGTGAAACCAACAGAGCTCTTGGAGCCCGATGTAAGGAGCATAGAAACACCAGTGGCCTCTGTATAGCGGTAGGAGAACACAGGACGAACAAGGACCACACCGCCACAGCCACAGAGCAACACTATATCCCAAAGAGAACAACTTCTGCAATTTCTAGCGAAGAAAAATAAGCGACCTAAATCAGAGATAGGCGTCCCGCAATTAACAGAGACACCGGATACAACGTTTCTATTATCTTCTTACAACTGCTGTCACCAACGAAGTCACGCAACCACCGGGATCTAGCAGTCCAACGCTATGAACAAGTTGCATGTCGTAAGGATATCAGAAGTTCCGAGAGACATCGTTGTTTCAGAAAGATACCTTTACATTTCCAACTATAATACAGTTGCTACTGAGTTTGTTTCGTTAGTTTAGTATGTATGTTTCGTATGTTCAGGAGACGGGGGGATGACTCAAAAGATATAACACTTAACGTCACAGTATATTACATTGTATGTCGGCTAGTCATCGTGATATCTGGACGACGTTGAAAACTGCATAATTTATATTCTTAGAACGTATCAGCCGTGTGCCACTTTGTGTTGCTATCATTTTTTGTTGATATCACCCTGTGTAGATACATTGCGAATTTCTGCCTAACACTCGGCTATGGTGTTCCTACGTCGGTGCTTTTGGCCGAAGATTCCTAACCAGACCTTACTATACAGTGCTTTGAAAATCGCCTTATTTGCTCATCCCGAAACAACCACACAATGACTAATATAAGTCGGAAGAACCGTAGAAAACCCGCACAGCTGCAACCACCCGAACAACATGTGAAGGCGGCTATGTAACCGTATGGCGAACAGCGAAGTCGTTATTGTACAGCATAAGAACGGCTTGCTCATCAAGATACGAAATGAAAACGCACATTCAAACGTTACTAGCAATTCATGTTCTCTATTGTAGTAGTATCAGCCTCATTTCAAACAACGTCACTCTGCCACAGACGCCTCATCATATTCCATAAAGTAATCTACGGACACGTATCTTTTCCTGTCAAAAACCTTCCGCCCGTACAACGCCTATCAAGGCATCTAAATAATAATTCTTTCAACATTATCCGCACCAGTAAAACTGTTGTACATTTTTATATTTCCCCCGAACAATAACATATTGGAATTCCATACTAGGTGCAATTGTCAATACTACAGAACCACAACATTTTAGACAAGCTTTGATACACGACTAATAATCTAACAAGCATGCGCTCCCAACCCTGACCGTTTGACGCCACCAGCGGTGCTGGCCAACATTCAAACAAGACAAGTCACGTGGCCACTAATACTGTGGTATCGCAAATAAACTGTAGGGTATATTACTCAATCAATATGACATGTATGTGGGTTTTTCTGTTCAGCATATGAGATGTCGTCCATGTGGTCAATGGTTACTGGAACGATGACCCCCAGCAACGTATCCGGCGAGGTACACGCCGAAGGTTTGTGTCAAATGTTATTGCACTGATGCATAACTTGCCTATCCCTCCATCATACATAACTGCCTATCCCTCCATCATACATAACTGCCTATCCCTCCATCATACATAACTGCCTATCCCTCCATCATACATAACTGCCCATCCCTCCATCATACATAACTGCCCATCCCTCCATCATACATAACTGCCCATCCCTCCATCATACATAACTGCCCATCCCTCCATCATACATAACTGCCCATCCCTCCATCATACATAACTGCCCATCCCTCCATCATACATAACTGCCCATCCCTCCATCATACATAACTGCCTATCCCTCCATCATACATAACTGCCTATCCCTCCATCATACATAACTGCCCATCCCTCCATCATACGTAACTGCCTATCCCTCCAACATACATAACTGCACATCCCTCCATCATACATAACTGCCCATCCCTCCATCATACATAACTGCCTATCCCTCCATCATACATAACTGCCTATCCCTCCATCATACATAACTGCCTATCCCTCCATCATACATAACTGCCTATCCCTCCATCATACATAACTGCCTATCCCTCCATCATGCATAACTGCCTATCCCTCCATCATACTCTGGTTTGATTTGTTCACTACTCTCGATAAAACTATTGACACTTATGTAGAATTCGGATCAACCCCAATGTTGTCGTTATGACTGTATCTTTGCCAACACGTGATACCTCACACAAACCCTACCCCTACTCCTAATCATTCATCATTCCGAGGTATCCTTGTTTGACCAAATATTGCGTTTTGAGATCCAAACAGCGCAAAAAGCTGGACGTCATAAATTCATACACTTCCCAGTTCGGCTGTCATCGGACTGAACAGATTACTCTACTTTGCGTTGCTGAATCTTTGATTTGGTGCAGTAATTACTACAAATAGTACACGTACATGGTGCACTATATGCCATTATAACAGTAGTCAAAAGTGAAACTCTGAATACGAAAACCAGCAGAGGATCATGCATATTTATATCACTTTATCTGTATCTCAAGTTAACTCCTACTTTTATAATACATTCTGAGTAAACAGCGTATGTGATATCATTGATTGTAGTTGCAAATGATTAGCTTTTAGCAATATTAAAGGAATATTGTTCAGACACATTAACTGGTTAATTGGCAAATGTGTATATATACCTATATATATATATATATATATATATATATATATATATATATGTGTGTGTGTGTGTGTGTGTGTGTGTGTGTGTGTGTGTGTATGTATGTGTGTGGTGTGTGTGTGTGGTGTTTGGTGTGTTTATGCGTGCGTGCGTGCGTGTGTGCGTGCGTGCGTGCGTGCGTGCGTGCGTGCGTGCGTGCGTGCGTGCGTGCGTGTGAGTGAGTGTAAAACACATTTAATATGCATGTGATATCGGAGTGTATTTTGTCAGTGATGAAGAGGCGGAGCGAGTTACGAATCCTGATAGAAAAGTTCCCGCGACAGGTGAACTTAACGGCATTGGCGAAAGTGGAACAATCATCACAACTTGAAATCATCTGCCAATTGGCCATACCGATGGATGGAAAACGCCTACTCAGGTAGTAATATCGCCTGTAATAGATACGAGTCCGTATTAGTATTGCGGCTAAGAGTCACAGTTTGTTTTTACGGATTATGCCTTTTTTGCCGAAAGCATGAACATTGCCACGTTTATCGTTTGACATATGTAGATTCATATAAAGCTATATATACATCGCTATCAAAATAATACCAAGCTGCCATTGTGGTTTTTTAATAGCTGCTACAGAAATCCATTAAATGAATATGTAAACTATACAACAATTGAAATTCAAGATGGCTGCCATGCTCACGTTTTTTCGAATATGAATTTGGTGCAACGCATTTTTTATTTGAAATGTATGAAGAATCCATACATTATTTCTAGACGAACGCCATATTAAAACATAGAAGAGTTGCCATGAAAATAAAATGTTCAAATATCTCACATTCTACAAAACATAAAACATGATATTAATGTATATACCAACATTTTCAAAGTTAATTAATCGATTTCGTTCATGCGGGATGCGAATAACGTATTATTTATTCGATGTTTGTTTCCGGTCTTTATTGCAGCCGTATCTACTAACGTCTGACGTCATTGATTTATTCCAGAAGGCACTTCAACTTGAAAAAGAAAAAGAAGAAAGCAAAAACCTTCGCAAAACGAACAGAGCTGGTACGAAACAATTATTTATGTAAACATGACGATGTTCAAAGCGCTCACCGTACTACCACATATAGTCGGGGTGCACGGGTCCAAATTTTGGAGGTAGTGGACACCTCGTGCTATTTTTGGTGTCGAGTATTTTATTAAACTTCAAACCCTCAAATCAGTGTACCTCACTCCGAAAATTGCGCTTATATCCAGGCCCTTAATGACCCTGTTGTATATATTTCTCTCTCCACATGTTCACAGTAACTGTATAGCAACAAACTTAAGTGTAGTATCAAATAATCAGGAATGACGAGAACTAATATTTATGGCAATATCTTGTTGATTCGTTTATTTTTCCATATGCCAGATACAAAATATTGAACAAAATAACGATAAATCAGTTTGGTTTCGCAGTTGACAGCACACAAAAAGAGTCATAATTACCTTAATATGCAATCAATATACTTATGTGATATATCAAAATGATCTACATTCAGTTATCTACTGAATATTGCAAAGCAATAGTAAAATGGTGCTACGTTATAAGTAATCACGAGCCAACCATGTACCCCACCCCCTAAGTGTTGCGCAATCGTGACGTGACGCAAATCGGAGTGGATTTCATTGATTGTATAATTTTCGCATTACTTAGGGTAATATACACGATTGAAGACAGAGTACTGATGCATAACCTACTGCTGGTTATTCATGCGATATTTGTTAAGACAATATCAAATTACGATGACACGCATTATTCGATTAAAATGTAGTTGTGGTGACCAAGAGCAACAACAAATGGGAGCATGTTATTATACTAAACCAATTTTATCCCAATTGCCTGCACGATGAGAAGCCGTGAACCTGATAAGAATATCAATCATCTTGCTGTAGGTTCTCCAGAAGACCTGGGTAGGTGACGTCTTGCTTTCGTCATCGTAGATGACCATCTGATCATGTAGTTTGAGTAAGGAGTTAAAAGGAAGCGAGTTTCATTAGTGTTTGATCCATCGGTTTGCAACATGCACAGTATGTCGCAAATGTTTTGCAAGTCATCAGCCAGTCCACTGAGTTGCGCATCATCATTTATTTCCAGATGCCATTGTTCAAATGCATCCGTGTGTAGATTAGCCATTGCATCCCGTTATTATTTGTGTTCGAGCATACTTTGGTAGTAATCCCCTGCTGAATCAAACCCTTTGTTAGTCGTTCCTTGCTGGCATAAACCCGTTTCTATAAGGATGTCTTCAGCGTCACTGCTCCACGTAGTTTTTTTTCCAAAGGCGCCCTTAAAATGTCCAGCGAGATGAAACTACACACACATGACCATAATATTCCAATGTCATCATCAGGGGAAGCTTGCTCCCGTAGACCATACTAAATATCATGCAAAGCTTGGTCAGCCATAACTACTGTGTGTTTCGCCCCCAATTTGTTGGCCAGCTTTGCTGCATATTCTAAGCGGATCTATTTTACCAGAATGGATCATTAGACCACATATAAAGCATGTGGCTGGCACTGTTGACGCCAGTGTTGTGAAGAAAGTATTCCAACCTTGACAGTGGTTGCTTTCGAGCTCTACTTTCTTTATGGGTGATGAACGGTAAAATTGCTATATCACAATCATCAACTGGAAGTATTGATCACACATAGGTTGCAAATATACAGTCCTCGTCTTTTCAAGTGATCTGGGTTTACCTTTTCGCACAAAGAAATGTAGCGTGGTTGGAGAAGGTATGGCGCTCGGCAACAACAGTTTCAATATGTTATGATAATAACAGTGCGAAAATCTTCGTTCTTGCCGTCACCAAATTGTTATCTTCAACAACCAAAATAGCTTATGCTGACGACAAGTTACCGTTTTTTAGACGTTGTCAACACCAATGCTGTCACATACCATATAACTGATAAACATAAGTGTCCGTTGTGTTCTTTGTTAGTTTTTCTTGTTGGTAAAACAAAATAAGTTAAAATGACTGATACGCTGTAAAACATATCATTCAAACTTTACAACATACCTATGTATTTGAAAACTTAATACATCATATTTAATATACATATTAGACACAACGTATATATATTCAATTTATTCCAGAGATGATGTTAAAATCTAATGTCAAACCAAAATTAGGGGGAGAGGTATACACTGTAAGATGCATGATTCAAGAACAAGTGATGTTCTGGTATATTTTAGAATTACATGGTATAAATCAACCGAGGAATGAATGGGGATACCTTTGATATGTTAACCATATATTTAGAATATGTAGTAAGGTGACTACGGTACATCTATATGAAATCGACGACAAAACGGAAATGTTTTTCTACTTATTCTTCAATTGTTTATTTCTCGTTGCCTTAAAATATACACATTTCTATAATATATGTGTGGTATTTATTCCTCTCCCCATTCCGGATATATTTGGCACAGAAACTAGCTAAATTAATTAAATAAACTATGAATATTTCTTAATTAGCCATTGTGACTTAACTATTATTCAGACACCTTCAGGCCTGAATATAAGTGTAATTTTCAAATGCCGTGTTGTGTTGCTTGGGCATACGATAGGAAAGATATCAAATGTGGGCGAGTAATACCTGTTCGAACTCTTGTTGAAAAAAGGCTGTGACAAGAGTGCCACAGATGACTCAGAACAATGTTTAAGATGTGATTGAGTAACACCTTGATGAGGTTTTATTTCGAATAATGCGTATCATATTTTGTATTGCCTTAGCAAACATCGCATTAATAACCAGCAATAGGTTATGCATCAGGACTGTCTCTAATAGGGTATTATTACCCTAAGAAAAACGAAAATGATACAATCAATGAAATCCACTCCGATTTGCGTCATGTCACATAGCACTATTTTAATATTGCTTTGCACTATTCAGTAGGTAAATGAATGTATATCATTTTGGTGTATATTACATGAATATATTGATTACATATTAAGGTAATTATAACTCCTGTTGTATGGTGTCAACTGCGAAACCGAACTGATTTCTCGATATATTGTCCACAGTTCTGTAGCTGACTTCATAAAAAATAAAAGATCAATACGATATTGGCATAAATATTAGTTCTCGTCATTCCTGATTACTTGATACTACACTTAAGTTTGTTGTTATACATTTATTGTGAAAATGTTGAAGGAGAAATGTATGCAATGCGGCCATTAAGAGACCACATAGGCCTGAATGTAAACGCATATTTCGGAGTGAGGTACACTGATTTGAGAGGGTTGCCCTCTGGAATATTATTAAGGAAGGTTTGAAGTTTAGAAAACGACAGGGCAACCAAAAATAGCACGAGGTGTCCACTTCGACCCCCGTGCGCCCCGACTAATAGAACCTACCATTGAGATAGCGTACATAACTATCAAACTTACTGCAACATTACACGAAGAACTACACACGCCCTAACAAACTATATATTCGTTGGGTTGTAAGTGCATATTTCTGGGTCGGAATACTGTATAGTTTCGTGCTCCTCGGTATCCATATAGCACTGTCACAGTACCGTTTCTCTTCTGACAGCTCGCGAAGGATTGGGAAATTAAATTCAATGAATTTATGGCCAAAATTGAGCTTTGGCCGAACTCTTTGAAACAAATCGAAGGTTTGTTACGACGAATTGAGTGAATGTGTATGACTGTAACAACATTGAGTGAGGAGTTTCTTTGACCGTGCAGTTGCAGCTTTAGTAATGTAACTGGTTGTAATGAAGAGTGAAATAGTATGAAAGATTCCTGCCCTAAAACATACAAACGTCGCCACAATAAACACAGCCATCATCATCATCATCATCATCATCATCATCATCATTACAATCACTCTCGTCGACATCATTATCGTCATCACTATCATCGTTATCATCACAACCACCAGCCATCACCTCGACGTCACACGACATCGAGGACACGCGCGACAGCAGCTTTGACAGGAGTAACTATTACGGAAGCACCAGCAACTAACTGTTGTCACAGACGTACATGCAAACATACCAACTAATACGGGCGCATCACACAACTTACCTGTTCTCTTGTACAACAGAACAAAATAGCGGCATACACCAGCGCGTCATCGCAGTGTCACGCTTTCTGTGCAGGGCGGTTCGGGTCAGGCGGAGTGTCCTATTTCAGATTCCTCCGTTGGCTCTTCGTCATCAACATCATCACCTTCCTCGTCCCCTTCATGTGCCTTATTCTGCCCGCCATCACGACCCCAACTTACCCCTACGACGATGTCATAACACGGAACGTCGGGTAGGCAACAGGGTGACCTGGAGGGTGACACATGTATGTGTGGTTTTACTGTTGAAGGTACTATTCAAGTACTACGTGGTAGTGAATATATCCATGAAAATCAGTGGCAAAGCACAATGTGTATGTGCCACTATAGCGTGACCTATGAGGCAGCTGACTGACCAAAAAGAGGCGTCTGATATGAAT
>JAODUO010000069.1:5000-25000 GCA_025642075.2 Ridgeia piscesae | reverse complement strand
TGTATTGTATTGTATTGTATTGTATTGTATTGTATTGTATTATATTATATTATATTATATTATATTATATTATATTATATTATATTATATTATATTATATTATATTATATTATATTATATTATATTATATTATATTATTATTATTACAATTAACCGCATTCTCATTCTGAACTATCGTCCTCACAGAAGCTGTACAAGAATTGGCACCACGAGGGTGATTCGACCTTCATCGTATTTGTGTACCAGTACTTGCCGTCAGCTACCATCAGCGCTGTATTCTTCCTTCTTCCGAAAGTGTTTGGCCAATTGTTGCCGTGGGAGCAGTATTCGGCGGAGACACGATTGATCGTCGTGTTAGCGCGGTTAGCTCAGTTTTCAGTGTTCCCTACGTATTGTTTTCTAATTAAAGATTTTCGTGATTGCCACCAACACATGAAGTAGAAAGTATAATGTACTTTAGATCATATGCATATGTATTACGTGTTCATTCGCCTTTATCCATATACGTTTGGGATGCTTTATTTGTGTTTTTAATGCCGACATTTTGAATTGGTTAACTGGTCTATTAATGATGCCAATATATCATTCATTTGCTTACACATTAGAAATGTGCTATAAAGTGATTGCTGCTACATTTCAAGTGTTGTAAGTGTAATTGTTATCCTTGTTATGGGTGTATACATTAAATATTTAGTTTTCTAGTATACCATTACTATTACTCTTGATTAGTTGATTGGTTGACTATGACTGCGCAATGACTGCTACGGCATAGTATCATTCATACACTCATCAGTCCATCATTATTTTAAAGACATATATTTACATGAACCTCATTAATCATTACATTATTTGATTTGGTAAAGTAAATAAATTAAGTATACTTATTTATATACTTAATTGTTTTACTTTACCAATTTTAGTGCTGATTTTAATGTTTCTTATTAACCATATATATTATGGCTAACCATTCTTATTGCTGTCATTTTACTATGTAACTGTGGTCTTTTAAATGGACAATAAAGTCTTTTGAATCTTTGAATCTTGAATATTTGAATGTCGTTTTAAAATTTTCACGTACACATTTTCATATAATTTCGTAGTTGCACATTGATTTTCTGTGTCAATTTGTTATTTAATTTAATGGTTTGAGCTATGTGAAAGTTACGCTGTGTTATACTGTTATAGCTACCATTAAATGACCGTTTCGAGTCAGCTCGTGTTGAACTGCCGTGCACAACTTTGAACGGCGCGCAGTGTGCTGTGAACTTATTAATACATCTTCTGTCTCCATCCCCTGGCAGGAGATGAAGTGTAGACCGCTCTTAATAATTTACCGAGTTAATTCCTTGACATGTTTGATTGGCTGGGTTACACAAGCGCGTTCTGTCGCAGGAACATCACGCTGCGGCTGTTGTCTGTTACGTTTTTCCTCTTTGCGGTATTCCGGACTGTCACATGTAAAGCAACCGTGGACGAATGTGACGTTGGCTCGCGACCAGCGTGTCGCGACATTAAGGTAAGTTCCGAATGAGTGAGGCTGTCAGTCATGTATTACTGTGTCTATTACTGTACTACTGTATGCATTAATCTATTGCTGTACATTTGCAAGAACGATTTAAAGGATATAGATGCTATAGAAGTATATATATATATATATATATATATATATATATATATATATATATATATATATATATATATATATATATTATATATATATATATATATATATATATATATATATATATATATATATATATATATATATGTGTTTGTTGTGCAAGATACGTGGGAAACTTACGTCGGCCAACAAATTTATAAACTGCTCATGATGGATTTCGTCGCATTCGCCTTGGGACTGGTGATTTTCGACATAGGCAAGAGGTGAGTTACACCACTGATTCCATCATCGGTGGTTGCGAAGCTCACGTCTCTGGGGCTGCTTAAATTCTAACATGAACAGTCATTGCAGCAGTATTTAGCCACATAGTGCTTCGGCAAGTGTAAAGGAAGCATATTTTGGGTATAATCTAGTTTTTAAAAACATCTAAATAGTATGTAGAACTTAAAAACCCTTGTTGCCATTTTCTATATTTCGTCCATAGTGATTTAGCGGCCATTTTAAAAATAGCCGCCAAATTTTATTTCGCCCTATGTTAATAACTGTTTCGTCTAGAGAAATAATTGTGGTATATGGATATATGTTCTATGGGTTCTATGATTTTCAAATAAACCATTACTGGAATGATCCGGCTTTTCGCGTCCGCCATTCTTAAAGATGGCGGTCGTCAATACAAATGTCACAATATCTCAAAAACGACATCACATTGAGCAGTAATGTTGATGACATTGGATAGCTTGCTGGATAGCGATATACAACAATGTACATTTTACCTTCATTAACACTCATATATGCGCCATTTTTAAAGATGGCGTCCGGCTCAGCCATTTACCCATATCTTAAGAACTATGTAATCTATAGCCAAAAAAAAATTGATGGCAAGATGTAAGGTTTTTAGATATGATTATTTGATTCCATCGACTACGAGACAGCATCTCTATTGGATGGATTTAAATAATAGCTTATGGGGGTTGTGCCACTTTTGGCCTGCACAATATTCTCCAGCAAGTGTTACTTTGTCATTTGTTAGATGGCTCGCTTTAGTTGGAACCATAATATTTATTGACCCCAAGTAGGTATAAAAAAGTACATCACTTTCGTTAGTACATTTATACAAGCATACAATACATACAAATATATGCACTTATAGTAAATCTTGTTGTATTAAAATTAAAACCCACAATCATATAACATTTACAAACTGGGGTCGGTAGCTCCTATTAAAACAATAATGTCGCTGTCATAGGAGCCACCATAATTTCATGGTGTAAAGTAGTATGGTCCTTAGTATACAAGGTGTCTATCTCATATGTTTATTTGGAAGTGTTAGCTTTAAGTAAGAAAGTGTGATGTGGTGTGGAGATGGGCTAATGATCATTAACATATATTGTATTTATTAATTTAGTTGGCATATATAACAATTTGATAGAGTACATATACCAGTGTAGTTGTTTAGCAAACATGTTTATATATAAATTATAAAGCAATGCAAACTGTGAGTGTATATTTTGTTTTAATTGCATCAGGAGTCTCATTTATAGTATGTGGGAGGCTGTGTCTGAGACATTTCATTGCAAATTCATGCTTAGCTCTAAAAGTATGTATATTATCTTTTACGCGAGTATTATAATTGTGTATATTAATTCTTGGTATAATTTGCCAGTTTCGTAAATACGAATGTAATTGTTTATGAATATATTTAAAATAAAATTTAAGTTCTTGTAACTTTAACATATCTTCTATTTTCAATAGTTTAAGGTTTTTGAAAAGTGGTTCTGAATGTGAATTATATTTACTTAAGGTTATTTATTGTTCGCATAACCCTTTTTTGTAATTAAATTTCTTTGATATCCCCAAATTATGATACTATAATTTATATGTGATAATATTAAGGTGTTATTATTGTAATAACACTTTTATGTTTAATGGTAATACATATTTTAATCGGTTTAATACGCCAATTGTTAATAAACACTTATTTGATATTTTCTCCGTGTGTCTTCTCCAACTTAGATTAGTGTAAATCCTAGAAAATAAATGTATCTACTCTTTCAATATATACATCATCTATTTTAAGTGTAAGAGCTGGCATACGTTTATTAGGCATATGGAAAACCATATATTTAGTTTTGCATTTATTTAATAATAATTTAATAATAATTTATTAATAATTTATTAATATTTAGCCATTCATAAATGTTAGAGAGTTCTTCATTTATTATGGTTTCTGTACTTATTATCGAGTGTCGTTTCGTTCAGAAAATTTAGAGAGGTAGATAATGTAGTGTCATCAGCATACATAACAAAATTAAATAATTGATTAGCTTGTGAAAATTCGTTTATATAAATAATAAACAATAGTGGCCCTAAGACAGAACCTTGTGGGGCACCGATTGTTATAGGTAAGATGTCTGAGTTTATTTGTTCAATTTCAGTATATTGTTTTTTGTTTTGTAAGTAACTTTTGAACAAATGCAACGCTGAGCCATTTAGGCCATATTATGTTATTTATTTTGTAAAATGTTATGATCAATAGTTTCAAATGCCTTTGATAGATCAAGAAATACATTAATTGGTATATCATTGTTATCCATTTTAGTCACAATTCTATCATTTAGCTCAATCGCAGCGTATTCTGTTGAATATTTAGCTTTGAAATCATACTGATTATCATTTAGAAAATTCTTTTCATTGAAATGTGAATATAATTGTATACAAATTAGTTTTTCTAATACTTTAGAAATGGTAGGACGACGAGAAATTGGTCTGTAGTTTTCAAATAAGGATGGATAATCTCTCTTAAATATAGGAATAACTTTTGCAATTTACAGTTTATCAGGGAATACACCAGAATATAGAACTTGGTTTATCAACAGTGTTAATGATTTTTAAATCTCAGGTTCAATTATTTTTGAGTAGGTTTGTTGAGATACCATCAAATCCACAGCTGTTTTTGTGGGAAGGTTATTTATAGTTTTTCTGATAGTTTCTTCATAAATATGTTCAAAAGTAAATGTAGAAGTTACATTTTTATTAAACTGAACTAATACTTTCCAAATTCGTGCGTCTTATTTTAAACATTAGGTTAAAGGGTGTCAAAGCGTCCCCTGACAGATATGTGGTGAACTACAAACTAGATCAAAGAACAAGTGGAGCCATCTCACTGATATGTGGTGAACTAATACCCCTATATACGTGTGTCTTATTGTTAAACAAGGTAAACAAATAGTCAAGATATGTGGCTAAAGACACACGCGTTGTGATTTCGTTTTCATGGAAGACCGGGCAGCGACTTCGCCTTTCCGGATACAAATTTTGTTAAGGCACTGCTTGCAATGGTATCTGCGTTGCGATTGGTTGCTGGAAGTAAACACGCGCCACGGGCATTTCGCAGTGCGACCTGGCAGGCGGGAGCGTCGTCGGATCGAGGAATACACAAAACCAACCAGAACGCGCGCAAAGTGAACTGAGCGAGCTGACCTACATAAAAACACCACGCGCATATAAGATCGTTAGAATGTAGGTGAAAAAAACTGTATTAGTAGAATAAGAGGGTAAATAGCCGAAAAGACGATATTGTTTCGATTATGATGCAGTGCTAATAATTATTATCACATGCATTTAAAACATAAAATTATTTTCATTTTATTACATAAATCTTATTTTCGCAATGAATTAATCTCACTTGCTAATAATTATGACATGCATTTAAAACATATATTTACATTTTTATCACACAAATTTTATTTTCGCAATTAATTGTGCTCCCTTGCCAATAATTATTATGACATACTTTTAAAACATTTATTTTCATTTTAACTACATAACTTTTATTTTACTTATTTTTATAATCATGTCCAATCAATTTCATACAAGTCATACATGAAAATATAAAATAAATGAAAATAAACAGTAAAACCCTTAAATATAAAATAACTTGCACAAGGCTAGCTTGTAAAATACAATGTAAACATACAGTATAATTTATACAACTACATTATTTGAAGAAGAAATATGTAGACATTTTATTTCAAAACAAACAATTGATAATACTAATAATTAATAAATAGAAAAGAAAATATATATTGGTAGATATTAAAAAATAATAAGACAATACAAAAGGTAATCATGAATATTATGATCTGGAAAATTACTGATATTCCTAACTGGACATTAAGAGTCATTTTGAAATAATAGTAATGCTTAATGTGTTAACTCTTAAATGTAATATATTTATTACATCATTCAATTCAACATTAACTTATGCAAGGCTGGCTTGTAAAGTACAATGTAAACATATCTTTTATATAACCTTACAAATAAACATGTCATACTCACTCATAGTCTTATAATGAGTAAATATGTATTGTATTGCCATGAAAAAAAATACGACAGAGGCACATTGTATACCAAGACAAAGAATACAATGTATACAATAATACTATTGTAAACACAATTGCTGTAAAACAATCAGAACACACTCATTGTATGAGTGAACAGTATTGAAATGAAGCACAAGTAATTTCACTTCACTGCAACTAAGGCTGTTTTTTTCTCACAAAGATATTGATAGTGTAAAACGTTGAGAATTTGCAACACACACTTATAGTTGTATATAGCATTAGCAAGCTGCAGTGCTATAAGTTCATTTTACACATACACACAATATCAACAATGAACATAAATGGCAAGCAGACTGCCACAGTGCTGTTATGATTTACAAAAAAATAATATTTTCTAGGTGTGGAAATAGAATTAATGAAACTTGTTGCAATTCCGACTGTTTCTCACACACATTTGATTGAGGTAAACACAATGTGCACAATGCAATAAATGTAGTGCTTTTTAAGCCAAAGCAATGTTTGCAGACACAACATATGCGAGGTTGTTCTTTTCCTCTTCTCGCAAGGACTTGCTGAAGTAATTTGTTCTCTTTACATGTTTTTTCATCAATTAATGTAGTTGTATATTCTATATGTTCACATTGTACTTTACAAACTAGCCTTGTGCAATTTATTTTATATGTAAGAGTTTTATTGTTTATTTTCATTTCTTTTCTATTCTCATGTATGACTTGTATGAAAATTATTGCAAATTACTGCAACAAATAACATTGATATAGTAAAAATGGAAATAAAAGTTGTTTTAAATGTCATAATAATTATTAGCAAGTGAGCACAATTAATTGCGAAAATAACATTTATGTAATAAAAATGGAAATAAATGTTTTAAATGCATGTCATAATTATTAGCAAGTGAGATTAATTAATTGCGAAAATAAAATTTGTGTAATAAAAATGAAATAAATGCACGTGATAATAATTATTAGCACTCCGAAACCATATCGTATTTTCGGCTATTTACCCTCTGATTCTTCTAATACAGTTTGTCCACCTAGATTCGACAGAAAAACAGCGCGTAATGTTTTTGTATAGGTCATTTCGCTCAGTTCACTTTGCGCGCGTATTGGTTGGTTTTGTGTATTCCTCGATCCGACGACGCTCCCGCCTGCCAAGTCGCACTGCCAAATGCAAGTGGCGCGTGTTTACTTCCAGCAACCAATCACAACGCAAATAGCATTGCAAGCAGTGCCTTAACAAAATTTGTATCCGGAAAGGCGAAGTAGCGACCGGGCACTGCGAAGTCGTTATTCTTACTTAGCCTTCGTAACCCAGTATAAACGGTATTGCTTGTTCTTTCTCCTGTTATGACAAGCGTTTACCCAGGTACCCGTTGTACGTTCTCCACGTAGGGAACTTACATATATCATTGCGCAACCCATACACACGAGGCTAGGACAGTTTTCTGTCATGTGTAAAACCATAACTTCCGTTAACACTTCGCTTCCTACCACGTGCAAAACATAATTTCCGCGAAAATGGCGGGTCAGATCACGACCGTAATATCATTTCTGGCAAAACGACGGCTTCGACCATAGTCATAACGTAACCTTTAAAGTTTCGAGGCGATAACATTGTCAAGTTTTTATATTTTACTGAGTCAATGTGCTAACTTCGTAGCATTTCGTAACGCTTCTACGTTTCACTGTGTTAGACAGATGGCGTTTTCATATATTTAACTAAGTTAGCGTTGTAACTTGTAGTAAAATCTGAATATTTTAGCGTTTCGACGCGATAGCCTTGTCAAAGATATGTATTTAACTAAATCAGCATGGTAATTTCTTAACATTTACCCACTCAACGAGATAGAAAGACGGAGGTTTTCACCTCCGTCCATATCCGTATCATAACTTCCGTAAAAATGGCGGCTCCCATAACGTTCGTATCACAAAGTCCATCAAAATGACCTGTGTCAAAATGACGTTTCTTGTCACGTGATAATCACAACTTCCGTAAAAAAAAGGCGGTTTCGACCACAGTCATAACATAGCGTTTACCGTTTCGAGGCGATAATCTTGTTAAGTATTCGTATTTTACCAAGTCGGTATGATGATTTCCTAACATATACTACCTGAACGAGATAGAAATAGGAATGTTTTCACAAGTGTTGCCAAGTTAGCGTTGTAACTTTTTGTAAAGGCTTGACAAATTGTCGTATGCTGCTGAATTTGTCTAAGTCAACTAAGATTTCATCGAGATAACATGTAAATTTTGAACATTCTAGCGTTTCGGCGGGATAGGTTTGTCACTTTGTCGTATTATAGAAGTCGGTATGCTGACTTCTAGCATTTCGTAACTTTTCAGCGTTTCAGCCGAGTGTCATCAAATAGCGCTACGGATTCAGTAAAGCTGTTTCCTGTATTGTAGTCATTGAACACGTTACCTTGTCTGTCCGGCATTCCCCCCGGGGTGCATCCTTGGTTTATACTCCTAAAATTCAGCTTCTTCCGACCGTCCTCGCTCCCACTGAAGTCGTTTTGATTCCGGGTAGGGAGAGTTGACCGCTTATGATGTACTTCAGGCGACATTGCCGACACCTCTTTCGTCGTGGGTCTCTGGGGGACGTCGTCACTAGTGCAATCTGTATGATCAACGTTTGGCAAACTTCAATGTCGTTACTTCATTGCCTCAGTATTTCCCGCCACAGCAACTGTCTTGGTCCTGTTTCCTGTTAGATCAACACTTGGCTTGTTCAGATAAGCGACATTGAGGACCGTGTCAGGCTGTGAAAATTACGTAGCGTTGTCTTCTGTTATTATATTAATAAATTATTATTAAATAAAAGCAAAACGAAATATATGGTTTTCCATATGCCTAATAAACGTATATAAGCACTTACACTTAAAACTTACTTTGAAAAAATATCAAATAAGTGTTCAAAAACAATTGGCGTATTAAACCGATTAAAATATGTATTACCATTAGACATAAAAGTGTTATTATATAACACCTTAATATTATCACATATAAATTATTGTATTATGATTTGGGGATATCAAAGAAATAGAATTACAAGCATCCAAAAAAGGTTATGCGAATAATAACCTTAAATAGATATAATTCACATACAGAACCACTTTTCAAAAATCTTAAACTACTGAAAATAGAAGATATGTTAAAGTTACAAGAATTAAAATTTTATTTTAAATATATTCATAAACAATTACCTTCGTATTTACTAAACTGGCAAATTATACCAAGTATTAATATACACAATTATAATACTCGTGCAAAAGAGAATATACATACTTTTAGAACTAAGCATGAATTTGCAATGAAATGTCTCAGACACAGCCTCCCACATACTATAAATGAGACTTCTGATGCAATTAAAAACAAAATATACACTCACAGCTTGCATGGCTTTATCATTTATATAAAAACATGTTTGCTAAACAACTACAGTGATATATATATACTCTATCACATTGTTATATATGTCAACAAAATTAATAAATACAATATATGTTAATGATCATTAGCCCATCTCCACACCACATCACATTTTCTTACAAAAAGCTAACACTTCCAAATAAACATTTGAGTTAGACATCTTGTGTACTAAGGACCATACTACTTTATTCCATGAAATTATGGTGGCTCCTATGACAGCGACATTATTGTCTTAATAGGAGCTACCGACCCCAGTTTGTAAATGTTATATGATTGTGGGTTTTTATTTTGGTACAATAAGAATTACTATAAGTGCACACATTTATATGTATTGTAACCCTTAACGTATAGACTTATAATAGTATGTGAACTTGATATAATGTGTGTATGTATGCTTGTATAAATGTACTAACGAAATTGATGTACTTTCAACAAATTCTATACCTACTTGGGATCAATAAATATTATGGTTATGGTTATGGTTAACGAGTGATGGTGTAGTCATCCCACTGGACAGACAAGATAACATGTTCAATGACTACAATACAGGAAACAGCTTTACTGAATCCGTAGCGCTATTTGATGACACTCTAAAAGTTATGTTATGACTGTGGTCGAAACCGCCTTTTTTACGGAAGTTGTGATTTTCACGTGACAAGAAACGTCATTTTGACAAAAGTTATATTTTTCACCTGATATAAGCGGTCATTTTGATGGAAGTTATGATATGGACGTTATGGGGGCCGCCATTTATACGGAAGTTATGATACGAATGTGGGCGGAGGTGACAACTTTCCTCTTTCTATCTCTTTGAGTGGGTAAATGTTAAGAAATCACCATGCTGATTTAGTTAAATACATATCTTTGACAAGGCTATCGCGTCGAAACGCTAAAATATTCAGATTTTACTACAAGTTACAACGCTAACTTAGTTAAATATATGAAAACGCCATCTGTCTAACACAGTGAAACGTAGAAGCGTTACGAAATGCTACGAAATTAGCACATTGACTCAGTAAAATATAAAAACTTGACAATGTTATCGCCTCGAAACTTTAAAGGTTACGTTATGACTATGGTCGAAGCCGTCGTTTTGCCAGAAATGATATTACGGTCGTGATCTGACCCGCCATTTTCGCGGAAATTATGTTTTGCACGTGGTAGGAAGCGAAGTGTTAACGGAAGTTATGGTTTTACACATGACAGAAAACTGTCCTACCCTCGTGTGTATGGGTTGCGCAATGATATATGTAAGTTCCCTACGTGGAGAACGTGACTTATGTGACCTATATACTGGACATGGTAGCGATCGTGAAACAATTTTATGTTGTCGGAAGACATTGCGCACGCGCAGTGACCCAAATCGGTTACCCATTACCAAAAAATGGGCAACATATGTTTACATGTGCAATGGTCTTTGTCGGTGACTTGTTTTGTCAAATAACGGTAAGTACAAATACAATGTTTTGTTATAGATAGCTTAAAGGTTGAAGCATACCTTACAAGGATATACTATGAAAGTTGTCACGTGACACCATGTGTGGTGGCCTGACAACAAAGTTTATAATCATTTATGTAATAAGGATGACTATACATGACACAACGGGTACCTGGGTAAACGCTTGTCACAACAGGAGAAAGAACAAGCAATACGGTTTATACTGGGTTACGAAGGCCCAGTGAGAATGACGACCTCGCAGTGCCCGTTCTTCCATGCTGGCCTGCCTCCCCTACTTCAAGATAGAAAACGAAATCACAACGCGTGCGTCTTCAGCCGCGCCAACATATCTTAACTATTTGTTTACCGAGTCATAAATAACACACACGTATATTGGCGTATTATTTCACGGCATATCCGTCAGATGGCTCCACTTGTTCTTTGATCTAGTGTGTAGTTCTTCACATGTCTGCCAGGGGCGCTACATGACATTTGACACCATTAACCTACTTTTTTAAATAAGACGCCCGAATTTGGACAGTATTAGTTCACGGCGTGGTAGTATCAGATGGCACCACTGTTTTATTTGACCTGTTTTATTTGGACAGTACTAGTTCCTGGCATGTCCGCAAGAGGGCGCCACTAGTATAGTATCTCTCCGCTAGGGGGCGCTATACGACCTTTGATCTTGACCTTTGACCTTCCTCCCTTCAACCGCGCCGCGCAAGGCCACGCCGCACCAAGTGCGCAACGATCGGTATCTACTATACTACTGTTGAATGGTGTTTAATTACAGAATAGATATTGTCTTATATTTTCTTGTATCAGATTTATCGTGTCATGTCGGAACAAAAATAATTTCTGCTGTGTTCAACTGTGCCTGTCCATCCATACAGCAAACTCGCCGAGTCGAAATTGCTTCCATTCATCGGAAAACCCCAGCTAAATGTGCCGAAGAACGTTATTCACCTGGTGTATGTCCAGGCTCTATGCTGGTGAGTATAAACATGCACAAATCCGAATGGTTGTTTTCAACTTGGACATTCAAACGCATGTCAGTACTTCGGGATGGCCAAGCGTAATTTTCATTGTCATCCCATGTTTAAGAACATTACATTTGACATACTCGTGGGAACCAACAGCTTCGGTTTATGCGCGTATTGTTTGTCGCGAAGAAACCTTAATGATATGCAACATTGCAATGCACTTATATTGCATCGATGAAGTCAGAATATACTCCAATAACATAAATTACCGTGTTAAAACAAATTTGCTAAGTACATACAATTTTTCGTGAAACTGTTCACCATTTTGGAAAAATGATTATATTTTCTCAACACACCATTGGAAATTCGCAGACTTCAACATTTCAACCTCCGTCTTTGTTCTTCTTCAGGAATTGTTTCTCTACGCTCGCTCGCCAGGTGGCGTGTCAAGCAGGCTTTCACATCAGAGCCAGATATAGATATACGTATATGGACATCCAGAGCCAGAGATAGATAAATATATGTAAATTGATATCTACCTTTAGCTTTGGCTGTCCGAAATGTTACCAGCGTGTAGTTCCCTCATCCCTGTTCATCGTTCGTGTGAGGTGCCCCTGCAGATCCGGATAATGTCCTCAATTCCACGCATACATAGGTGGATCCTTCCGTCCATTATATTGAGACTCCCTCGGTGTTGTCCCCTTGATTTGCAATGTCTTTGTCTCACATGTCTTAGGTTCGTTCCACACATCGGTCTGAGTACAATTCAGTGCTTCACTCTGGGGATTATATGAAGGAAAATATAACATAAGAGCGGACATTAATTTTCAGGTTGGGCTTCTTCTTCTTCCCGTTCGCACCAGCCATGGCTGCCGTCAAGTGTGTGTATCTATTTTACATGCAAAAGGTAAGTAAGTAGCGTCATTTAATAAAATACATTTATATTTATAACCATATCTACCGAAGCCGCTGTCAACGCCATCGCCATTTCCGTGTCATCATTGTCGTCTTACCTGTCGCTTTCATCACTGTCATCACACATGTCGGTGTCATCACTCTCGTCGCATATGTCGGTGTCATCACTCTCGTCAAACATGTCAGTGTGACCAGTGTCGTCTTACCTGTTGCTTTCATCACTGTCATCACACGTGTCGGTGTCATCATTGTTGTCACACATGTCGGTATCATGACTGTTGGTGTCGTCAGTGTCGTTGTATCGGTTGCTGTCGTCACTGTCGCCGTGGCTGCGTTGCCGTTGTACTTGTCGCTGTCAACGCTTTCTTCGTATATGTAGCTGTCATCACTGTCTTCGTCGGAAGCTATTACTTTGGGTCAGTGACCACATCGAGATGTGGGCCGTTACGTCAACTGAAAACTTACGTCGGCTTTTAATTAAACACATTTACCTAATCCCACAAAGGACGATTCTACATTAGACTGTGATAGCAAGTTAATCAAATTCGTTAGCAATAGGACACTTAGAGACGATACCGCCAGCAGCAAATAAATGTGTATAACGCTGAGACAATAGAACCAAAGAAACGCATTTGCAGTCGTACCATCTACACATACACACCGAAATTGATGCGTGGGTTTGAAAAAAGACGTAACACAGTAATAATAATAATAATAATAATAACCATAATCTTTATTTTATATAGCGCATATATCCACAGCGTTTACAACACTGCAGACGTTACTTCACTAAAACAACGACATAGATAGTAAACAGTAATGACGTTTAAACACATAAATGAGTTTGCATCAAAAACAACGTAACACAGTAATGACGTTTAAACACACAAGTGAGTTTGCTTCAAAACGACGCAACACAGTGATGATATTTTGTATAGAAATTGTATATATATTTTGTATAGAAACTTAAGTCATGCTCATGTCATCGCCACCAATACCTTCTTCATCGCATGTCTATCACCACAATCAGAATATTTACGTCATGTGTGTTACTCCACCAGGTCTCTCATGTTATGCCGTGGGCACAGTCAACTACGTGTATTTCATTACTGTGATACCACTGCTTGTTTCAGATCACGTCTCTAAACTATTATGATCCGCCACAGCGCCCTTTCCAGATGACCAGTGCTGCGGCGCTATTCGTGCGTGTGCTCATGGTCTCGTTCATCCTGTCCATTGTCGTACCAGTCCTCTTTGTAGTCCTGAAGTGAGTGACATCTCCCGGTCATAATCAACGCCACCTACATGGCCGCCATCTTGTATAATCTATACTGTCGCTATATTGTATTATCTATATGGCCGCCATCTTGTATAATCTATACGGCTGTCATTTTGTGTATAATCTATACATTCGCTAATTTAATCACCTATGTGGCCGCCATCTTGTATAATCTATATGGCCACCATCTTTTACTGTATCATATACATATAGCTTTACAATTCCAGTAGGTGGAATTTCCAAACAACCGAAACATTCTTGTGTCAAGATCAACTCAAAAACACCCGCGACTATTCCGCTACAACATCCGCGACTATTCCGCTACAACATCCGCGACTATTCCGCTATAACACCCGCGACTATTCCGCTACCACATCCACGACTATTCCGCTATAACACCCGCGACTATTCCGCTACAACACCCGCGACTATTCCGCTACCACATCCACGACTATTCCGCTATAACACCCGCGACTATTCCGCTACCACATCCACGACTATTCCGCTATAACACCCGCGACTATTCCGCTACAACACCCGCGACTATTCCGCTACAACATCCACGACTATTCCGCTACAACATCCGCGACTATTCCGCTACAACATCCGCGACTATTCCGCTACAACACCCGCGACTATTCCGCTACAACATCCGCGACTATTCCGCTACAACATCCGCGACTATTCCGCTACAACATCCGCGACTATTCCGCTACCACATCCGCGACTATTCCGCTACAACACGATATTCCGCTAACACCGCACTATTCCGCTACAACATACGCGATTATTCCGCTACACACCGCGACTATTCCGCTATAACATCCGCAACTATTCCGCTACACATCCGCGACTATTCCGCTACCACATCCGCGACTATTCCGCTACCACATCCGCGACTATTCCGCTACAACATCCGCGACTATTCCGCTACAACATCCACGACTATTCCGCTACAACATCCGCGACTATTCCGCTACAACATCCGCGACTATTCCGTTACAACACCCGCGACTATTCCGCTACAACATCCACGACTATTCCGCTACAACATCCACGACTATTCCGCTACCACATCCGCGACTATTCCGTTACAACACCCGCGACTATTCCGCTACAACATCCGCCACTATTCCGCTACAACATCCGCGACTATTCCGCTACAACATCCGCGACTATTCCGCTACAACATCCACGACTATTCCGCTACAACATCCGCGACTATTCCGCTACAACATCCGCGACTATTCCGCTACAACATCCGCGACTATTCCGCTACAACATCCGCGACTATTCCGCTACAACATCCGCGACTATTCCGCTACAACATCCGCGACTATTCCGCTACAACATCCGCGACTATTCCGCTACAACATCCACGACTATTCCGCTACAACATCCACGACTATTCCGCTACAACATCCGCGACTATTCCGCTACAACATCCGCGACTATTCCGCTACAACATCCGCGACTATTCCGCTACCACATCCGCGACTATTCCGCTACAACATCCGCGACTATTCCGCTACAACATCCGCGACTATTCCGCTACAACATCCACGACTATTCCGCTACAACATCCGCGACTATTCCGCTACAACATCCGCGACTATTCCGCTACCACATCCGCGACTATTCCGCTACAACATCCGCGACTATTCCGCTACAACATCCGCGACTATTCCGCTACAACATCCGCGACTATTCCCTACAACATCCGCGACTATTCCGCTACAACATCCGCGACTATTCCGCTACAACATCCGCGACTATTCCGCTACAACATCCGCGACTATTCCGCTACAACATCCGCGACTATTCCGCTACAACACCCGCGACTATTCCGCTACAACATCCGCGACTATTCCGTTACAACATCCGCGACTATTCCGCTACAACATCCGCGACTATTCCGCTACAACACCCGCGACTATTCCGCTACAACATCCGCGACTATTCCGCTACAACATCCGCGACTATTCCGCTACAACATCCGCGACTATTCCGCTACAACACCCGCGACTATTCCGCTACAACATCCACGACTATTCCGCTACAACATCCGCGACTATTCCGTTACAACATCCGCGACTATTCCGCTATCAACATCCGCGACTATTCCGCTACAACATCCGCGACTATTCCGCTACAACATCCGCGACTATTCCGCTACAACATCCGCGACTATTCCGCTACAACATCCACGACTATTCCACTACAACATCCGCGACTATTCCGCTACAACATCCGCGACTATTCCGCTACAACATCCCGACTATTCCGCTACAACATCCGCGACTATTCCGCTACAACATCCGCGACTATTCCGCTACAACACCCGCGACTATTCCGCTCCCAACTTTCCGCGACTATTCCGCTCCCAACATCCGCGACTATTCCGCTACAACATCCGCGACTATTCCGCTCCCAACATCCGCGACTATTCCGCTACAACACCGCGACTATTCCGCTCCCAACATCCGCGACTATTCCGCTACAACATCCGCGACTATTCCGCTACAACACCCGCGACTATTCCGCTACAACATCCGCGACTATTCCGCTCCCAAACATCCGCGACTATTCCGCTCCCAACATCCGCGACTATTCCGCTACCACATCCGCGACTATTCCGCTACAACATCCGCGACTATTCCGCTACAACATCCCGACTATTCCGTTTACAACATCCGCGACTATTCCGCTACAACATCCGCGACTATTCCGCTACAACACCCGCGACTATTCCGCTACAACATCCCGACTATTCCGCTACAACATCCGCGACTATTCCGCTACAACACCGCGACTATTCCGCTACAACATCCGCGACTATTCCGCTACAACACCCCGACTATTCCGCTACAACATCCGCGACTATTCCGCTCCCAACATCCGCGACTATTCCGCTACAACATCCGCGACTATTCCGCTACAACATCCGCGACTATTCCGCTACAACATCCGCGACTATTCCGCTACAACATCCGCGACTATTCCGCTACAACATCCGCGACTATTCCGCTACAACATCCGCGACTATTCCGCTACAACATCCGCGACTATTCCGCTACAACATCCGCGACTATTCCGCTACAACATCCGCGACTATTCCGCTACAACATCCACGACTATTCCGCTCCCAACATCCGCGACTATTCCGCTACAACATCCGCGACTATTCCGCTACAACATCCGCGACTATTCCGCTCCCACATCCGCGACTATTCCGCTACAACATCCGCGACTATTCCGCTACAACATCCGCGACTATTCCGCTACAACATCCGCGACTATTCCGCTACAACATCCCGACTATTCCGCTACAACATCCGCGACTATTCCGCTCCCAACATCCGCGACTATTCCGCTACAACATCCGCGACTATCGACTATTTCCGCTACAACATCCGCGACTATTCCGCTTACAACATCCGCGACTATTCCGCTACAACATCCGCGACTATTCCGCTACAACACCCGCGACTATTCCGCTACAACATCCGCGACTATTCCGCTACAACATCCGCGACTATTCCGCTACAACATCCGCGACTATTCCGCTACAACATCCGCGACTATTCCCTACAACATCCGCGACTATTCCGCTTACAACATCCGCGACTATTCCGCTACAACATCCGCGACTATTCCGCTACAACATCCGCGACTATTCCGCTACAACATCCGCGACTATTCCGCTACAACATCCGCGACTATTCCCTTACAACATCCGCGACTATTCCGCTACAACATCCGCGACTATTCCGCTACAACATCCGCGACTATTCCCTACAACACCCGCGACTATTCCGCTTACAACATCCGCGACTATTCCGCTACAACACCCGCGACTATTCCGCTACAACATCCGCGACTATTCCGCTACAACATCCGCGACTATTCCGCTACAACATCCGCGACTATTCCGCTACAACATCCGCGACTATTCCGCTACAACATCCGCGACTATTCCGCTACAACATCCGCGACTATTCCGCTACAACATCCGCGACTATTCCGCTACAACATCCGCGACTATTCCGCTACAACATCCGCGACTATTCCGCTACAACATCCGCGACTATTCCGCTACAACATCCGCGACTATTCCGCTACAACATCCGCGACTATTCCGCTACAACACCCGCGACTATTCCGCTACAACATCCGCGACTATTCCCTTACAACATCCGCGACTATTCCGCTACAACATCCGCGACTATTCCGCTACAACATCCGCGACTATTCCGCTACAACATCCGCGACTATTCCCTACAACATCCGCGACTATTCCGCTACAACATCCGCGACTATTCCCTTACAACATCCGCGACTATTCCGCTACAACATCCGCGACTATTCCGCTACAACACCCGCGACTATTCCGCTACAACATCCGCGACTATTCCGCTACAACATCCGCGACTATTCCCTTACAACATCCGCGACTATTCCCTTACAACACCCGCGACTATTCCCTTACAACATCCGCGACTATTCCGCTACAACATCCGCGACTATTCCGCTACAACATCCGCGACTATTCCCTTACAACATCCGCGACTATTCCGCTACAACACCCGCGACTATTCCGCTACAACATCCGCGACTATTCCCTTACAACATCCGCGACTATTCCCTTACAACATCCGCGACTTTTCCCCTTTACAACATCCGCGACTATTCCGCTACAACATCCGCGACTTTTCCCCTTTACAACACCCGCGACTATTCCCTTACAACATCCGCGACTATTCCGCTACAACATCCGCGACTATTCCGCTACAACATCCGCGACTATTCCCTTACAACATCCGCGACTATTCCGCTACAACATCCGCGACTATTCCGCTACAACATCCGCGACTATTCCGCTACAACATCCGCGACTTTTCCCCTTTACAACATCCGCGACTATTCCCTTACAACATCCGCGACTATTCCGCTACAACACCCGCGACTATTCCGCTACAACATCCGCGACTTTTCCCCTTTACAACATCCGCGACTATTCCGCTACAACATCCGCGACTTTTCCCCTTTACAACATCCGCGACTATTCCCTTACAACATCCGCGACTATTCCCTACAACATCCGCGACTATTCCGCTACAACATCCGCGACTATTCCGCTACAACATCCGCGACTATTCCGCTACAACATCCGCGACTATTCCGCTACAACATCCGCGACTATTCCGCTACAACATCCGCGACTATTCCCTTACAACATCCGCGACTATTCCGCTACAACATCCGCGACTATTCCCTTACAACATCCGCGACTATTCCTTACAACATCCCGCTATTCCGCTCAACATCCGCGACTATTCCCTTACAACATCCGCGACTATTCCCTTACAACATCCGCGACTATTCCGCTACAACATCCGCGACTATTCCGCTACAACATCCGCGACTATTCCGCTACAACACCCGCGACTATTCCGCTACAACACCCGCGACTATTCCGCTACAACATCCGCGACTATTCCCTTACAACATCCGCGACTATTCCGCTACAACATCCGCGACTATTCCCTTACAACATCCGCGACTATTCCCTTACAACACCCGCGACTATTCCGCTACAACATCCGCGACTATTCCGCTACAACATCCGCGACTATTCCGCTACAACACCCGCGACTATTCCGCTACAACATCCGCGACTATTCCGCTACAACACCCGCGACTATTCCGCTACAACATCCGCGACTATTCCGCTACAACATCCGCGACTATTCCGCTACAACATCCGCGACTATTCCGCTACAAAGCATCCGCGACTATTCCGCTACAACACCGCGACTATTCCGCTACAACATCCGCGACTATTCCGCTACAACATCCGCGACTATTCCGCTACAACATCCGCGACTATTCCGCTACAACATCCGCGACTATTCCGCTACAACATCCGCGACTATTCCCTTACAACATCCGCGACTATTCCCTTACA
>JAODUO010000068.1:627500-669609 GCA_025642075.2 Ridgeia piscesae | reverse complement strand
TGGTATATACTACATAAAGCAACATTTGACTTTGAAATATACAGTATATTCTTGCAAATAAGTGTAATGTTCACATTCACAAATGAAACATTATACATGAATAATCCATGTACACTTTCACTTTTTTTGAACATTAATACTTTGGTGAGTGAGCTAATGAGTGAGTGAGCCAGTGAGTGATTGAGTGAGTGAGCTAGTGAGTGAGTGAGTGACTGTGAGTGAGTGAATGAGCTAGTGAGTGATTGTATGAGTGAGCTAGTAAGCGAGTGAGTGAGTGAGCTAGTGAGTGAGTGAGCTAGTGAGTGATTGTATGAGTGAGCTAGTAAAGCGAGTGAGTGAGCTAGTGAGTGAATGAGCTAGTGAGTGATTGTATGAGTGAGCTAGTAAGCGAGTGAGTGAGTGAGCTAGTGAGTGAATGAGCTAGTGAGTGATTGTATGAGTGAGCTAGTAAGCGAGTGAGTGAGCTGAGTGAGTGAATGAGCTAGTGAGTGATTGTATGAGTGAGCTAGTAAGCGAGTGAGTGAGTGAGCTAATGAGTGAGTGAGTGAGTGAGTGAGTGAGTGAGTGAGCTAGTGAGTAATTGAGCTAGTGAGTGATTGTATGAGTGAGCTAGTAAGCGAGTGAGTGAGTGAGCTAGTGAGTGAGTGAGCTAGTGATTGAATGAGCTAGTGAGTGATTGTATGAGTGAGCTAGTAAGCGAGTGAGTGAATGAGCTAGTGAGTGATTGTATGAGTGAGCTAGTAAGCGAGTGAGTGAGTGAGTGAGTGAGTGAGCTAGTGAGTGAGTGAGTGGTCTGGGATAGAAGTTGTCAGGCCATTATTTATAAATATTACAGTTTTTTAATGTGTATAATTGTTTATAGTCCAATATGTTTGATCAGACCCAATGAGTTGGACATGTCAGGGACCTGACAGTAAATATGGGGGCCAGGACCCCCCCCCCCCCACCCCAGGCACCTGTTGACCCCTTACCAACCTCTAAATGCCTGTGTGGGTGTTTGTTTTGTCAAATGAATATTATAATCAGGCAGCATAGTTTTCAGATGTAGCATAATTGTTACATTTAAAAGTGCCACACTGTAACCCCAAGTCACTATGTGCCTTAAATGTTTCAGATTGATCATTAATAGATTTTTGATATATAAGAAGTGTTGAAAGACTCAAAAAGTCAAAAATGTAATGCCATGTTGGAATTGCTCAACACTAAACTGCAAGGAAAAAGAAGACAGTCTAACACAAATCTAATTTATTGTTGCTATGTACAATATACACACACACACACACACACACACACACACACACACACACACACACACACACACACACACAACTCAAGCGCAGCATAATTGCTACAACCACATATCAGTACATATACCCTAAGGCTAAGCAACTGTATATATTATATTAATTGTAAGGTAATCTTACTTATGGAATATGAAGTTAGGTCTGTCCCCACTGAACTCACGCCATCTACCAAGTCTAATGTGAAAACTAATGTATACGCGTGAAAATGAGTGCACATCGTGACTTTTGTTTAGATAAAGGACAGTAATTTGAATGTTTGATCACAGGGCAATGTTGTGCAGCATACGTGTAATAAATTCACGATGTGACATTTTACTTGACAGATCAGTTGTCACTCATGTTTTTTCGAGGTGTGGCCATAATAAACTGCAATACACAGTGTTTTGTTTACTCACCGTCTACTTGGTAGTTTCCAGTCTTTACCGCTCTGACGACAGCATTTCTCATGCGGGTGTCACTTGCCAAGTGCGTCTTCTTTGTTATGTACTGCTTTATGCAGTCCGTGTATTGTCTGAATTCGCTATCGACATGTCTCGGCATCGTGGTCGTTGTGCAGAGAAATGACAAGAACACGTGCGCGCTGGAGTGTGCAATGTAGGGGGTCGAAAAGTAGGTCGTCGCTGCAGCGCGCAGAAATGATTTATTATGTAACACTGTCGCCGCGGGGGTCATGAACTTAGTCTCGACATATATTCTGGCAAGGGGGGCAAAGTTGATCGGCCACCTGAGGTTACGCCAGTTAAGCACGCATGTGCATACGTGGAACGACGTTCTGGACTGCTCGACGTTGCATACGATGCGCTAACCTTCGCCATGAATCGCTAACTTTTTGACATGAATCGCTAACCTTCGACGTTCCGAACCGTTCGACGTTCTGGACCGCCACAGCGGGCTGCGCCGCTGTGTTGCTCTTTTACCCCTCGGCTGCTTGATGCTTATCGCCTACGGCAGAAGCGGCGGATTCCTGCACTTTGTGTAACTTATTCCCATTTGAGTGATGACAGATTTCTTTGCCAAAATGTAGGATTGGGAAGTTCTACACAGCATGGGAGTTGATCGGTGGGGGACGAGGGGGATATATATAGCTAGAGTGATCACTCCCCTCTCTTAAAAACCCTATATTGGTTAGGTAGTAAAATTAATCAAATGTATACGAGTTCAGATATAAACTTCCGACTACCCAGTGGCAAATCATTAGATAAATTGCCAGGTTAGCCACAGCCTGCAACTTGATTTTAGTCCAGGAAATATTGATCATGCCGGGCTCTGTCATTTTGCACCATTGTGTTTATATATTAATAGGCTTTACTCATCAAGCACATAATAGATGAATAATTTTGGTTTGCCCTGTCACCCCTTGGATTGCAGCTTGGTTGTCCTGGTGGATACTTATACAGCGGAACCAGCAGATTTCCGCACTTTGTACAATTTGAACCCATTTGAGTGATGACAAACTTCTTTGCCAAAAGATGGGATTGGGAAGTCCTACACAGGCACCCCGATAACCTCTGCATCTTGTCACTATGAATCAGGCAAGCAGTGTTGGGTCCAAAGTTTACCCTCCAAATGTTCAGTGATTGGAGCAGACCATGGCCCCTCTTCAAATATGTGTTGCCAACATAACTATTTTAAATAGCATAACATAAAGGCCTTTGCTTATTTTAGAATTAGCACCAGACCAACAATGAATTATGTTTTATTTTTACCAAAATATTGTTATATGTATTTCAGGTCATATATATATCTATTACATACATATATGTATATATAAATTGGTCCCTCGTCTCCCCACTTTTAAAACCTGCACCAATAGAGGTAACAGTAATAGAAGTTACACATAATCTCAGAAACGTTTTCATCACAAGAAAACGAGAAAAGCAAATAAAAAATGCACCTGAAACCAACACATTTGAGTCTGATCAATGGGGCTGTTACTTGGGTAGTGTTAGTCTGTGTGTGCATGCGTGCGTGTAAGCTGGGTATGTTAATATTTTTATCCTGGATGGTTTAAACTTTGGGCGTCAAGCTTTCAGCGATTAACCTACGGTTCTTCTATGTATTTTTCTATGCAATTTGCTTGTGTTTAAGAGTTCACGCCACCTTTAAGGTTTGTATTATCTGATAAATGGATGTAAATTGTCTATAACATTACATTGTTCTGTGTTTTACTTGAGATCTACAGGTCATATTGGGGGCATCAACACATATTTGTATAACAAATGCTCAGGGAGACAATCAACTTCTGCATGCAGGTGGCGCCACCTGCTGTATGTGTTTTTGTTAGTGAAAAACGTTTCTGTAGTAAGTATTATAGCACTCTCGTTTTTTTATTTGTTTCATAATCTTCACATTTTCTGTTTTCTGTCATTTCAATAGCATTACATAATCTGGAATCAACACAATACATGTACCCAGTCATGTTGCTAAGACCAAGTGACAAGATGTCACACACCATGATTTCACCATATCAGATAAAGCTGCAACTGACAACATCTGATATAAAATAAAACATGTCCTAACACTGATTAGCATTAGTTTTGAAAAAGGGCTGCATTATGCATTGACAACAAGAGAATATTTCAAAAATAGGGATTTTCAAAGAAGATACCAATTGTCCTATAATGTAATACAATTTATTTGATTGTAGTGTGGATAATGTGTAAATGTAGTGAACGTGTAGTCCAATTTCTCCAAAACGTTCTATATACCCTTGTAAACATAGTTATAATGTTTCTCAAAATTAAATTAAAAATTTTGAATACTAACATAACTGCATTTTTCAATGGATGGGTAGTTTCTGAACATACAGTATTGCCATGGCGTAGAACACCATGGCACAAACATTTACTGCGGTCGACTTACAGTTGAAACAGTTACAACCACATTAACAACTTGTCGGTCACTGCCCTATGCATCAGTTGTCTCGTCATCTCCCGCCAGATGTCTCTGCTGGTCATCAATGGCAGTGCCAGCTGGTAGCGAACAAGCTGTTTCTGCACTAGTGGCTCCCTCTGGTCTCAACGTTTCATGTTTATCCATCGCAGTGACCTCTGTCTTCACATTGACTACATAGTCATCTAGAGGCGAGTTAATCATCCCTGAGCTAACACTGCCCTCTGTTGGCAGCGTTTCACGTACACCTGTGACGATGCCAAGGACTCTGGGAGCAACTGGGATATGTGCCTCAACGGCAGTTGAACTGATGATCTCTGAACCACTGGCGCCCTCTAGTGCTGACACAGATGGCGACACCTGTACGTCCACACTAGGTGCGACCTGAGTGTTTGCCAACCTCTGACTTCGTCCCCGTGTCTCCCTTACTCCGTAGGATTCCCAGGTGCGTTTCTTTCCCCCTCCCTTTGGACGCCCTCTCTTGCTGCGTCTACCCTCTCCTGGGGGTCCACCCTCTTCTCTTTGTTCTGCAACGACACAAGAGTCAATCACCTGGACTGTTGGTAAATCTGACATTTCAGCTGCATAGCTCAGGCAGTTAGATCTACCTTGCCATTGTAGCGACGTCGTTATGACAGTTCATGTACTTTACTTACAAAAGGTAAGTTCTTATACAGCACAGTGTCTTGTAGAAGTTCTTATATAATATGTAGTATTTTATAAAGGGTATGTTTGTAAACAGCGTGAGATGCAGTTAGTAGAACCGTGCAGTGTTCTACACATCACCCTCGGCAAACGTGTTCATTGAAAAACTCTAATTTGTTATCAACATAATCATCTTTCCTTTAAGTGTTTTTATTTCTTTAACAACACCATATTTATTTTTATGATCAGCAGATAATATTACAACTTTGTAACTATTAATTCTGATCATTCTTCCTTTTTTAATTTAGAAATAACCTACAGAAATGTTCCACAGTGAAATAAGAAATGAGCGCCACCGTCGCCACGGCAACCAAATGTCTGCTCCACTTCTGCACTAATTTAAAGTTGTTTCCTTACCTTCCGCTCTCTTTCCCTTTCCCTTTCCCTTTCCCTCTCCCTCTCCGGAGTTCCCTGCATCAAGATTTGTGTCTAGGGATGTGCCCTGTTTTTTCCTGTCCATCCTTCTTTCCATGCTCTTCCGACATCGGTCTTTATGAACTTCCCTCTCCTGAGCGGGTTTCATTAGGTACTTTCTGTACTTTTTCCCGCGCGAATAAGGAAATCTGTAAATATACATCGGTGTTTCACGTTTGAAAAAACCAGGTGAGTGATCAATCGCGGGCTTATATATGCAAAATAATTTAGGAGAGCAATTTTTACTTTTGTTTTTATTCACCAGGTGACATTTTATGCGCACCAGTGTATAATCGTGTCATGTGGCTGGTTTCGCAAAGCAATTTTTTTATCATGCATTTACTTACTTAGCGTCTTGTGTTTGCGTTAAGATCTATGGTCATGTATGTACATCTAAACATATCATTTACTGTGTCAGTCATCTTATTAGCATTAAGAATATTCTTAGTCACTTCATGAGGCCAGCCCTTGGCTTGTTGTACATTAGACTTGTTGGCGCCACATTCCATGTGTTCTGGTGGTGGGAGCAATTATCGTAATTAACTTGAGCGATAGGAACTGAGAGCGATAGGGAGTGAGAGCGATAGGGAGTGAGAGCGATAGGGAGTGAGAGCGATAGGGAGTGAGAGCGATAGGGAGTGAGAGCGATAGGGAGTGAGAGCGATAGGGAGTGAGAGCGATAGGGAGCGACACTTCCATTTTTTAGTTGATTAGTTCCATTTTCTAGGTACAGTAGAACCCCTCATCTAAGGCCGCCCCCCTAAATCAGAGTTGACCGGTCTTAAAAGAGGGGTGGTCTCTCGTGAGGGGTTTGGTTATTTTGATGTTTTGGATTAATTCATACTTTTACGCATACCATAATAATTAATGTCCATATAACATGTATGCTTTTGATAAAAAAAGTAGTAAAATACATAAAATAAAAAGTAGAAAATAAAAATGGAATGACACATTAACAATGAACATTTTCCTTCTGTTTATTTAATTTAAATTTCTTTGTCTTTCTAGCGGCACAAAACGATCTTTTACTTTATGACCTAACTATGAAAACGACCTCTTACAGCCACCAAACTTCCCCTCTCATAACTTATATTACATATACACACGCTAGGTTATAAAATAAAATCATTTAAATTCCTGTACAATATAGAATTCATAAATCAAAATCACGCTAAACTCGACATCGTTGGCAGCGGTTACTCACAGGCCGTAGATTACACAAATGAGCATAAGAAATTCCGGTTTTATCCTAAACTAACCTAAAACTTAGCTTAAAGCCTACATTTTAATAAATACAATATGTATATTACAGCAATCAAAGAGCTGTGTATAGCCGTCGACAATGTCGATGCCGCCAATGCGATGGTATGTCTTGCCGGCGAGTTTTACGCACGTTTGTTTTGTGAATTTTATTTGTCTCAATAATGTTAAGTGATTTAATTTTGTAACCTAGTGTGTCTATGTGTATACACGATATGTGAGGAAAGTTTGGCAGGTATTAGTTGTCGTTTTCATATAGTTCAGACAGAAAATACTAGATTGCCAAAATTAATGGTGCTCATCGTGCACATCTGTTCCCCATTAGTCGTTTAATGAGAGTTTGTTGCGAGATTTAGGTTAAAAAATGCTAGCCCCTATTGGATGGTTATTCGTCAGGAGTAAAATTCAAATTGCCATGGTTGCTGGTGGCATTTGCCGGGTGGTCGTTGACGAGGGGATATTTATACAGCATAGAGAGTCCATTAGTGGAAAAACGGTCATAAAAAGAGGGTGGTTGTAAATCAGGGCGGGTTCACGAGGGGTTCTACTGTATAAACATTAATGAAAATTATTTACAAAATCTATTCCACTTTTTTATGCATCACGAAAGTCTTCGCAAATGATCTAGTATTATATATAACGAATGGTTGGAATGCATAGAAATTGCCAGGAGTGAATATCACAAGAGGTGGATGTGAGAAATGTTTAGATAAAACATTTCATGGAATCAGGATAGATTTGTTCATTTGTCATGTTAAAACAAACATGAATGCGCATATTGCTATCCTCACGAAACGTCGTTATAACATAACAAGATGAAAAAAATGGTTAGTTCATCAAAGACATACACACCTCGACTTTCTTTTTTTCCCGGTACTGATGTTTTGGCTGGCGTTGGTGTTGGAGTTGGTGGACTCACTGGGCAGGTTATCGAGGGGGATGGCAGAGAGAAGGGCCGGCCACAGAAAGAGGGCGTGGATGCGGTCTCGCAGTCTCTTGTAGTCTCGCGTCTCCCTCATCTCCTCCAACTGTCCCTCCGTCACATCATAGTACTGTGACGGGACGCTGGCAGCAGTGCTGACCTCTGTTGGACCAGCCAACATGTTCTTGATGGCGATTATGTCTTTCACTTTCATGTTGCTGTTGTGGAGGTCGACCATTCTCACGCCTGTGCTCGGGGTCGTGACCCTCGCGGTGCTGCCACCTGTAGCTGCTGTCGTACGTCCACGTGTCTTGGGCTGTGGTTTCCTCCCCGCGATCTGTGATAGACTCCGCTTGCGAAGCAACAGTGACTTGAATGCACTCAGCGTAGTTGTGTTTGGTGGAACTGCCACCAGGGGGGAGCTCGGAGACGGGCTGACTATGGCACAGCTGTCGTCATCACCTGAAGCTCCAGGCTGGGTTGTTTCCATAGCAACTGCCTCCCATAGGTCAATGTCAGCATTCTGCTGATCTTCCCTAAGTCTCCGTCGACCCGTCCAACTGGAAATATTTGACAACAGTCAGTGACTACACTGACAGGTGGTTATTTCTCAAAATAACACTGCCTTTACTTTATCATATCTTAACAGAAGGAATGTCTCTTATTACAAGGAAAATCCATCATTAAGTAGAATCGTTGTTAAATTTAAAGATCACAAGTGCCAAAAGACATCAGCAATGTGTGTGGTCCCTGACACCTAGTGAAGGTGTCCCAGTAGTGCATCCTGGGCCGACTTACATTCTACTGAATGAAGTCGAGTAACCCGAGTAACTCAAGTAATGTGGGTATAAATTGAACAGCCAAGATCACTTGTTTACATGACTATTCTTGATCTAGTTTACCAAGGTGAATCGTCAAGGTAAAGCGATTGCGCTTTGGAGAGGATGCACTTGGGTAAGTGACGCCATTAGCAATGACAGCCAATAGGGAATATAGGCATTAAATGAAAGAATCATTTTAATGAGTATTTATAACATTTGATCCATCTTAACGAAATGAGTTGGATGTCGGCAAAACAAAATTTCCATAAATGCCGTTTGTGTGAAAAAAATATGAATCCAACAATTTTTAGATTTTCCCTGAATGTAATTTTTTAGTATTCATTTAATCAGTTGCTATCACTGGTAGGGTTTATTTAAGTCTGTTTTGTGTACTTTGGTGTTATGTTCAAAAGAGTATGTAAAGCGTTCCACTTGAATTTCCATGAAGCAACACGGGGGAAAGTCGCTAATTACACGCAGTCTTTGCCGCTAATTTTGGACGATACTTACAAATCAGGCATCACGAGAAAGCTTGGCATGTCATCAGTCCATATATGGGCAAATTTTTGTTAATAAATGCAAATTTTGACCCACAGAAGGCCTTGAAGGGCCGTGGCCTGTTCATATCAGCTACGAAGGTTCTGTAAATAATCTGTACACCTAATATGGACACCTAAATATGTAGAAAAACAATCATTTCATACACAGCATGTTTTCGGACCCTTACTGTTTTGTTTTTATGTGTCCGAATATGTACAGTAAACCATAATTTTTGGGCACTGTATGATTTCAGAGCCAAGAATTAAGAAATTATGAGTTTATATGATAGACTTTGTACATTTAATAACCACATGCCACTGTACCAGATATTCCACTAACCTACTTCTGCCGTCACCCTTGCGACTTTGTTTCGACCTGAGATCTCTTACACGTCTTGTCATTCCAGTGACATCAACTTGCAGAGCCTGGCAACAGAACAGAACCTTTCACATTGAACACTTAAAAGTCAAAAATAATACCTCTTTCCCCCTGTTTAAAATTAAATGTCTCCTTTCGTTACTTTTACATGGGTGGTTAACATTGGTCATTCACTAGGTTAATAATGTCAATTTTTAATAACGTCAATTTTTATAGTACCGGTATCCATCACATGGTGGCGCTCATGGCGCTTTTACATTTTACATATTTTGTTCATTAAACACATATAAAACATCATGCTAAAACAATAATGTAATTACCATTCATTATAGAATTAATAAAAACTCTGATATCATTATAAAAGTAAAGTTTCTAAAAATGTATATACAATAAAAACAGCTGTTTTACTACAGGAAATAGTTTTTTAAATGGTTTCATAAAATGTATACAGACAATTCTTCAAGAACATGCCCAGGTAAAGTCCACATGTATTACTCAAAGTGAGCTTTGAAAAGATGTGTTTTCAGTGCTGTCTTGAAGATACTGATGTTATGGCCAAGATGACTATTACTGTACAGCAGTACTAAAAATTGGTTAAATTTTCATAGCTGGTGATCAGTTTATGTTATCAGTTTGTAGGCAACCAATCTATGAAATGTTTCACCACCAGATGGCAACACCTGTATACCCAATTGGTGACAGGCGGTGTAAATATTCAACATATTTGATCAAATTATATGTGTTTGTTCACAATAATTACCACATGAAACATTACATTTTGAAGTCGCTCTACGAGTAGGAATTGTGTTTAACTGGCATCTATCTTGAGAAAAAAACCGGGTGTGTTAATTTGTGTCGTCTTCGAACAAAATGTGTCAGATGTAAAAAATAAAAAACTGAATTAGTCACACCATTGGAAAGCAGATCAAATGTACTAAATAGTAATATAAGTGAGAAAATGACAGAAAATATATTAAACTATGCTTTGGTGACAAAAAGTCAAAAATAAAAAAATCATTGTGCAACGTTTGAACGTTGTTTTCTCGAAATCAAGTTCGCTGACATAACTCATTTCTTTAGAACACGTCACATTTGTGTATATTAAAAAAATATAATCATAGCAATCATTGGTTACACAGGAGAGTAACTGTTCACACTGGCATACCTGGAAAAACATCTTAGCGATTTTGGTGCGTGTGTCAGTGGTGCTGTCTGCGTCGCTTGCTCCTGCTGTGTCATTGTCATCTTCAGCTGCAGGCAACAGTGTTAAAACTTACATCTCTACAGCTATACATGTTTAAATATACTTTTTATACTGGTTTGGGCAATTTTTTTTACTCATTTTATCCTGAAACCCTTCGCAGATAATTTACACTGTTCACACTAGTCACATGATTTACACTGTTCATACTTGTCACATAATTTACACTGTTCACACTTCTCACGTAATTTACACTGTTCACACTCATCACGTAATTTAGTGTAAATTACACTGTTCACACTGTTCATGTAATTTACACTGTTCACACTCGTCACATAATTTACACTGTTCACACTGTTCATGTGATTTACACTGTTCACACTCCTCATGTAATTTACACTGTTCACATTCCTCATGTGATTTACACTGTTCACACTCGTCATGTAATTTACACTGTTCACACTCCTTGTGCAATTTTCACTGTTCACACTCCTCATGTAATTTACACTGTTCACACTCGTCATGTAATTTACACTGTTCACACTCGTCATGTGATTTACACTGTTCACACTCGTCATGTGATTTACACTGTTCACACTCGTCATGTGATTTACACTGTTCACACTCGTCATGTAATTTACACTGTTCACACTCCTCGTGTAATTTACACTGTTCACATTCCTCGTGTGATTTACACTGTTCACACTCCTCATGTAATTTACACTGTTCACACTTCGTACGTGGTCAACAAGGATCTATGCTCATGTGAACTAAACAATCTGAGGAAACAGCTTCAACAAAGGTACTAGTATACCAGTGTTTTACATGGTTTTTAAACCAGTATGTTTAATCACTAATCACCAAAACTCGATATGGTATGTTACATCAACTACTGGCAATATTTTTTAATTTTCCATAACAACGTAAAACTCATATAGAAACTGAACGAAAATACAACACATTCAACATGTTCTGGCCGTGTACCGTACAGTGCTATGTACCGTACGTAGCCATGCATCGTATAGAGCCGTACCGTGGTGAATGCGTGGACGTCCACAAGGTCTCTTGCCCATCCTGGCCTGCAGTAGCTCCACAATCTCCAGCCGCACCTGTCGCTCCTCCCCAGACGTCTTCTGGCGTCCCTTCCTCCCCATCTTACCCCTGCCCTCCTTGCACCCACCAGCCTTTGTCTGTGACAGAGTCTTCTCCAGCAGGCGAGACTTGTCCAGCATGGCTCGCACTGTGTGCTGGAGACAACACACACGGTGAGTGGCACAAGCTAGGGGAGTCACAGTGTTCACAGTGAGTGGCACAAACCAGGGGAGTCACAGGGTTCACAGTGAGTGGCACAAGCCAGGGGAGAGTCACATGGTTCAATCTAAAGTAGTGACTGCATGGAAATTAATAATGTAATTATCCAGGTAGAATCTCATATGTAGTAAATGAAAAGGCAATAATAGTTTGGATACATACTTGGAAGAAATGAAGATGGCAGCTGGGGTATTCTTTTAGATCAGCGGTACTGTATTAACATTCAGTTCACGTCATGTGATATGGCCTATCGGTTCTTCATTTATTTAAACAAACTACACATTCAGTTCAGCATTAAGTGTAAGATTTTAATATAATACACACTGACATTGGCTGGCAATCTTAATGACCAGTACATTGGCTTCAGGGGCGTTTTTGGTGGTGGTGATGACATGGTACCCTGGTGGAATTTATTCTATAACGCGGTTCCATTTTGTGGACCCCGACTACTACGTTATAACGAAGCGCAACTGTACATACAAAGCACAGCAGAGGAACAAATAATCCTGTCACACAAATTACAAAAGTTACGCAGAAGTCCACCTATATGTGTAACCAAAGCTAAAGGCCATATCCAGAAGGTTTGAGAGGTGGAAATCCGGAATTTTAGAGATGGTACAGATGTAAAGGGTTATGAGCAATCTAAAAATGACAGGGGTGAAAAGGAGTGAGGATGGTGGAAGGTCATCGGGGCTCATTAAGGGTGTCGGAGAAGTCATGTGACGTGGCTGTATCAGGGTTCATATACTTACGCAAGTATAAAACTGCATGCCAGTCCCAAGTGTTTTCCTGGCTTCTGTTAAAACATTTTCGAAGTTTCTTCCCATCTAGTGGTAAGCAGTTTGCCACTTTGTCCAACGTCATTGGTGTCCGCCATTTTGTTTATGAACATTTAGAAATCCAGACTTTTCCACGCCATTTACAAAACGTCTGGCTTTCAAGGTGTTGGTTTTTAACTACTACAGGGCCATACTTTGCAGGGAACGAAGAAATATGTTCACTGACCGTGTCACTGTTGTTATTCAACTCAAGCATCTCGTCGAGTTGTGCGGGGGTGCAGCCACTGACAGTGAGGCCGCGCTGTACTCGCAGTTTGATCATCTCGTGAAGTCGTCCACGGAGCTCCAGCATCTTCACGTAGCGACCATTGATGCCCGTCACAGGCCGCGGAACGTTGATGCCTGGCAACAATAACCTTTATTACTGTTAATTGTTGACTATATAAATAGTATGGTTATGGTTATGCCTAGCCAGAAAGTAACTGGCTAAAATACAAAGCTGTCATTTACTTTGATGACATTATAAAAATACAAATTATTTTATTTTATTGGTGACATTTACTCACTTATTATATAGAACAGCTTTTTAATGAAAATAAATTAATACATCAGTAGGTAATTTTATTTACATTAAAATGGGTGCATTACGTGTGTAATACCAATCATTGAAACTCTAAAAGTGTCACTCCGTGTCACATCAACCACGACCACATGGACACTGACAAGACTCAATACTGCTTCCAACAAGCCAGAACTTGGAGAGGTTCTTTTGCTGCTGAGACTGACCACATCATGGACATAACCCTGACCTTTGGCCTTGTCAACTCTGATCATCCGTGCCTCCGCTGGATCTGTCGGTGGACTTTTTTCAGCTGCTTCTCTTGACCGTTTTGACATCTGAAATATTCACAGTTGTTGTTACACCAATACGTGCCAAATTCACAAATGTAGAGACTCAAATTTTCCTTCACTCACCATCATTTCTGCTTCCCTTTGCAGTTGGCACAAATCCAAATGTACTATTCATTGGTTCCCAAAGTTCAAGTCCAGGAAATGTTGAAATATGCAATAACATCATCCTATTTTGTTTGAAGAATCAACAATTTGTTATTGTAGATTAAGGTAAGTGATGCGCGGGAATACCCGGACGTTTTGTCAACTTTATTATACAAACATCTTTCAGCATGTCCTCTGACATCCTGGTATAAACTATTCCCTGAAATGAAAACAGCAATTGGTTTGACAGAACGCTTGCAGTTTGGAAGTGTGCTAGTGTATTTTCAGTTTTCAATCCAGACATTCCAGCCAGGACAGGCAGAACAAGACACATTAGATTGTGCAATAAACAAATTACAAAAAAAGGTTAATGCAAAACTTAATCTAAACGTACTCTAACATCAATAATTCAAAAAGAAACAAACACACATGGCACCGCATTAGTGCTGCAACCTACTGGAATTAGTGAGAGTTGGTTCTGTGCGTCGCGGCATCGTTTCATGCGGTAATATCGGTGCAAAACCATGTTGTCTGTTCGTCCTGGCAGCTGCTCCGCCAACTTCACCCACTTGCCTGCAAATGTGAGTTCTTATATAGTACAGCACCCAGATGTTATGGTGGGTCAAAGCTTTTCAAACTTCACTCCCTCGCAGATCCATTTCTGTTCATACGCCATCTCAACTTGTCACTGAAGCATTCAGCTATGCTGCAATGAATCCACAAATATCCCCCACATACAGCGAATGAATGTGCCCATGGCGTGATGTAGAAGTCCGGGATTCAACCCCTGACTCAGTTGAGTATTCAATGTACAGGCCACTATAAAAGGCACTTTTTGAAAATATTTAACATAATTAATTTAGCAGTAGTCAACAATGTGGTCAAATGTGATGCCATCATATTCAAAATATACATTCAGTTAGTATGCATGAATGACAGGAAAGAATAAAATTATTGTCAGTTGTAGTATGATCTATATTACGAAGGTATTTCTCTGCATTTAAATCTTATTACATTATGTGTATTCATGGAATATAAACCGGGATACTCACAAAACCTCATAACTTGTTTAGCCTTTGGGCACAAACTGTGTTGGTATAATTTGCTAAACATGTAGATATATGTTGATCCCGTCTCATTCCGGGATGTAAAAGAATTGCCAAGTATGATTAGCACAGAAAGGTGAGCATGGCGATAATGTCCTGTAAAAGACTGACTTGTTGAAAGGCCAACGTCACAACAATGTACACAGTTAGTCACTAGAAGTCGTCAGCTAAGGAATGTTGCTGTGTGGTGGAGACAGCCAGGACGTAGTAAGACATAAGACATCAGATGACCCACCTACTCCGTGGGTCTGTACACTCAGCCAGATAGTGCGGTCCTCTTCATAGGTCCAGTTGCCTATCTTCAGATTCGTGTCCAGTGCATTTGTCCACCTATTGAGTGACAAGCAAGTTTCTTTAAATTATGCAACCAGCCACCATCTAATACACTGGTGTCGACGGCCACTTAATTAGTGGCATACAGAATGTTCCAACATATTGTTATTTTTAATATTGTTATATTAGTATTGTTAGTTACATTTTTACAACACACTTCATTCATATAAGTTGTGAGTATATTTATTATAAACATAGACTATACTGCATACTATGATTTTGCATTAAATAACAATAATAATGACTTCTTTTGCGCCAACGTCCTCGAAGATCAAGCTCAGTGGCGCTTTTGCAATCTTGTAATCGTAAACAATGCCCGAGTCATCGACGGATGGATGAAGGTGCTAGGAAGCTAAGGGGAATAGGCAGTTTTAAAGAGACAGGTTTTTAGACGCAGGAGAAATGAAACTATATTTTGTTCTAATTTAACACTGGTGGCAGGATGTGAATTCCACAGAGTTGGTGAAGCAACAAAGAAAGCTCGGGTTCCAGCTTTCGTTTTCACCCGAGGAATGTGAAGAGGGTTACTACTGATTGATCGTAGCTGTCTGGAATTTCTCGTGGAGTGAGTAACACATTCAGATATGCTGATTGTGTTGATGAGAGGGTTGTGTATGAACATGAATGGAAGACATCTCTCCGCACACACAATGTGACCTGTAAATGCCTCACTGACCTCTCACGACACTGGATGTCATTGCGACCTGGCACGAACTTAGCAACATTGCCCCACGACTTTGGACCAAACCACTGTACAGCCTCAATGAGTTTCTACAACACAAGGTACAACATATACCATATGTAACACATCATGTCTGAGGTAGCGCCACATGGTGGATACGGTTAGAACTGTGTGCCCCTGTTGGCAGTTCTAATCATCCGTCATGTGACCAGTTGCTTAGCAAAAACTCTGCCAAGCAATAACAAAAATGAATGCCAAATGTGCATTCCATATAATAAATGTTTTGGAATTCTGATTTCAGACAGATTTGTTATGATAAAAACATAATGTTAGAATTACAAATAGATGCAGTAACGTTTGGTCAAGATGCCATGCTGCAGCAGTAACGTAATTCACATATTTAACTGTTACCAACATTGCTGTCAAAGGTAAACACTGAGGGACGTCTCGCACACAACGGTGATTGGGCTGTAACTAATCTGCGACACACTGAATATATCGGCTAGATGCTTTCCTGGCTGTCAAATGGGGAATTACACATCTTGGATATTTTCCATGCAAAAATGGCACTGCACCCCCTAGTGGATGGTGCGGAACTACAAATGCTCCCAAGTGAGAAGTAAAAAAGAGATCACACTGGACAAACACAAGAAAGTAGGCACAAGAAATGAGAATAAACAATCACCCAGGACAGAGCAACCAACAAATCGTACTTCTCTGGGTCACAGAAAGGAAAAGATCTACAACGAGAGAACAGACCATGTCTTCCTCTGTCCTCCAGGTGTGATACTTGGTGCGTTCTATTTCCTTCAATCGGCTCCAGCGCGTCGCACACTGCTCCTGACTCCGCCCCTCCAGGTAGTCCGCAACTACACACATACCAACACACGTACAGCCACATGTTGTACCAACACACATACAGCCACAGGTTGTACCAACACACACACAGACACAGGTTGTACCAACACACACACAGACACAGGTTGTACCAACACACACACAGACACAGGTTGTACCAACACACACACAGACACAGGTTGTACCAACACACACACAGACACAGGTTGTACCAACACACAAACAGACACAGGTTGTACCAACACACACACAGCCACAGGTTGTACCAACACACACACAGCCACAGGTTGTACCAACACACACACAGCCACAGGTTGTACCAACACACACACAGCCACAGGTTGTACCAACACACAACAGCCACAGGTTGTACCAACACACACACAGCCACAGGTTGTACCAACACACACACAGCCACAGGTTGTACCAACACACACACAGCCACAGGTTGTACCAACACACACACAGCCACAGGTTGTACCAACACACACACAGCCACAGGTTGTACCAACACACACACAGCCACAGGTTGTACCAACACACACACAGCCACAGGTTGTACCAACACACACACAGCCACAGGTTGTACCAACACACACAAGCACAGGTTGTACCAACACACACACAGCCACAGGTTGTACCAACACACACACAGCCACAGGTTGTACCAACACACACACAGACACAGGTTGTACCAACACACACACAGACACAGGTTGTACCAACACACACACAGACACAGGTTGTACCAACACACACACAGCCACAGGTTGTACCAACACACACACAGCCACAGGTTGTACCAACACACACACAGCCACAGGTTGTACCAACACACACACAGCCACAGGTTGTACCAACACACACACAGCCACAGGTTGTACCAACACACATACAGCCACAGGTTGTACCAACACACATACAGCCACAGGTTGTACCAACACACATACAGCCACAGGTTGTACCAACACACATACAGCCACAGGTTGTACCAACACACATACAGCCACAGGTTGTACCAACACACATACAGACACAGGTTGTACCAACACACATACAGACACAGGTTGTACCAACACACATACAGACACAGGTTGTACCAACACACATACAGACACAGGTTGTACCAACACACATACAGACACAGGTTGTACAAACACACATACAGACACAGGTTGTACAAACACACATACAGACACAGGTTGTACAAACACACATACAGACACAGGTTGCAAACACATACAGACACAGGTTGTACAACACACATACAGCCACAGGTTGTACAAACACACATACAGCCACAGGTTGTACAAACACACATACAGCCACAGGTTGTACAAACACACATACAGCCACAGGTTGTACAAACACACATACAGCCACAGGTTGTACAAACACACATACAGCCACAGGTTGTACAAACACACATACAGCCACAGGTTGTACAAACACACATACAGCCACAGGTTGTACAAACACACATACAGCCACAGGTTGTACAAACACACATACAGCCACAGGTTGTACAAACACACATACAGCCACAGGTTGTACAAACACACATACAGCCACAGGTTGTACAAACACACATACAGCCACAGGTTGTACAAACACACATACAGCCACAGGTTGTACAAACACACATACAGCCACAGGTTGTACAAACACACATACAGCCACAGGTTGTACAAACACACATACAGCCACAGGTTGTACAAACACACATACAGCCACAGGTTGTACAAACACACATACAGCCACAGGTTGTACAAACACACATACAGCCACAGGTTGTACAAACACACATACAGCCACAGGTTGTACAAACACACATACAGCCACAGGTTGTACAAACACACATACAGCCACAGGTTGTACAAACACACATACAGCCACAGGTTGTACAAACACACATACAGCCACAGGTTGTACAAACACACATACAGCCACAGGTTGTACAAACACACATACAGCCACAGGTTGTACAAACACACATACAGCCACAGGTTGTACAAACACACATACAGCCACAGGTTGTACAAACACACATACAGCCACAGGTTGTACAAACACACATACAGCCACAGGTTGTACAAACACACATACAGCCACAGGTTGTACAAACACACATACAGCCACAGGTTGTACAAACACACATACAGCCACAGGTTGTACCAACACACATACAGCCACAGGTTGTACAAACACACATACAGCCACAGGTTGTACAAACACACATACAGCCACAGGTTGTACAAACACACATACAGCCACAGGTTGTACAAACACACATACAGCCACAGGTTGTACAAACACACATACAGCCACAGGTTGTACAAACACACATACAGCCACAGGTTGTACAAACACACATACAGCCACAGGTTGTACAAACACACATACAGCCACAGGTTGTACAAACATGTTTTATGTTTAAAATAGACCTTCAACAATTTCTGAGATCTGAGAGCCAATAGCAGATGGAGACTGATGCCATGGTCCATTGATACTGCCTTGGTCCATTGGTCCTTCAGACCAAAGGACCAAGAAACCATGAGATAAACTTTCAACATAAATAAACCAACTAACTAGAAGACAATTGAGACACAGACTGACATGAGCTACAGTTACCTTGACTCCAAGGAACAGTGTCATCTGGCTCTTGTAGTGACCCAACCACTTCCAGAAGGAACGTGTCTTCCTCCGAGGTCCACTTCCTGCAAGATGACCAATCCATGACCACTGCAACGTCAAACCTTTACCACGTGCAGATTAAGGCCATAGCCATATATTAGCATACACGTGTGAGCATGTCTGTGTGTGTACGTGCATGGGTGAAGTTCACATAGGGTGAAGTTCATATAGCCTTGCATACCACATTACAAATGTAGACAGCAGAGAGACTGTATGATGCTGGGATGGACCACAACGTACCCTGTAGTCAAGCAGGGATTCAGCCTTGTCTGATATCGTTGTAAACACTGGAATGGTGTGCGGTTTGTCTGAAACAACACAGTCCACAACTCACATATACCAGTCTGTCAGTGCACTACTTAGGAGTTGACAAACTACACCCCCGCAAACGACAGCCAGTGAACAACAGCCCGTGGAAACATCATCATGTTTAACTGCCCTACATTAACATTTACTGGAATACACACATTCGAGAATGAAATTATGGCATATGCTTTAGTATTTCAATAAATAAAGGCAATGATGGACTATCATATAGTACAACAGTTCTAAGACTGCATTTTTTAAATAGCTGATAGCAAAAACCTATGACAGCAGCAATGGCAGACAATATCACTTATGGTGCTGATTTCACACGTTATATCTTACATGCAGATTGTGTTTTAAAGCGTACACTTAGAAACAAATACAAAACACCCCTACCCCCAGTTGGTCAGCTATTGCAGTCCAGTCTCTCTCTCCGTGCTCTTTCACTATGTCGTCGAGCTTCGTGTCTTCGTCTGCGCTCCACTTGCGGGAGTTGACGCTGGGGTGGACCGCATTCTTCCACATCAACTCACACGCCACGGCCGTTCGCTCCCCGTCAAACTGCAGCAGTCAGCATCAGGGCCATTCAGTTTACCAACTCCAATTCAAATCAAGTAATCAACTGCAACTGTAGTCAGTGAAAAAACGTAACTCCCATTCCATCTTGTGACTTATCGATTCAAAATTATCAATTCCAACTGAAAAATCTAAGAATATGGCTACTTTTATTCACCCCCAACTGTGATCCAACAATAAAAAACACAACAGCAAGCAACAGCAAGGTGTCTTTCATTCTAATTCATTTTCATAGTTTTATTTGTAACTGAAAATACATGCACAATTATACTGAAACACCTCTGTTGTCACTTCGTTGTGCTATGACACAATCACAATATTATTGCAATAATAACACAGCTGAATATGACGGTATACTTACGTCAACAGATGAGATCTTCAGCCAAACAATTCGACTTGTATCCAACCGGCTCCCAAACAGCTTAGAGTCAGACCACCCTCTAGAGTTGGACAGAACAGAACACACACACATATTACAAGCTGTGTTAGAGTCAGACCACCCTCTAGAGTTGGACAGAACAGAACACACACACATATTACAAGCTGTGTTAGAGTCAGACCACCCTCTAGAGTTGGACAGAACAGAACACACACACATATTACAAGCTGTGTTAGAGTCAGACCACCCTCTAGAGTTGGACAGAACAGAACACACACACATATTACAAGCTGTTTTAAAGAGTCAGACCAACCTCTAGAGTTGGACAGAACAGAACACACACACATATTACAAGCTGTGTTAGAGTCAGACCAACCTCTAGAGTTGGACAGAACAGAACACACACACATATTACAAGCTGTGTTAGAGTCAGACCAACCTCTAGAGTTGGACAGAACAGAACACACACACATATTACAAGCTGTGTTAGAGTCAGACCAACCTCTAGAGTTGGACAGAACAGAACACACACACATATTACAAGCTGTGTTAGAGTCAGACCACCCTCTAGAGTTGGACAGAACAGAACACACACACATATTACAAGCTGTGTTAGAGTCAGACCACCCTCTAGAGTTGGACAGAACAGAACACACACACATATTACAAGCTGTGTTAGAGTCAGACCACCCTCTAGAGTTGGAAAAGAACAGAACACACACACATATTACAAGCTGTGTTAGAGTCAGACCACCCTCTAGAGTTGGACAGAACAGAACACACACACATATTACAAGCTGTGTTAGAGTCAGACCAACCTCTAGAGTTGGACAGAACAGAACACACACACATATTACAAGCTGTGTTAGAGTCAGACCACCCTCTAGAGTTGGACAGAACAGAACACACACACATATTACAAGCTGTGTTAGAGTCAGACCACCCTCTAGAGTTGGACAGAACAGAACACACACACATATTACAAGCTGTGTTAGAGTCAGACCACCCTCTAGAGTTGGACAGAACAGAACACCCCCGCTGTGTAGACAACACCTCAGAGTTGGACAGAACAGAACACACACAAAACAATGTGTTAGAGTCAGACCACCCTCTAGAGTTGGACAGAACAGAACACACACACATATTACAAGCTGTGTTAAGAGTCAGACCACCCTCTAGAGTTGGACAGAACAGAACACACACACATATTACAAGCTGTGTTAGAGTCAGACCAACCTCTAGAGTCAGACAGAACAGAACACACACACATATTACAAGCTGTGTTAGAGTCAGACCAACCTCTAGAGTTGGACAGAACAGAACACACACACATATTACAAGCTGTGTTAGAGTCAGACCAACCTCTAGAGTTGGACAGAACAGAACACACACACATATTACAAGCTGTGTTAGAGTCAGACCAACCTCTAGAGTTGGACAGAACAGAACACACACACATATTACAAGCTGTGTTAGAGTCAGACCACCCTCTAGAGTTGGACAGAACAGAACACACACACATATTACAAGCTGTGTTAGAGTCAGACCACCCTCTAGAGTTGGACAGAACAGAACACACACACATATTACAAGCTGTGTTAGAGTCAGACCAACCTCTAGAGTTGGACAGAACAGAACACACACACATATTACAAGCTGTGTTAGAGTCAGACCAACCTCTAGAGTTGGACAGAACAGAACACACACACATATTACAAGCTGTGTTAAGAGTCAGACCACCCTCTAGAGTTGGACAGAACAGAACACACACACATATTACAAGCTGTGTTAAGAGTCAGACCACCCTCTAGAGTTGGACAGAACAGAACACACACACATATTACAAGCTGTGTTAAGAGTCAGACCAACCTCTAGAGTTGGACAGAACAGAACACACACACATATTACAAGCTGTGTTAAGAGTCAGACCACCCTCTAGAGTTGGACAGAACAGAACACACACACATATTACAAGCTGTGTTAAGAGTCAGACCAACCTCTAGAGTTGGACAGAACAGAACACACACACATATTACAAGCTGTGTTAAGAGTCAGACCACCCTCTAGAGTTGGACAAAACAGAACACACACACATATTACAAGCTGTGTTAGAGTCAGACCAACCTCTAGAGTTGGACAGAACAGAACACACACACATATTACAAGCTGTGTTAAGAGTCAGACCAACCTCTAGAGTTGGACACACACACACACACACACACACACACACACACACACACACACACACACACCACACAGACACACACACACACACACACACACACACACACACACACACACACACACACACACACACACACACACACACACACACACACACACACACATAGACACACACAATTATAAGCTGTGTTAGAGAGTAGAGACAGACCAATTTCTGGTGAGGATGGCAGAAGGGAGACGAGGATGGTTGAGGGGAGATGAGGATGGTTGAGGGGAGATGAGGATGGTAGAGGATGGCTGAGGGTAGATAATGATGAGTGAGGTGAGATGAGGATGGCTGAGGGGAGATGAGGATGGTTAACGGGAGATGAGGATGGTTGAGGGGATATGAGGATGGTAGAGGGGAGATGAGGATGGTTGAGGGGGGATGAGGATGGCTGAGGGGAGATGAGGATGGTTGAGGGGAGATGACGATGGTTAAGGGCAGATGAGGATGGTTGAGGGGAGATGAGGATGGTTGAGGGAAATTGAGGGGAGACAAGGATGACAGAATGGAGGTGAGGGTGGTTGAGGGGAGATGAGGGTGGCAAAAGGAGAAGAGGATGGCTGAGTGGAGATGAGGATGGCTGAGGGGAGATGAGGATGGTAGAAGGAAGATGAGGATGGCAAAGGGAGATGAAGATGATTGAGGGAAATTGAGGGGAGACAAGGATGACAGAATGGAGGTGAGGGTGGTTGAGGGGAGATGAGGGTGGCAAAAGGAGAAGAGGATGGCTGAGTGGAGATGAGGATGGCTGAGGGGAGATGAGTGTGGTAGAAGGGAGATGAGGATGGCAAAGGGAGATGAGGATGGCAAAGGGAGATAAGGATGGTTGAGGGGAGATGGGGATGGCAGAAGGGAGATGAGGTTGGTTGATGGTAGATGAGGATGGCAGAAGAGAGATGAGGATGGTTGAGGGGAGATGAGGATGGCAGAAGGGAGATGAGGATGGTTGTGGAGAGATGAGGATGGTTGAGGGGAGATGAGGATGGATGAGGGGAGATGAGGATGGCAGAAGGGAGATGAGGATGGCAGAAGGGAGATGAAGATGACAGAGGGGAGATGAGGATGGCAGAAGGGAGATGAGGATGGCAGAAGGGAGATGAAGATGACAGAGGGGAGATGCGGATGGAAGAGGGCAGATGAGAGTGGTAGAGGGGAGATGAGGATGGTAGAGGGGAGATGAGGATGGTAGAGGGGAGATGACAATGGTAGAGGGGAGATGAGGATGGCAGAGGGGAAATGAGGATGGTAAAGGGAAGATGAAGATGGACTTAGATTTTCCAAGTATATCTGTGTATCTTTTTCAATATTATGCTGCAAAACTAGTTTTATTTGTACTGTATTGACAAGGTGTGACACAGTGATGCCGTCCTTCCACACACAACATGTGGTATGACTTGTGAATGACTTACTTGATGTGTTCTATGTCTTTATCCAGTTTCTTCATTTCACTTTCAATGTCCTCTATGTTGGCCAGTGATGAAGTTTCAATCTGTTTTGCCATAAGTATCTCCTTCCTGTGCCAATAAATTAATGTCTTTAAAATATTCAAATTAGTTGAATATTAAACCACCTGACAACAAACTGCTTTGATTGAGCATTGAGTGAACTTTACAATATGAAAGTAAACATTCTCTCAGACCAAAAATTATATACAGAATTATCAAAATGATGAATTATTGATTATTATGATCGTGCTGTGATAATATTTGCACAACAAACAAAATTAAAATGCTCTCATGCACAAAATGTCAGTATTATCACTGTCGGAAAGGAAATACTGCTGGATGCCGTTTCTTTCTTGTGACTGCTTTTACATGTATGGCAAATAAAAACTTTCGAATATTAAAATCCATACGTGTATGTATGTTACAAATTTGAATGGAATAGTATTAAAAATGTTCCATATGCATTTGTTTTTACACATTAATAATAAAAAGGAAATACTAAGTTGTTATATAATGATGTATCCAATCTAGGGACTGCTCAATTACTTCACAGTGACAGTTCACAGTTAACTGGTGCAATATGGTGTGTATATTACTGCCCAAGGTTCAAAAAGGACATAAAGAGGGTTTGAACCTAGATTCTGGGATGTATGTCCTCAGGGCATCAGACACATTGACATATAGTCACAGACCTACTGGTTCATTAGGGGACGCATGTGTGTCCTCAGGGCATCAGACACCTTGACATAGAGTCACAGACCTACCGGTTCATTAGGGGGCGCGTGTGGGTCCTCAGGGCATCAGACACACACAGACAGACCGGTTCATTAGGGGGCGCATGTGTGTCATCAGGACATCAGACACACACAGACCTACCGGTTCATTAGGGGACACATGTGGGTCCTCAGGGCATCAGACACACACAGACCTACCGGTTCATTAGGGGACACATGTGTGTCCTCAGGACATCAGACACACACAGACCTACCGGTTCATTAGGGGACACATGTGTGCCCTCAGGACATCAGACACACACAGACCTACCGGTTCATTAGGGGACACATGTGGGTCCTCAGGGCATCAGACACACACAGACCTACCGGTTCATTAGGGGACACATGTGGGTCCTCAGGGCATCAGACACACACAGACCTACCGGTTCATTAGGGTGACACATGTGGGTCCTCAGGGCATCAGACACACACAGACCTACCGGTTCATTAGGGGACGCATATGTGTCCTCAGGCATCAGGACACATCCAGGCATCAGACAAGCTACGTCTAGGGCCGGGTTCTTAGGGGCCATGTGGTCCTCAGGCATCAGACACACAGACCTACCGGTTCATTAGGGGACGCATGTGGGTCCTCAGGGCATCAGACACACACAGACCTACCGGTTCATTAGGGGACGCATGTGTGTCCTCAGGGCATCAGACACACACAGACCTACCGGTTCATTAGGGGACACATGTGTCCTCAGGACATCAGACACACACAGACCTACCGGTTCATTAGGGGACGCATGTGGGTCCTCAGGGCATCAGACACACACAGACCTACGGTTCATTAGGGGACGCATGTGGGTCCTCAGGGCATCAGACACACAGACCTACCGGTTCATTAGGACACATGTGGTCCTCAGGGCATCAGACACACACAGACCTACGGTTCATTACGGGCCATGTGGTCCTCAGGGGACATGTGCCTCAGGGCACAGACACAGACCTACTGGTTCATTAGGGGACGCATGTGTGTCCTCAGGATATCAGACACACACAGACCTACCGGCGGTTCATTAGGGGACGCATGTGGGTCCTCAGGGCATCAGACACACACAGACCTACTGGTTCATTAGGGGACACATGTGGGTCCTCAGGGCATCAGACACACACAGACCTACCTGGTTCATTAGGGGACACATGTGGGTCCTCAGGGCATCAGACACACACAGACCTACCGGTTCATTAGGGGACACATGTGGGTCCTCAGGGCATCAGACACACACAGACCTACTGGTTCATTAGGGGACACATGTGGGTCCTCAGACACACACAGACCTACTGGTTCATTAGGGGACACATGTGTGTCCTCAGGGCATCAGACACACACAGACCTACCGGTTCATTAGGGGGCGCATGTGTGTCCTCAGGGCATCAGACACACACAGACCTACCGGTTCATTAGGGGGCGCATGTGTGTCCTCAGGGCATCAGACACACACAGACCTACCGGTTCATTAGGGGGCGCATGTGTGTCCTCAGGGCATCAGACACACACAGACCTACCGGTTCATTAGGGGGCGCATGTGGGTCCTCAGGGCATCAGACACACACAGACCTACCGGTTCATTAGGGGGCGCATGTGGGTCCTCAGGGCATCAGACACACACAGACCTACCGGTTCATTAGGGGGCGCATGTGTGTCCTCAGGGCATCAGACTTGACAGCATCTTTCAGTTTCTTCTTGTCTCGAGCCAACCCTGCAGAGAGAGAGAGAGAGCAATTGCATATGGAGGCAATGCCATGTCAGTGACACAAGGCATATTGTGAATCACTCCCACAAAGTCTTTCTGTAACTGCTCATGCAGTAATTCAACATGAATCCAAAGAATTAAATTGCTTGACTATTGACACACATTCACTTCAACATTACTCAAAGCACATTTTTATTTGCTTATAAATTTAACCAAATCTGTTACTTAATGGAGTCAAACTGATTTGGCCCAAAACACAACACAGTAGTTAATAATATATCTGAAACAAAATCATGACATACATTGTCTTGGGGGTCGAATAAACGGGTTCCCCTCTTTCGACTGTCTCTTTATAAGGGCGTCTTCGTTGGGTGGAGGATTCTGAAAAGAAACCAATACAGCAGAAATGTTAAATGATAATAAATAGATAATTAAATAAAGCTTCTAAAAATCCTAAAAGCTAAACTTATCAGCAATAAATAGACAAAATAATAAATAAATAATGAAATATATTAATAACTTAATAAAGTAAAAAAATGTAATGATGAGAGTGTAAACATAATGTAATCGTAACCCAGATCCACGTAGCCTGCAGTGTTTAGCCTGCAGTGTTGCCGTTTCAGTGAATAATGAAATTAATATGATTTGTTTTAATTTATGTATATTGGTGAAATAAAATGCATTCAATTTAAATTAAATCTTTTAAACCATATCAAGGCTCGGCACATACATGGCCAGGAGACAGCACCACACACAGACCACCCTACCATGCCTTTTGTGTCCCTAATGTAGGGAACGGCAAAGGAAACGACTGGATTTTTTTGGCTCTTGCTATTTTTCTCCTGCGCTTCCTGGTCCAGTTCTTCCTGCATCACCATCTGCAACATAAACAACCCAGAGACATCAGTGGACTTCAGGTTGACACGTATCATCACTGCAACTGACACCTCAGTGTTGACGATCTTTGCATTGCCTTTCACTATGAGAATGCAGAACACACTGCTTTTATTGTGCCAGTGAGCTCAGATTCTGAAGATACTGGTGCCGTAGAAGTTACGTAAAAGCGCTTTGAGCAGTCCGGGGGACCGGATACTGCGCTATATAAGAACTTACCTTTACTTTTTTTTATCAGATACTGTACATTTTTATATACTTACAATTGACACAAACTACTTATTTGAACTGTGTGCAATGGGACGTCCCCCAAATAAAAATGTAACTTTGAGAGTGTATACTGTAAGCTAACAGCACCCACCTGGCGCTCCTTGTTGTGGTCCAGGGCCAGCTCCACTCGCTGTAGACTCTCCCGCACCACAGACTGGTAGGCGCGGTTGAGTGACAGCACCGTCTTCAAGGAGTTTTCCGGTAATGTGGAAGATCCAGCAAAGGACGACAGCTGTACAAATAAACAACCACATGTGGCTTTAATTTTATTTCATGACCTATTTATTTCTTTTTATTACCCACTTATTTATTATTTTACTTGTACATACCTTATAATTGCTTTAGTTGTTGTTTTTTAAGTACAGTCGTGTATTATACTTTTTAATTGTATTGTATTTTATGTATACATATGGACTATTTGTCCAAAATAAACATCCTACTACATTTTATGTGCATTATTATCACTTGCCAGACTTTGCCAGTCATTAAGTTAGACTTATAACCATTGGTTTGTCTAGATAGTGACCAGATGGCCCTTTCTAAATGTCACCAGTCTTATTAGAACTGTGTACTTACCAGCCATAGTGAGTTATCTGCCTGTTCAACTATATGTGCCTGGCATGATTAGATTTTGTATACTTTGGGAACAATACAAGTTGATATTATGATTCTGGAAATTACCTGATCATCATGTGATACTGGGTCTGCCACTGCTCCTGAAACAAGGATGTAGTTCGTTATGTAGCTTGATGAAATCTGTGACATTTGCATTTTGCAGATCTATATAAACTGATAATTGTTGCACATTACACTTAAGTTGTTGACAAACAACATAACACATGGTTAAACATGTTTATAGTGTACATGGGATTTGTGAAATGTATGATGGAAATTAATCTTTGAAGTTTCAAAAATTAAAATTAGTTTGTGGTCTGGATCACAAATTAATATAAATATGCACCGAGTGACAGGCTGTACGCAATAGGCGGATCCTGGATGATTCAGCACGTCACAAATTTCAGCACTTGCAGAATTCGGACACCCCCTCAATGTTGCCACTATAACTGCATATTCTAATCCTAAACATGATCAATCAGCATTCCCGGGTATATTTATGTTTCACAAATATTGCATTTTGAGACACAAATTGCACTCCGATTTGTGCCAGTCGCCAGCGCAGCAGTGCATGTGTCACTGCACCATGCACGTGGAATGAACAATAAACAGTTTTTTTATGCTGACCCACCTGACCGCGCCGTGTTTTCAACCTCAAACGTTTACTAAGACGCGCTGTTTATTAAACATAAGTATGTGCAAAATGATTGAATTAACAATGTATCAAATGTTGGCAAAGATGCAGTTATAATGTTAAAATTGAGGTGGGTCCGAATTCTGCATAAGTGCCCAAATTTCTGCTATGCTATATCAGATGAATAATTATCAAAGCAACAATCGATTTGGCCCACTATGTTTCATTCGGCCTGTTGTGTTTGAAGACATTGCATAGGCTTATGATGTTTGATTGTTTGTTCTATATATTAACACTAACAGGACAACTATTTGTGGGTTTTAGTTATCTGGGAGGTGTCAAAATGTTTAATGGTAGCATAAGCTCCCTCTGTGTATTATGCAAACTTCGCTCATGTAGATGATTTCCTCAGGAGTCGAATTAACTGCCACTCACAATAATTCCTTAACTAAGTCTAAGAATCCCCAGTTGTTATGTTATGACAGCCATTTTCGGTCTGCCCATTTCACAGACTCGCTTCACTATATAGCTTGGCATAACTTAAGAAGCACCTGGTATGTGGGCGTGGTTATTACTTCAACTTATAAGTTAGACTTTTTTGATTAGGAAAGATTGCCCGTCACCCAGTTGCACACTACGTGGTCCGTCTTTTCCTTGTCCCCCTATTAAGTGGTCCCCGTGCATTTTCTCCGGTTTCGTTAAACTGTTATTACTAGCGACATTACTCTAATCTCTAGTGGTAAGGATTGTGTCTAGTCGAGTTGTCACCTTGCTCACTGCCCACATATCGTGCGGCGACACCGGATGAATGGTCCATGTCAATGCACAACACATCTTCGTCTTCCTCATCTTCTTCCGAAAACTCGTCACCTTCCATCGACTGGAGGGTGCGTTTAATCTGCAGAATTTCATCATTCAGCTCTTCCCGTTCCTGTTCAAAATTTGTTGCGCTCATATTTCATAAATGTAAAAAATCCCAATCTAGTTGACAACTTTAAAGGTGTTTCACAAAAGCACAAAAAGCAAGCATGCATGCATGCACACAACTTCGCTTACGCCGCCAACAAGCGTGGTTGTGGAGTGCGCAAAGCATACGATCTTTCGCCGTAAAGTCTGATTCACAAATATTCCGATTGGTGGCGCTCTAGTCCAAACACTAAAATGCAAATGAGGTACTAGGTATACGAAACAGTTCTTTGTCGAGATATATTTATTACGAAATGAATCACGAAAAGTTACACAAATTTATCATTATATATATATATATATACATACATACATACATACATACATACATACATACATACATACATACATACATACATACATACATAATATTAAAGTAAATTTTTTTTCATTCCACATACAAATTTCGAATGTTGATTCCATACTTATTTACTTAATTATTTACTTAATTATATTCGGAAACAAGAATCGTCCACTTTGCCCTCGCTAGCTGTCTGTAGCTGTTTTGCAGCTATTTGAGTTCTCTTTCTACAGTCTTCTTCGGTCGTCCACGTAAATAATTTTTCCTACAAATGTCCATCTAAGGGTTTTTTTCATAGCAGTATTGAAATATTTCGTTCTATAAATTATTTGTTTAGTGTACTTATATTAGTGTAGTTGCAGAAACGCCGATAATTACAATGTTTGTAAATGCCAATTCTCCGATTGAGCAGTTTCCTTTTGAAGATTATGTGAGCTAAGAATAATAAACATCTTAAATACTTAATTTAAATATTAACCAAAAACTATTTTCACACATTATACATTATATAAGTAAAGAACACTCGAGCTAAGTCGTGATATATATATATTATATTATATATATATATATATATATATATATATATATATATATATATATATATATATATATATATATATGATATATAATATATATATATATATATATATATGTATATATATATATATATATATATATATATAATATATATATATGTGTATTCTTCATGTCCGCCTATCTTTGAGTAATAAAAAATATTGTATATTATGTTCAACCGTGACCTAAAACGTACTCAACAACAGAGTAAACCGATCTTGTTTCGTTCATTAAATTCCGAGTTTCTGTTTTCTAAAAATATTTGGTGATGTTGGATTAGTCTCCTTGTTAAAATCAGGTACATATAATTGCATGAACTAGCGAAATAATCAAATTAGAGGATATTCGTTTTAAATGCTATGCATGTGTTAGGTGATATAAAATATTGATCGACTTTGGGTTTCCGACGGAACATATACTGCATCCCCTAATATCGCTCAATTTAGCCTCCGTCAGTCTAGTCTGAAATGAATCTGTCAGTGTCAACTCAGTCTCGACCTCAAGTGTCGCTTTCCGTAAGACCCAGTTGAACATGATTTCATATTAAATACCGGCGGAATGCATATTCAGATGCCAACTAGCGATTCTGGTATATTGACAAGGTAACGTCACCAATGAATAGTCTTTATTACTAATAATATTCGTAATTATCTATATGACTATTATTAGGGTAGTCGGACCAAATTTTTCTTTAGAAAAAAACAAAGCAAAAATGTCCCTGATAGTAGTCACTATAAGAAGTATAAAGGTAGTTGTTTCATGTATTTAAGTGAAATAATAAGCCAACTGTAGATGTGTAAAGTTATAAATGTCATGACATTTTCAGACGGTTTGCTAATCATTATTGGCCGTGGCTATTCGTCCGGTTACGGACGAATAGCCTGGGGGACTATTCGTCCGGATACGGACAAATAGCCCATGTTTGCGTATAGGCTATTCGTCCGGATACGGACAAATAGCCCATGTTTGCGTATACGCTATTCGTCCGGATACGGACAAATAGCCCATGTTTGCGTATACGCTATTCATCCGGATACGGACAAATATTAATAGCCCATGACATGTTTGCGTATGCGCTATTTGACCGGATAAATACAGACAAATAGCCATATGCTACATGATCGAACGTAAGTGCAATATTATTGATTAATAAGGCATGTGTGTTAATTTATGTTTAAATAACTGTTTCTTCTGAAATAATCACAATACGGCAAGTTTTTATTCACATGTTCCATTATAGTATGTCACTTACACAACACGAGCGACTTAATTACTTGAACATTGTTTCATTTTCGGCCTTTATTTTAATAGTCCATTTCCCTTTTTTATAGAAATATGGCAAAACCCATGTAAATTTTGTTTGCTGTACGTTACGCAAAAATCTATGTACCTTCGCCAGATGTCATCACTACTAGTTTTTAATCATGATTAAAATTACGAAAGCAAAATAATGAATTCAAATACCGTTTATAAACTGTGGTCCGTAATAATATATCTATGAAATTTAAAATATAATTATTGCAGTATGTTATATCAAGAGGTAATGAAAATGATGATCATTTGTTGTATAAACTATCTGTAGTTGTAATATTTTCGTTAGGGAGGCCTATTTTATAACACCAAACACATGAGTAAACAGAGATGACTTTAATACTGAACATCAAAACCAGAAAGTTCATATGACACAGAAAGTTTATACCCTAGCCTAATGTACATAAATCATCCAACATCTTCATTTAGAAAGGTAATTAACATACGTAAATAAATACGTAAAATACATAAATTAAAGACCAATCAAATACTGGTTCAAATAAATAAAACGAGATATACAATACAAGTTAATCACGTCCTCTGTATAAACTACACCTAATGTGCATAAATCCACCAACATCTTAATTTTTGTTCTTAATACTGGTTCAAATAAATAAAACAGGAGATACAAATTACACACATACATTCTCATGTATAAACTACACTAGCCTCAGTGCACAAATCTACCCACATCTACATTTACAAAGGTAATAAACGTAAATAAATAAGTAAAATACATAAATAAAAGGCCTCTGTATAAACTACACCTAATATGCATAAATCCACCCATATCTTAATTTTGAAAAGTAATAAACATACTGGTTCAAATTAAACACACGTTCCCATGTATAATCTACACTAGCCTCATGTGCACACACACACGCACACGCACACACACAACACACACACACACACACAACACTATAAGATCTAACACATGTAGTATTGGGTTTACATATATGCAATACCATTATACAGAACGTACAACATAAAAAATTCACCATTTAGAACCAATGGCTTCAATTACCAAAGTAAACAAACCTTATAAACCATAATTACACACAAAGCATGTTAAAGATACAAATTATTTCCATTTATAAAAAATCCGATCACATCAGTTCCAAACTTATAGCTCAACCAGAGATCTTGTTAACACAGCCTTGGAATGTTTCTATATGTCCTCACAATGCCAGACCTGCCGATAAAACAGAAACCGAGACAATTTATGACTGATTCATCAAACTTTCACACACAGCAGGGTTAACATGAGGGGCAATGTTGTACACCATAATTCACTCAAGTTGTTTTAGTAGTGCTATAAAGGCACAACTATCACGTCCTACGTATGAGCAGCTGTGTGGCAACTCCCACAAATCCACGTCCTTGTCTTTGGCCGAGACTTCTTTCCTAGACATGCTAGGTGGTACCATTCTAGACACGAATCGCATGCCAGAGAGGTGTGGCCGTCATCAACCGAACCGTCACGAAACATCAATGCTTGGATCTGTTATTTTAGCTGGAAGACGCTCGGGACAGACTTCAACATCATCTCTCTCAATCAAAGTGCCAGTCAGGGCGGTGTCTTCCCTGTTCCCCACCAGCCAGCTGAGGATGACTGAAACACCATGTTAACAACATTGCATGAACATGTCTAGTAACAGTAACAGGCTGTATCTTATGAATTATATAAAATGGTGTACTATTAAACAGGTCTACCAGTAAAACGTAAACTGCATTGGTTAATCTTAAAGACTGGATACTGCACTATATAAAAAATTACTTTTACATACAATATAATCCAAATTATATACAATTCCAGGTTGACAGCAGACCAGATGTTTTTTCTTACTTTCGTTTTTTTGGAGAGGATCTTTCTTGCAGAATGCCACTGGCTTGGTGAAACATTTCCACTTGGCTGGCAGACCAATCACAGTCTGTTCAGCCCCTTTTGGTCGCCCTCTCTTGAGAACTTTGTTGTCCATCTTTCGTAGCGATGACCTTGATTTGCGCAGGACATGCTTTCTTGAATGAACTGAAAGTAAAAGAAAATTTTCACAAACTCTGGTGGCTGCATATACTGAAACACCCTCTAACAAAGCATGTGAGAATTTGGGTGGCTGCAGGTGACCGTGAATATTTGGTATGATGTCCCCAAAACAAGATGCTAAATAATGCAAAAAAAAATCTACAAAGAATGCCATCATCAGTGCTAGGCCTGGCATATATCAACATATTTAAGAAAAAAGTGCAAAAAAACCCAGAAAAACTTAATAATAAATTTAGGACATAACGTCTAGGACATAATTATTATGTGACATAAAGTTCATATGCCGTCCCTTTCTAGAACGCTCTTCTTGTTGATTGCATCTAATATTGCTCGATACATGTTGATAATGCCAGGCACCATAAAAAGGGCCGTGTAAAATGCATAATGAAACATTAGCTATACAGTGGGGGATATCACAATAGTGTATGTATAGTCGTAGCATAAATAATTGACTGTAACTAATTCAGAAAGCGTAATAATACCTTTGATGAGGTCCAATCCCTTGGAGTTGATCTTGTATGCTCTTCCCCCGTGGACGCAAGCATACGTAAGATTGGCATACTCGATGGCCGTGTTGTACGTCTTTCGTGTATTTCTACATATATCTGTCTCTATTTTCCTGCTGTCCTTTTATAAAATTGCACGAAATTGGTGTGTTCAAAGTGTTCAACAGCTGCCGATAATCATTGAATGTGAATTTGCGTCCAACGGCCAGCTCATCCATCTCAGTTGTGCCGCTTGCGCAAATCTGAATTGAACTCTCGCGAGAAATATGTCCGGACAAATAGCCTGGGGGATGACATATGCTATTCATCCGTATCCGGACGTATAGTCGCCCAGGCTATTTGTCCGTATACGGACGAATAGTCCCCCAGGCTATTCGTCCGTATCCAGACGTATAGCCAGTCCGATCATTATTATCTTGCTTATAAACCACACACATTTAAATTGTATTTCATTTCCCCCTGGTCATAATCACTAATTGAAGTGCAATGGTGCTTGTTTCATGCATGTCAGTGAAATTTAATGAAACTGCAATTTTATTAAATTTTTAATTAAAAAAAAATTTGTGTTCCAATTTGCAATTTTCATTGACATCCATAATAGAGAAATTGTCTTATGAAAACAGAAAATAATATGAAATATTAGGTTTAAGTGCAATCGAAAAAAATCCACTCTAGGTACCAAAGGTTGGCATTACTTGAGTGTTGGGATGTATCATAGAAGCTTCAGGGCACTCCACTCCACTGCTAATCAGACAGACATGAATTTATTGCAATTTGGTATACTCAAAGTCTCAGACCCAACCCTCAACTATTTTCAAGCATTTGTTGCAAGTCAAAATGTACTATAAGTATAATATACATAGTAACAGTTTATTTGATTTCAGTTACCATGGAAACCCAGATGCAACTGACAAGTCTGCTCCCACTGCTTGACTCGTCTGATCTGGCCACGGTGAAACAAATCAAAGAACTGGTCATAGAACAACTCGATAGCTGTAAGTGAATTAAAGATGACATTGGAAATCTACCCGGTACTTTTCATTAGATATATACATGGCTTTGTTCTTTTTCCTTGAAGGTTGTGTCTGAAGCTGGTACGATATCTTAATATATTCTCTTCTGACAGTTTCTTTTGCACTGTATTGATTAAATAATTGCTAGTGATTTAGAATAAAATTGTAAACTTATACCGTTTGTTCAAGTGTATTTTTGCAAAACTGAATACCGCTAGTCTGTTAATTTTAACCATTTCATGCTATCCCAGTAAACAGTTTGCTACCACAAGTTGTAAATGTGCATCAATTTCTGACGTGTTTAATTATACGTATAGGTAAATGTAGATTGAAACTTTGGATATATTTTGGTTGAGGAAACTCACTGACACTGTGTTAACGTTGACATACCAAAGGTAAGCTGTGTAAGCTGTCTGTGAGAATACTGCGACACTGGCTAGTGAATCAAACACACCAATGTTGATGCATGGGTTTCAGGGCCATCTTGTTTTAAACTAAATTCTAACTCTGATAAAGAGATATATGAATGTTGCAATTTTAGGCAAAGTAGCTGATGGCACAGTTGATGTTTGCTGTTGTCAGTGGGAGAGCCGTGGTTATTGAATGCAGTGGTTGACTTGTTCGTGGTGTCCAAGTGTCAGGCTTGTCTACAGATACTGACGACCATCCATGAGCCCCACAATAAGGTGCGTACGACTATGATAATTGTAGGCGTTTACCATTTCATATAATGTAGCCAGTGTTGTTGATCAGGCATTTCATAAACACATTTATATACTTTACAAATGTTCTTAATTAATATCACATTATTTTCATGATCTGCAGCGTTACCAGTTAAATCCATTCATCAAAGTAACTAGCGGGGTACAGAAACAAGCCCCCGTCGCAAAAAAGCCCCCTGGAAATAAGCTCTTCCGGAAAAAGCCCCCTGGAAATAAGCCCTCCCAGAAATAAACCCTCCTGAAAAAAGCCCCCCAAAAACAACTAATTCGATGAATGTTCAAAATTTATACACTAACTAACATGACGAAAGTGTTCAATGCCACATACTGGTGAATTTTAGAAATAAATAAATAAATATTTATTCATAAAATGTTAAATACGTATTTGATTAATTTATTTATTATATATATATATATATATATATATATATATATATATATATTTCTTGACTACATTGACATATAATATAGATCACAACAATGCCATCTCTGTTTAATTTTAATTGTTACTACTCCAGCTTCCATACAGTTAGAACTGTATGGAAGCTGGAGTATAAAAATAAAAATTAAACAGAGATGGCATTGTTGTGATCTATATTATATGTCAATGTAGTCAAGAAATATATATATATATATATACAAATACATATTTAACATTTTATGAATAAATATTTATTTTTATAATGACATCATAATATGGATGACTCATTGAAGTTTACTAGATTACCAAACTAATTGGCAGCAAACCAGTTTACTAGTCAGCCCTTAGCTTTACTAGTGTACCAACTAGTGGGTAGTTCTACCCCTGCACTTGAGGAAACCTGGTTTACGTTTGTGCTAGCCCAGGGTGTTTAGTGTTTACACACCAGGTGAGTGATGCAGCACCAATATCCTTTGTCACATCACTTCCTCACAAGGCAAGTTTGGTCTGTAGACATCCTGTCTGTAAAATGTCTCAAAACCAAATGTTCCATTATGTTTCGCGCCATACGTCACATTTCTACACGTTCCATCTCCCCACAACCTGTCTTCATACGTCAAGTCTCAAGACATCATGTCTCTAGACATCATGTCTCTAGACATCATGTCTCAAGACATCATGTCTCTAGACATCATGCCTCTAGACATCATGTCTCAAGACATCATGTCTCTAGACATCATGCCTCTAGACATCATGCCTCTAGACATCATGTCTCTAGACATCATGTCTCTAGACATCATGTCTCTAGACATCATGTCTCTAGACATCATGCCTCAAGACATCATGCCTCTAGACATCATGCCTCAAGATATCATGCCTCTAGACATCATGTCTCTAGACATCATGTCTCTAGACATCATGTCTCTAGACATCATGTCTCTAGACATCATGTCTCTAGACATCATGTCTCTAGACATCATGCCTCTAGACATCATGCCTCTAGACATCATGTCTCTAGACATCATGTCTCTAGACATCATGTCTCTAGACATCATCTCTCTAGACATCATGCCTCTAGACATCATGTCTCTAGACATCATGTCTCTAGACATCATGTCTCTAGACATCATGTCTCTAGACATCATGTCTCTAGACATCATGTCTCTAGACATCATGCCTCTAGACATATGCTTCTATACATCACGCCTCTAGACATCATGTCTCTAGACATCATGCCTCTAGACATATGCCTCTAGACATCATGCCTCTAGACATCATGCCTTTAGACATCATGCCTCTAGATATCATGCCTCTAGACATCATGCCTCTAGACATCATGTCTCTAGACATCATGCCTCTAGACATATGCTTCTATACATCATGCCTCTAGACATCATGTCTCTAGACATCATGCCTCTAGACATATGCCTCTAGACATCATGCCTCTAGACATCATGTCTTTAGACATCATGCCTCTAGATATCATGCCTCTAGACATCATGTCTCTAGACATCATGTCTCTAGACATCATGTCTCTAGACATCATGTCTCAAGACATCATGTCTCTAGACATCATGCCTCTAGACATCATGTCTCTAGACATCATGTCTCTAGACATCATGCCTCTAGACATCATGTCTCTAGACATCATGTCTCTAGACATCATGTCTCTAGACATCATGCCTCTAGACATCATGCCTCTAGACATCATGCCTCTAGACATATGCCTCAGACATCATGCCTCTAGACATCATGCCTCTAGACATCATGTCTCTAGACATCATGTCTCTAGACATCATGTCTCTAGACATCATGTCTCTAGACATCATGTCTCTAGACATCATGTCTCTAGACATCATGCCTCTAGACATCATGCCTCTAGACATCATGCCTCTAGATATCATGCCTCTAGACATCATGCCTCTAGATATCATGCCTCTAGACACCACATATCTCCTTATGTCACACATCCAGAAGTCATGTCTTCTTATCTCATACCTCCATAAGTCATATCTCCTTATGTCACACCTCCAGAAGTCATGTTTCCTTATGTCATACCTCCAGACTTCATGTCTTCTTATGTCACACCTCCAGACTTCATGTCTCCTTTATGTCACACATCCAGACGTCATGTCTCCTTATGTCACACCTCCAGATGTCATGTCTATTTATATCACACATCCAGACGTCATGTCCCTTATGTCACACATCCAGACGTCATGTCTTCTTATGTCACACATCCAGACGTCATGTCTTCTTATGTCACACATCCAGACATCCTGTCTATTTATGTCACACATCCAGTCATCATGTCTCCTTATGTCACACATCCAGATGTCATGTTTTCTTATGTCACACATCCAGTCCCAGACGTCCTGTCTATTTATGTCACACATCCAGTCGTCATGTCTCCTTTATGTCACACATCCAGATGTCATGTCTTCTTATGTCACACATTCAGACGTCATGTCTCCTTATGTCACACATCCAGACGTCATGTCTCAGCCATCCATGTGTTGTTGTTGCAGCACCTCTTTGACAAGTTGTTGGATCAGTTGCGCGGTGGCAACAAGCTCGCTGTGCTGCTCATTCTCGGCCACCTGGTGGTGAAAGAGCCACCATGGATCCACAGCATAGTTCAGCACCCGCTGCTAGGTGGCGTCATCAGGTGTCTCAAGGTGGGTCTGTCGCGCTCACCGCATCGTTGGATATAATAGACAAAATTAAACACGTTGGTTTAGTTAAATGGGGCTGGAATGCACACACAAACGCACACACAAACACACACACAAACACACAAACCATGCAACACTCATAGAAAAATGTACCTGAATTCATACATACATGCATGCACACTCACGCGCGCACACACACACACACACACACACACACACACACACACACACACACACACACTCACACACACACACACACACACACACACGTATACTATAATTGTTAGCATGTTTATCTGACAAAAACTATGCCCTAACTTGCTTAACCACAAACACGCGATATGTGTATATATATACATATCATATCTATACAATTATTGTGTCATATATATGGATATATATATATGTGCAAAACAATATAATATTAATCAACATAACATTTCAAAAAGGCGCATGATTTTTCCTTGGGTGTGCCCAAAAGGCACATGAATTTCTTTTTCCAGGGTGATCCCTGTACATGTGTGTGTATTCATACACATGCACACAAATGCACCTGCACAAACACATGAACACGCACATGCAAACACAGTGTAAATGTTCAAACCAGCTACACTCCTAAACATGTCTAAACGACGATGATTTGGTTTATCCATATCTCATTTGCATAATAATCCAATCCTGAAGATCCATTGATCCAATGCACGCAGTGGGCCTGCGTGATTCCTCACACATTCAGCAGTCACGATATTGTAGTTCCATTGTGTGCCAACAGGCGGAGAAGGACATGCCGACACTAATGAGTGGAGCCCTTGTTGTCACTATGATCCTGCCCGTGGTACCGGTCGCCATCGTCCCGTACCTCACCGGGATCTTTGAACTCTTTATCCGGCTCGCCGACTTCTGCTCCTCAAAGCCAGGTACAGTATACTGAATGTATTCTTCATGGCTCCAAGAATGGTTTATTGTAGTCTGATCTAACTTACTTTGGAGCATAATTGTCGATGATGAGTACGAAGTTTCGACCCGTTAGCTATGGGCCTTGTTCACGTACTGGTGTCACGTGTGTTGGCTCAGATTTCAGCGTGATAATTTGTCAGAGATTCAACGAACATACAAACCTGGATAAACCAACAGGAGTAGGAGATCATTGGCGGGCCACAGGACACTCAGTGTCCATGAAGAACACTAAAGTACTGACCTGTGAATCCAACATGCACAAGAGAAAAGTGAAGGAGGCTATATATATATATCAAACAGAGAGCCCATACCATGAACAGAAACCAGGGATACCATATGTCTGCCATCTACCACCAAATTATCCCGCTGAAATCTGAGCTGACACACGTGACACCAGTACGTGAACAAGGCCCATAGCTGACGGGTCGAAACGTTGTACTCATCATCGACAATTATGCTCCAAAGTAAGTTCAATCATACTACAGGTAGTGTATGTTTTTGACCAGCCAAAGCGATGAATGTTTAAGTTGCAAACATGTGAAAAGGGTTTTATAGCATTTCAGATTCCACAGGTCACGAATAAATGATATACTGCTTGTAGACATGTCTGTAGTAGTTTGTGTTGTCAAAACCGAAGCACATTTAAATAATAACGTTTTGAGAGACCTTTTAATGTTTGGATTCATAAATAAATATACACTCTGTATGTAGTTTAGTCATATTTGGATTGATTGTAAAGGAAAATAAACTGGGGTTTGAACGATGGGATTATAAGGTATATATTTCTGCTAGAATCATGAAAGTTATGAAAGATGACCTACAGGGTCATGTTTTTTACTTATCTGCAAAAAAGTGACTAAATGCCTGGAATGTTGTACTGCTGAGTCACATATGTGATGTGTGAATAGCATCTGGTGTATGCAAAACATTTTTTAAATGTCAAAAGTTTAACTAACTGTCACATCTTTAAAACTACTTTTCCTAACATCAACATATTTTCGGTATATTATGTCTGTGTGTTAAATAAAAGTTAAATGTGATATATTAGTCGATTTGCATAATGGTATCCATTGCAACCAGATAATTCGTTGTAGACTGGAGTAGTTTTTGTCAAATGTTTCATCAAAGCTGTGTTGTTTTTGTTATAAAATGATACACTGTGTTGTGTTTTGCAGCGAATGTGTTGGAGGTGTACATGGTGCACCTGCGAGTGAGTCTCTACTGTCTCTTCCACCGTCTCTACGGCATGTATCCCTGCCATTTCCTCACCTTCCTCAGAGACGTCTTCACAAAGTCCACCAACAGACACATCTTCAACGAAACTATTGAGGTCAGTTTCTCCCCAGAGTGGACACGGCTCATAGACTTGAAGCTTTCACTTACTTTTGGAGCACTGGTGTTCAAAACTAGCAAAGTCTCAGTCCACCCACTGTGGACTTTTGTCACGCACTGATGTCATGATGTTGTGACAGAATGATTAGGTTGATGGTGGGGAGGTGGTATACTTGGTCTCAGGTCATGCCAGGGGCTATCTGTCATATGTATATGGTCTTCTTCATTTTCTTCATTTGCCAGTTTTGTTCTTCGGCCAGGAGC
>JAODUO010000068.1:562500-625000 GCA_025642075.2 Ridgeia piscesae | reverse complement strand
CATTCATCTACAGCTACATACACAAACTACTGAGCCTACGTTTGATATTTGTCACTAAGTGTATCTTCTCTGAAGTCCACTAACATTGATAGTGGCATATATGCAATATTTTTTAAGATATCTGTAAAAACACCCTGGGGAGCGCTGGTCACACGGTAGAGCGCCGGACTGTCAATTGAGGGGACGGTGGTTCAATCCCACCTACCACCATTTCGAAACTTAGGCAATTTCGTTCACCCTACTTTTGCCTGTGTCTTTCGGAGAAGACAGTAAAAGCCGGTGGTCCCTGTCGGGGGGGGGGGAGGGTAAAATATCCCACACACAGGGTAAATGTGTAACCTGTAATGGACTCACTAATTCTAGAGTAGGACAACCCTGTGTTAGCCCAAGTTTGGGCTGTTTGGAGAAAACCCTCAATAAACAACATATTCTGCATGCTAACTACACACTGCACTCCTGGAAAATGTCACCCTTTGTTAAACCTGCTACACATTGTGAGATCTTTCACCTCTCCATACATTGATTCCAGGGATCAACAGTTTTCAGTTTCTCTTCTGAAAAATGCACGCAGTTTGGGGTGAACACAATTATGTAAGTTTCAAAAGCCTGCTGCGAATTAAAACCCTGATCTATGCTTCACCCCAAAACCCCTTGTTTTTTTTCCGTTCTAGACAAGCAACACCACACCTCATTGTTAAGATATGCATAAATGTACTCCTTATTTGGACTCAGCCTTTTGCAGAAATATTAAACATTTGATGTTGGCATAGTTGTCAGGCATGAACAGTTTGAATTTGTTGTCCTTTTTGATTGTCAGTATTTTTGTTGGGCAATGTTGTCACGGTGGAATATTGGATGTTACACAGTTGGAAGAAGTTGGAGTCACATGACATCACTGTTGAGTGTGCGAAGTTGTCCCTGGACCTGATCGAGGGACGCAGTGAAGAAGACCTTAAGTGCCCCGTGAGGCCAGCCTCATTCTCAAGTTCCGATCACCAACAGTTGAAACACGACAGTTGGATTGGGAAGAAACAAGGATCAACAGGTGGGTGCAGGGATGGTGGGAGGACAAAACCCCAACCACTTATTACAAATGTGGATAAAACCCCAGCAGACAAAGCCTCAATCGGTTATTATAGATGTGGACAAAACCAGTGGACAAAACCCCAACCGGTTATTACAAATGTGGAAACAACCCCAGTGGACAAAATCCAAACCGCTTATTGCAAATGTGGACAACCCCAATCCGTGTATGTTGCTCTGTCAGTGTGTTGTGTCCTCTAGACGTGTATGTTGCTCTGTCAGTGTGGTGTATCCTCTAGACGTGTATGTTGCTCTGTCAGTGAGGTGTATCCTCTAGACGTGTATGTTGCTCTGTCAGTAAGGTGTATCCTCTAGACGTGTATGTTGCTTTGTCAGTGCATTGTGTCCTCTAGACGTGTATGTTGCTCTGTCAGTGAGGTGTATCCTCTAGACGTGTATGTTGCTTTGTCAGTGTGTTGTGTCCTCTAGACGTGTATGTTGCTCTGTCAGTGAGGTGTATCCTCTAGACGTGTATGTTGCTTTGTCAGTGCGTTGTGTCCTCTAGACGTGTATGTTGCTCTGTCAGTGTGTTGTGTCCTCTAGACGTGTATGTTGCTCTGTCAGTGAGGTGTATCCTCTAGACGTGTATGTTGCTTTGTCAGTGCGTTGTGTCCTCTAGACGTGTATGTTGCTCTGTCAGTGTGTTGTGTCCTCTAGACGTGTATGTTGCTCTGTCAGTGAGGTGTATCCTCTAGACGTGTATGTTGCTTTGTCAGTGCGTTGTGTCCTCTAGACGTGTATGTTGCTCTGTCAGTGTGTTGTGTCCTCTAGACGTGTATGTTGCTCTGTCAGTGAGGTGTATCCTCTAGACGTGTATGTTGCTTTGTCAGTGTGTTGTGTCCTCTAGACGTGTATGTTGCTCTGTCAGTGTGTTGTGTCCTCTAGACGTGTATGTTGCTCTGTAAGTGTGTTGTGTCGTCTAGACGTGTATGTTGCTCTGTCAGTGAGGTGTATCCTCTAGACGTGTATGTTGCTCTGTCAGTGTGTTGTGTCCTCTAGACGTGTATGTTGCTCTGTCAGTGAGGTGTATCCTCTAGACGTGTATGTTGCTCTGTCAGTGAGGTGTATCCTCTAGACGTGTATGTTGCTTTGTCAGTGCGTTGTGTCCTCTAGACGTGTATGTTGCTCTGTCAGTGTGTTGTGTCCTCTAGACGTGTGTGTTGCTCTGTCAGTGCGTTGTGTCCTCTAGACGTGTGTGTTGCTCTGTCAGTGTGTTGTGTCCTCTAGACGTGTATGTTGCTCTGTAAGTGTGTTGTGTCGTCTAGACGTGTGTGTTGCTCTGTCAGTGCATTGTGTCCTCTAGACGTGTGTGTTGCTCTGTCAGTGCATTGTGTCCTCTAGACGTGTGTGTTGCTCTGTCAGTGCATTGTGTCCTCTAGACGTGTATGTTGCTCTGTCAGTGTGTTGTGTCCTCTAGACGTGTGTGTTGCTCTGTCAGTGTGTTGTGTCCTCTAGACGTGTGTGTTGCTCTGTCAGTGTGTTGTGTCCTCTAGACGTGTATGTTGCTCTGTAAGTGTGTTGTGTCCTCTAGACGTGTGTGTTGCTCTGTCAGTGTGTTGTGTCCTCTAGACGTGTATGTTGCTCTGTCAGTGTGTTGTGTCCTCTAGATGTGTATGTTGCTCTGTCAGTGTGTTGTGTCCTCTAGACGTATATATTGCTCTGTCAGTGTGGTGTATCCTCTAGACGTATATGTTGCTCTGTAAGTGTGTTGTGTCTTCTAGACATGTATGTTGCTCTGTCTGTGTGTTGTGTCCTCTAGACGTATATGTTCCTCTGTAAGTGTGTTGTGTCTTCTAGACATGTATGTTGCTCTGTCTGTGTGTTGTGTCCTCTAGACGTATATGTTCCTCTGTAAGTGTGTTGTGTCTTCTAGACATGTATGTTGCTCTGTCAGTGTGTTGTGTCCTCTAGACGTGTATGTTGCTCTGTAAGTGTGTTGTGTCTTCTAGACATGTATGTTGCTCTGTCTGTGTGTTGTGTCCTCTAGACATGTATGTTGCTCTGTAAGTGTGTTGTGTCTTCTAGACATGTATGTTGCTCTGTCAGTGTGTTGTGTCCTCTAGACGTGTATGTTGCTCTGTCAGTGTGTTGTGTCTTCTAGACATGTATGTTGCTCTGTCAGTGTGTTGTGTCCTCTAGACGTGTATGTTGCTCTGTCAGTGTGTTGTGTCCTCTAGACGTGTATGTTGCTCTGTCAGTGTGTTGTGTCCTCTAGACGTGTATGTTGCTCTGTCAGTGTGTTGTGTCCTCTAGACGTGTATGTTGCTCTGTCAGTGTGTTGTGTCCTCTAGACGTGTATGTTGCTCTGTAAGTGTGTTGTGTCCTCTAGACGTGTATGTTGCTCTGTCAGTGTGTTGTGTCCTCTAGACGTGTATGTTGCTCTGTCAGTGTGTTGTGTCCTCTAGACGTGTATGTTGCTCTGTCAGTGTGTTGTGTCCTCTAGACGTGTATGTTGCTCTGTCAGTGTGTTGTGTCCTCTAGACGTGTATGTTGCTCTGTCAGTTTGTTGTGTCCTCTAGACGTGTATGTTGCTCTGTAAGTGTGTTGTGTCCTCTAGACGTGTATGTTGCTCTGTAAGTGTGTTGTGTCCTCTAGACGTGTGTGTTGCTCTGTCAGTGTGTTGTGTCCTCTAGACGTGTATGTTGCTCTGTCAGTGTGTTGTGTCCTCTAGATGTGTATGTTGCTCTGTCAGTGTGTTGTGTCCTCTAGACGTATATATTGCTCTGTCAGTGTGGTGTATCCTCTAGACGTATATGTTGCTCTGTAAGTGTGTTGCGTCTTCTAGACATGTATGTTGCTCTGTCTGTGTGTTGTGTCCTCTAGACGTATATGTTGCTCTGTCTGTGTGTTGTGTCCTCTAGACGTATATGTTCCTCTGTAAGTGTGTTGTGTCTTCTAGACATGTATGTTGCTCTGTCAGTGTGTTGTGTCCTCTAGACGTGTATGTTGCTCTGTAAGTGTGTTGTGTCTTCTAGACATGTATGTTGCTCTGTCTGTGTGTTGTGTCCTCTAGACATGTATGTTGCTCTGTAAGTGTGTTGTGTCTTCTAGACATGTATGTTGCTCTGTCAATGTGTTGTGTCCTCTAGACGTGTATGTTGCTCTGTCAGTGTGTTGTGTCTTCTAGACATGTATGTTGCTCTGTCAGTGTGTTGTGTCCTCTAGACGTGTATGTTGCTCTGTAAGTGTGTTGTGTCCTCTAGACGTGTATGTTGCTCTGTCAGTGTGTTGTGTCCTCTAGACGTGTATGTTGCTCTGTCAGTGTGTTGTGTCCTCTAGACGTGTATGTTGCTCTGTCAGTGTGTTGTGTCCTCTAGACGTGTATGTTGCTCTGTCAGTGTGTTGTGTCCTCTAGACGTGTATGTTGCTCTGTCAGTGTGTTGTGTCCTCTAGACGTGTATGTTGCTCTGTAAGTGTGTTGTGTCCTCTAGACGTGTATGTTGCTCTGTCAGTGTGTTGTGTCCTCTAGACGTGTATGTTGCTCTGTCAGTGTGTTGTGTCCTCTAGACGTGTATGTTGCTCTGTCAGTGTGTTGTGTCCTCTAGACGTGTATGTTGCTCTGTCAGTGTGTTGTGTCCTCTAGACGTGTATGTTGCTCTGTCAGTGTGTTGTGTCCTCTAGACGTGTATGTTGCTCTGTCAGTGTGTTGTGTCCTCTAGACGTGTATGTTGCTCTGTAAGTGTGTTGTGTCCTCTAGACGTGTATGTTGCTCTGTAAGTGTGTTGTGTCCTCTAGACGTGTATGTTGTTCTGTAAGTGTGTTGTGTCCTCTAGACGTGTATGTTGCTCTGTAAGTGTGTTGTGTCCTCTAGACGTGTATGTTGTTGTCCACAGAAATGGAGCCTCTGATGACCGCAGTGCCTGTGTTAACTGACCCGGCAAAACTGTGGAGTCCAGCCTCTGTATGCGGACTGACCACTCCACCAGTAGACATGCTGGACACGTCCGACACCAGTGTCCACTCACGGCCCACCTCACGCCAAGGTAAGGTCAGCAGCAGGTGTAGACGAGTTTAGGTGAGAGTTTATACAATGCAGTATCCAGTCTGTAGATTGCCCAGAGTACTTTATACTTTTCTCCCTGGCAGACCTGTTCAATCAAACTCCATTGCAACTTCTGTGGGAAGTATTCAGCCTCGCTATTATTAATAAACAATTATGTCGCACTTAAATAACCACCAATGGCGAGGTATTTATTTCTAAACCTGAATGAACGGGAACAACTCTTAATACCAGGGCGTCGATCTAGCGAGAAATTAACTGTTGCAGCTGTGTGTTATGGTAGAATATTTCATGTGACACAGGTACACAAGGGAACGTGTCTGCCCGCACCACCCCTTACAACCTCATGATGGTTCCCGACTCACCCCTGCCATCCCAGACTGACCAGGACAAGGCAAAGGTCAGTAGGTCAAGGTCACCGTGGCCTTTAAATTATACAGTAGGTTGTGTTGTAGTTTCTGTTAATGTTCTCTTTTAATGTCGTAGTCACTTACCTATGTTTCAACTTTGCTATGATTTGAAGAAGGGCGATTTGGAATTAGGTGATATTTTAAATGTGAAAAATCTAACAAAAGTGACATTAATATTGTTGGACGTTTGTTTAGCTGGTTGCGAATCAGTCACATGTGAAGCTACGTTCTTCTTGTTTGCTGTGATGTTTGTCAGGGGTCATTCATAAAGGTCGTTCCTGCTTAGGAGTGTTTAGTTATGAAATTTTTCAAAATTTTTGTTGATGGTTGCAAATCAGTGACGTGTGAAACTACTTTCTTCATGTTTGCTGTGATGTTTGTCAGGGGTCACTTATAAAGGTCATTCCTGTCTAGGAATGTTTAGTTATGTAATTTTTCAAAACCTGTTCAACAGACAGGTGATATTAATTGTTCAGTTTTTTGGAATAGTTTTGAATCAAAAATCCATTATTACATTTACATACTTATATTTTACACTGTACATATAAACAATGCAACAACTCCATAATTAGTGCAAATGTATGCATGATATGGATCCTTGTTTAAATTAATGTAACATTAAGTTATGCACTATTAAGCATTTCCATTCCAAAGTGAGGGAAGATATCAAAAATTGCCACAAATATTGTGACATGCTTTATGAGTGGCCCCTGGTGTGTAACTAGTGAACCACATAATTTTCCCAGATACCCTCTCAGTCTGTCTGGAGCTGCAGAGTTGTGCACTGACTAACACGAGATATGGCCAATGTGCTATCCTTTCTGCATTTCTGATGTTGACACGTTGCAACATCAAGATTTACTTGTGCTGTGTGCGACCTATTGTTGTTGTTCCTTGGGCGTGGGAAACGGAAGCCATACCACGTGTACTAGCCACAGTCACATGCATTGCTACCTGCATATTCAGATGTAATGCTATGTTACATGTTATGTAAATTTTACCAGTTCAGTTGGACTTCTTCAGCAGGACCTGTTGCTCAAATGTTTTAGATCCGTAAAGTTACTCTAATTATGGACACATTTAAAATGTAATTTAATTAAAAGTTTAATTAAATCTGAACTGAGAAGTGAAACACACTTGCAATGATGGCCGTCTTCTCCAAAGTTGTTGTTTTATCGTCGTCTCGTTATTGTTGTTGTTTGTCAGAAGCGTCTGTCTGCCATCACCCTGTCCCTAGCCGGCAAGGTCACGACCCCCACTGACCAGTGGATGGACTATGGGGCCGGTGGGGGGTCTGTGCCCCCTTCCCCCCTCAGGCGTGACTTTACCAGTGAGCCACCCCACCACGCACAGCCCATGAATGCCATTAGGAAACTGAATTTCCAATTTCCTCCCCCCGGGGCCCTTGTGGGGAGTTCAGGAAGCACGGAGCGAGAGAACCAGGAAGAGGGTGCTTCTGCAGGGAGAAAGGTTTGTGTACAAGACACCGTAGCAGCATCGCGCTTACTGCTTAAATCACTTAACGGTGGGGGAAAAGTCAAAAAGTTTCAAATCCCACGGTGTTTCATATGTGATGGCAATGTGTACGAGGAGAAAGAAAATATTTTTTGTGATTGGTAAAATTAGTTTCGCCGAACAACTTGCAATTTTCATTCGCGAGAAACGTGATAAATCATTTTAAACAGATTTTGTAATGTCGTTTCCTTCTGCTGACCGCTGGTCAACAGGCGTGGTGAGTCCTTGGGATCTGTTACGACATCACGGAAACACAGTAGTTGTTTCCCCCACCTTATATCGCTGCTGTCAACAAATGGTCCTGCTGTGACCCAAGGCGACTGCTGCTTCTACTTTGGTTATGTTGCTGCTTCCAGCTTGGCTTGAAGTGAACTGTTTTGACAATGTTCTACTTTGCCCATTTGTCCCTCGGCCTCCCAGACTTTTCTTCCCAAACTATGGCATTGTGTCGTCATTTGTGTTTGTGTTTTTCTGACGCAGGTTATTATTAGAATTATTTAATTTACCAATAACATTATTTGCAACATAAGCCTGCTTGTTGACAATGTTACAAATGAAAGATTCCAAATTTGGATAACAATGATTGATAATTCTTGCCTGCTCATAACATCTGTGTAGTCACAAGAAGCAGTTATCTCAAGATAGGTGAATCATTTAAAAGCAAAATTTATCTTTGTCACTACATACTGTTGAAACAGTTTTGTACATTATTTCTTTGATAATATTATGAAATGATGCTTAATGGTATCAACTGATGGTTCATTTGTGTAACTTGTAAATTGTGAATAATGTGCTTGCTTTAGAAGTGTTTTATGGTTTCCTTTTATTGTCACAACTACAGCGACACCTGGTGAGATGTCATCAAACTGACTTATAACTCACATTGTGGGAAATGTTCTCCCCTCTATATTTTCCATGACCTGACTTGCTTATATGTTAGTTAGCTACTGTATGTGTGGTCTCTTAACTTCCACCATTGCATGGCTGGCTACTTTTGCAAGTAATGTGTTCTTTACAAACTACTTTTTGAGTGATCTGTGATGCACTGTTTACTTACGTCAGTATTATTTTTAGATATGGTTTTATGTTTTTACAACTAACTATTTCATGAGTGGTGTATACATAATATAACACATGACATGCTCCTTTTTTATTTACAGCTTGTTTTTAAATTGATGTTGTAAATAAGTGGCATTGCATTGTTTTATTTTTCTAGTAGAAACAGTCTTTACACTGTCATTTCTATGATTGATGTTTCTTTTACAAATGGCTAATGAATAAGATTTAATATTTTTTTAGTTTAAGATACAATTACACAACTGTTTTCAGTTAAGTACCGGAAATAAATCACAATATATATCATAATTCAGCTGATAATTGTGATGTTTTTTCTATTGCATTATTATGACATGTTTTCTTTATTACATACCATTGTTTATTTAGCTAATTAATTTAATTTGAATATATTACTATGCATATACATATCAGCACACTGTTTTAATTAACGTACCTTTTAAGATGATATGCTGCAAAATCTCATACATGAAAAAAGATGAAACAAAACAAATGCAAAATCGTTTTTTCCTTATCTTTTTAAGTGCTCGATAGAGAAAATAATGCGATTAGGTTGTCAAAAACCATGTGTCTGAAAACAGATATATGCATATAGAATGATGATATGATGATATTGTTATGTCATGATGATATTGTTATGTCATGATGATATTGCGGTGTCATGATGATATTGCGGCGTCATGATGATATTGCGGCATCATGATGTTATTGTGGTGTCATGATGATATTGTGGCGTCATGATGAAATTGTGGCGTCATTATTGCATTGTGGCGTCATGATGACATTGTGGTGTCATGATGACATTGTGGTGTCATGATGATATTGTGGTGTCATGATAACATTGTGGTGTCATGATGACATTGTGGTGTCATGATGATATTGTGGTGTCATGAGGATATTGTGGCGTCATGATAATATTGTGGTGTCATGATGATATTGTGGCATTGTGATGATATTGTGGTGTCATGATGATATTGAAGCGTCATGATGATATTGCGGCATCATGATGATATTGTGGCGTCGTGATGATATTGCTGTCATGATGATATTGCAGCGTCATGATGATATTGTGGTGTCATGATGATATTGTGGCATCATGATGATATTGTGGTGTCATGATGATATTGTGGCATTGTGATGATATTGTGGTGTCATGATGATATTGTGGCGTCATTATGATATTATGGTGTCATGATGATATTGTGGTGTCATGATGATATTGTGGCGTCATGATGATATTGTGGCGTCATGATGATATTGTGGTGTCATGATGATATTGTGGTGTCATGATGATATTGTGGTGTCATGATGACATTGTGGTGTCATGATGATATTGTGGTGCCATGATGATATTGCGGTGTCATGATGATATTGTGGTGTCATGATGATATTGAAGCGTCATGATGATATTGTGATGTCATGATGATATTGTGGCGTCATGATGATATTGCGGAGTCATGATGATATTGCGGCGTCATGATGATATTGTGGTGTCATGATGATATTGTGGCGTCATGATGATATTGAAGCGTCATGATGATATTGTGGTGTCATGATGATATTGTGGTGTCATGATGATATTGAAGCGTCATGATAATATTGTGGTGTCATGATGATATTGCGGCGTCGTGATGATATTGTGGCGTCATGATGATATTGTGATGTTACGACGCAGGGTGAGAAGGAGCTGTTTAGTTGTCGCAGTACTTCAACGGGCACATATGAGCTGACGGACTCGACAGGGAGATCTGAGAGGGAAGGGGAAGACGAAGCTAGGGAGGCAGTGGAAATGGGTGACATTACACAGCCTTGGGATGTACCGCGGGACACAGGGACGGAGGGTGCGATGGCCATGGAACCTATTGACATACAAACAGCCACAGGGCTACAGACCGCCGTGGCAGCGTCACCGTCAGTGTCACAGATATCACAGTTCCTCGACACACTCAATGTGCAAGCCGAAGGTACACACAGTTGACTGTGTCTGAAATATAACAAACACTTTTACATCACATCATATGCTAAATGACATACAGACGAATACGTCTACGTCATTGCGTTAACGTATCTGGAGTATTTCCAAGTTAATGCATAACACTTACTACTGTTGAGTCTGTGTATGTGTTGTATGTCTGTCTGTGTATGTGTTGTATGTCTATCTGTGTATGTGTTGTATGTCTATCTGTGTATGTGTTGTATGTCTATCTGTGTATGTGTTGTATGTCTATCTGTGTATGTGTTGTATGTCTGTCTGTGTATGTGTTGTATGTTTATCTGTGTATGTGTTGTATGTCTATCTGTCTGTGTATGTGTTGTATGTCTGTCTGTGTATGTGTTGTATGTCTATCTGTGTATGTGTTGTATGTCTATCTGTGTATGTGTTGTATGTCTGTCTGTGTATGTGTTGTATGTATGTCTGTGTACATGTTGTATGTGTGTCTGTATGTGTTGTATGTCTGTGTATGTGTTGTATGTCTGTATGTGTTTGTCTGTCTATGTGTTGTATGTCTATCTGTGTATGTGCTGTATGTTTATCTGTATATATGTTGTATGTCTGTCTGTGTATGTGTTGTATGTCTGTCTGTGTATGTGTTGTATGTCTGTCTGTGTATGTGTTGTATGTCTGTATGTGTATGTGTTGTATGTCTGTCTGTGTAGGTGTTGTATGTATGTCTGTGTATGTGTTGTATGTATGTCTGTGTATGTGTTGTATGTCTGTCTGTGTATGTGTTGTATGTCTGTCTGTGTATGTGTTGTATGTATGTCTGTGTATGTGTTGTATGTCTGTTTGTATATGTGTTGTATGTCTATCTGTGTATGTGTTGTATGTCTGTGTTGTATGTCTGTGTGTGTATGTGTTGTATGTATATCTGTGTATGTGTTGTATGTTTGTCTGTGTATGTGATGTCTGTGTATGTGTTGTATGTCTATTGTGAGTGTTGATGTCTATTGTGGTGCCTGATGTCTTGGGGTTTTGTGTTGATGATATTGTGGTGTTGATGTTTGTCTGTGTATGTGATATTGCTGCGTTATGTGTTGATGTTGTCTGTGTATGTTTTGATATTGCGGTAGTTTTGATGTCTATTGTGTATGTCATGTTTTTGATATTTTTGATGTCATGATGGTATTTTTGGCGTCTGTGATGTGTTGTATGCGTCTGTGTATTTTTGATGTCTGTCTGATATTTTTGGTTTTTGTCTGTGTATTGTTAGCGTCTGTGTATTTTTGGTTTTTGTCTGTGTATTGTTGACGTCGTGATGATGTTGTATGCGTCTGTGTATTTTTGGCGTCTGTGTATTTTTGGTTTTTGTCTGTGATGTGTTGTATGCGTTTTTTGTTTGTTTTTATTGTGGTGTATGATGCTATTGTGGTGTTGTATGTTGTGGTGTATGGATGATATTGTGTAGTGTTGATGTTGTTTTTATTTTTGGCGTCTGTGTATTTTTGATGTTGCGACGTATGTTTTGATAAGGGAGTGTTTAGTTGTCGCAGTATTGGGCACTGTATGTGTTGATGTTTTCGATAGGGAGTCTGTCGAGGGTATGGTAGTCGAAGTAGGGATGTCATAGGGAAAAAGGGTTTTGATTTTATACTGCCTTGGGATGTCTGTCTGTGACATGTGGGACGGGGGGGTGCGAGGGTCCTGGTACCTGTTGACATGTCTACGGGTGTACAGACGTTGTATGCATCGTGTACCGTGGTTTTTGTCACTGTGTACAGTTTGACATGCTCAATGTGTAGGTTGTATGTTTACACTTTTGATGTGTTAAAAATGTCAAACATGTTTTATGTCTGATCTGTGAAAATGTGTTGTATGTCTACGTCATTGTGTTGTATTTTATCTGGAGTATTTGTTGTATGCAAAATCTGTTATACTGTTGAGTCTATGTGTATGTGTTGTATGTCTGTCTGTGTATGTGTTGTATGTCTGTCTGTGTATGTGTTATATGTCTGTCTGTGTATGTGTTGTATGTCTGTCTGTATATGTGTTGTATGTCTGTCTGTGTATGTGTTGTATGTCTGTCTGTGTATGTGTTGTATGTCTATCTGTGTATGTGTTGTATGTCTATCTGTGTATGTGTTGTATGTCTGTCTGTGTATGTGTTGTATGTCTATCTGTGTATGTGTTGTATGTCTATCTGTGTATGTGTTGTATGTCTATCTGTGTATGTGTTGTATGTCTGTCTGTGTATGTGTTGTATGTATATCTGTGTATGTGTTGTATGTCTGTCTGTGTATGTGTTGTATATCTGTGTATGTGTTGTATGTCTGTCTCTGTATGTCTGTCTGTGTATGTGCTGTGTGTCTGTCTGTGTATGTGTTGTATGTCTATCTGTGTATGTGTTGTATGTCTATCTGTGTATGTGTTGTATGTCTTTCTGTGTATGTGTTGTATGTGTATGTGTTGTATGTCTATCTGTGTATGTGCTGTATGTCTGTCTGTGTATGTGTTGTATGTCATCTGTGTATGTGTTGTATGTGTTGTATGTCTGTCTGTGTATGTGTTGTATGTCTATCTGTATATGTGTTGTATGTGCTGTATGTGTGTCTGTGTATGTGCTGTATGTCTGTCTGTGTATGTGTTGTATGTCTATCTGTGTATGTGCTGTATGTCTGTCTGTGTATGTGTTGTATGTCATCTGTGTATGTGTTGTATGTGTTGTGTTGTATGTCTGTCTGTGTATGTGTTGTATGTCTATCTGTATATGTGCTGTATGTCTGTTGTCTGTTGTATGTGTTGTATGTCTGTCTGTGTATGTGTTGTATGTCATCTGTGTATGTGCTGTATGTCTGGCACACAATTACTATTAATCCTAATTAAACAAACAATGAATCAATCAACATTTCACCAATCGTATGCATTGCATAACTTAAAGAGTTATATTAAAAAATAATTATAATGTACTGTACTAAATGTATTTACTTGCTGTAAATATTTGAACCTTGTACCGATGAGATGCAATTTGTCGGCATTGTTGATTGTAAATAAACAGCGACTAAGTAAGTAACCAATCACTATCTATTGTCCCAGACGCTGACACGGAAGTATCGGAGCTGACGGGCAGCAACTATGACCCCGAAGACACTGACGACGTTTCCGTTAGTAACGAAGGCGTTGCCCCCGGCGACCAGGCATCGTCGTTGCCACAGGAAACGTCAAGTTCAGTGAAGGCATTCATGAAGCAGGTGAATCGCATTCGCTTCAACAGCATCACCACAACTAGTGGCGCCGCCCTACAGAAAGAAGGCGTCACTCGTCATTTCCGCACTAATTCGTGTCCATCACTCGACTCATGTGACAGCAGCGAGGTCGGTGACGCGACCTCGTATACTCACACACACCATCCATCAAATGGCGCTCCAGTCAACATTGACGTGTCGGCGGTTCAGAGTACACCAGCCATGTCCCAGGGGGCGCCACTGAACACCACTGAGGAGGCTCCGTTCAACAAAGTGAAGTTAAGTGACAGCGTGACAACGACGGAATCGTACACGACAGCGTCCCATCCAACCATGTCGGAAGATTTCCAAGTGACCTTCCCTTACAACCTCCTTCTTGCCTCCCTGCCATGTGCCCCACTGCTCCGCTGCTACAACTGTCTCCGGCGCGAACAGTGTCGCTCTGACACCCCGACAAGCACCAGAGGGCAGTGTGGTGACGAGGACAGTGCCCAGAAATTGCCAGGTTCGTCCAGCATTTAAACATCTTTTAATACATTTTTTTATTCTGTCATAATACTGTTCACCTTGGGAGTGTTTGAGTTCAACAAATTGTTTATGTGTTTACGATATGAACAAGCCCATCTGAACGCTGCATGATTTCTTGTATGTTGTATATGGAAAGAATTTGGGACTCTCTTAGGGTGAGCTTAACTGTAATGTGAGTGTATTACTTAACGTGACCTTAATGCGAAGTTCAAGTATAATGCAATCTAGTAGTTTTTGCTTCTTATGTAAAGCTCAGAAGCACCTGACTGCATGAAATTTTGGCTTTGTGTAAATTAATAAGTAGTGGCTGTATTCTAATAGCAAACATTTGTTAGTCAGACTAACAAATGAAATAATTAAGTAAAATTTAACCAGGATTAAGTGGTAACGTGTGAGTTGTTTTATCTACACCAGCGGTGTCAATACATGTGGACTGATGTGTATGTGTGTGTGTGTGTGTTTGTGTGAGTGTGTGAGTGTGAGTGTGTGAATGTGTGAGTGTGTGAGTGTGTGAGTGTGTGTGTGAGGGGGGTGTGAGGGTGGGGGTGTGTGGGGGTGTGTGTTTGAGTGTGTGTTTTTGTGTGTCACTGTATGTGAGTGTGTGTTTGTGTGTGTGTGAGTGTGTGTGTGTTTGTGTGTTTGTGTGTGTGTGAGTGTGTGGGGTGTGTTTTGTGAGTGAGTGTTTGTGTGTGAGTGTGTGTGTTTGTGTGTGTGTGGTGTGTGTATGTGTGAGTGAGTGAGTGTTTGTGTGTGTTTGTGTGTGTGTATGTGTGTGTATGTGTGTGTGTAATATGTGTGTGTGTATGTGTGTGTAATATGTGTGTTTGTGAGTATGTGTGTATGTTTGTGTGTGTATGTGTGTGTTTGTGTGTGTGAGTGTGTGAGTGTGTGTGAGTGTGTGGTGTGTGAGTGTGTGAGTGTGTGTGAGTGTGAGAGTGAGTGTGTAGTGTGTGTGTGTGTGTGTGTGTGTGTGTGTGTGTGTGTGTGTGTGTGTGTGTGTGTGTGTGTGTGTAGGTGTGTGTGAGAGTGTGAGTGTGTGGTGTGTGAGTGTGTGTGTGAGTGTGGGTGAGTGTGTGTGTGTGTGTGTGGTGTGTGAGTGTGAGTGTGTGAGTGTGTGTGAGAGTGTGAGTGTGTGAGTGTGTGTGAGTGTGTGAGAGTGTGTGTGAGTGTGTGTGAGAGTGTGTGTGAGTGTGTGAGTGTGTGAGTGTGTGAGTGTGAGCATGTGTGAGTGTGTGAGTGTGTGAGTGTGTGAGTGTGTGAGTGTGTAGTGTGTGAGTGTGTGTGAGTGTGTGAGTGTGTGAGGTGAGTGTGTGAGCGTGTGAGCGTGTGTGTGATGTGTGAGTGTGTGAGTGTGTGAGTGTGTGTGAGTGTGTGAGTGTGTGAGAGTGTGTGTGAGTGTGTGTGAGTGTGTGTGTGGGGTGCATGGAAAGAAATGGAGAAAACAATGTTATTGTGTTGTTGTGGTTGTTTCACACACTAAATGTTCTCCCATCAGAGCTGGACAGTGAGCCCCTCTACAGCACTCTGTCCCCTCCTGACCTTCTTGACCGCCACATACAGCTGGGTGGTCAAGTGCATGCCAGACAGTTGAATGGCATCCCACTGACCAGTCAAAGTTCCGTCAGCTGGACACACTTTGGAGGTACACAATTGTCCATCTGCCGTCTGTCCGTCTGTCCGTCCGTCCGTCCGTCCGTCCGTCTGTTGCACTCACTTAGATATTGACTAATGACATGTTACTCTCCACATTGAGTCAGACATTAAGTAGATTTCACAAAACTGAGTGAAAGCACAAACACCTTTGCATGTGTGAAAGTATATATTTTTGTTTTCCATTTTACAGGCAGTAAACAACTTACTACGTGTTTGGATAGTGCAGAAAACTAACTTTGATGTTGCCTTAGATCTCACTAGTTTAGTTGTTCGGCGGGGTAAATTCTGCCATACAAATTTCACGAATGACAGGGATGTAGTTGTAAATCTGAACGTTTTTAATTTCACACAACGCCCATAATCCTATGCGGCCAAAATTTATGTGAGACATAATATAAGGCGAGACGTAGATGAGATGGAATTTACTGTAGTTAGTTGTGATGCGACACAGGCGCGCCCCCAACAGACGAGGTGAACATTCTGCGGGGCGAGATCCTACTTCTGCACAACCAGTTGATGTACGAGCGACACAAGAGGGAGCTGTATGCGAAGCGCAATCGCCGGTCCCTGCGTCGCATCGTGAAGACAGTGGCACTGGAGGAGGAGAATGCGGCCATGGTCAGTAGTGGGCTGTATTGGTCAGTAGTGGGCTGTAGTGGTCAGTAGTGGGCAATAATGGTCAGTAGTGGGGTGTAGTGGTTATTGGGTGGGGGGTTGTATAACAAACACCTTTTTAGTAACTTTACAACATTAACAGTTGATTACGAATAATATCTGACTGGTACTGTGAGTACCAGGTGTGTACTGTGAGTACCAGGTGTGTATTATGAGTACCAGGTGTGTACTGTGAGTACCAAGGTGTGTACTGTGAGTACCAAGGTGTGTACTGTGAGTACCAGGTGTGTACTGTGAGTACCAGATGTGTATTGTGAGTACCAGATGTGTTCTGTGAGTACCAGGTGTGTATTATGAGTACCAGGTGTGTACTGTGAGTTCCAGGTGTGTACTGTGAGTACCAGATGTGTACTGTGAATACCAGGTGTGTACTGTGAGTACCAGATGTGTATTGTGAGTACCAGATGTGTTCTGTGAGTACTAGGTGTATATTATGAGTACCAAGGTGTGTACTGTGAGTACCAAGGTGTGTACTGTGAGTACCAGGGTGTGTACTGTGCATACCAAGGTGTGTATTGTGAGTACCAAGGTGTGTACTGTGCATACCAAGGTGTGTATTATGAGTACCAGGGTGTGTAGTGTGAGTACCAAGGTGTGTAATGTGAGTACCATGGTGTGTAGTGTGAGTACCACGTGTGTAGTGTGCGTACCAAGGTGTATATTGTGAGTACCAGGGTGTGTACTGTGCGTACCAAGGTGTGTAGTGTGCGTACCAAGGTGTGTACTGTGCATACCAAGGTGTGTATTGTGAGTGCCAGGGTGTGTACTGTGAGTACCAAGGTGTGTACTGTGAGTACCAAGGTGTGTATTGTGAGTACCAGGTGTGTAGTGTGAGTACCAGGTGTGTAGTGTGAGGTGTTGTTGCAGCATGACCAGATGCACCTGCAGGAGAATGAGATCCAGGCACTGCGAGTGGCCCTCAAACTGGAGCAGGCCCAGAAACAACAGCTCAAAGCAACCGCGGAAGAATACGAATACGAGAAAGAAGTTGCACAGAAGTATGTGTTGTGCTCTAATGGCACTTCTTGCTGAAATTTGTATATTTTTATCTTAAAAAGCGGAAAGTTTCAGGAAACGTCAATAGTTAGAAAGTAGGAAAATGTGGTAATTTGCATTCGATTTCATTTTGTTGCCATGGAAATGGTGGCTGATTTTAGACTAGGTCCTATTAGGTTTTTCATAAACGTGTATTCTCTTGCATAGGTTGGCCAAATGAATTGAAAATTTGCTTGTTTCACGTGCAACTACTCATGCAGTGGCGGTAGAGATTTATTCAAGAATGCACACGTTTCCAACATTTTATCTTGTTTGACATCTCAGAAATTCTGAGTTCTCAATTTATTATCAAAGAACTTTCTGAAAATAGTCAGGTGTGCACAGTAAACATTTGTTTAAAAATCCGTAGTTGACAGACATTGTACAAAACTTGTCACTTAAATTATAAATATTTATGTTGTATTTGTGTATTCAGGAGACAGTTCTCCCCAACTGGAGGTGTTTAGGTTGTTAGGGTTGCTCGTGTGTATCTTGACAATCAAGGACTTACACATGAAATTACACCTTCTAACCGTGGACACGGTCTTAACCAAGGACGTCCTCGGTTGAACCGAGGACGTCTTTGGTTAGTACTATTTTACTACTAAGAACATGAGCGCATTGTCGACATGTGGGTCGTCGGTTACAGATGTGTTTCTTCAATTGAAAGTCCTCGATCGTATGGTCCAGATCATGGTATATGTTAATTATGTGTGTCTTCTGTTTGGTAATGTGCATATCCTCGGTTGTAAGTCTAGGATGGTAGAGTCCAGATCATATTGTGTGTTGTTGTGTGTGTGTGTGTGTGTGTGTGTGTGTGTGTGTGTGTGTTGTGTGTGTGTGTGTGTGTGTGTGTGTGTGTGTGTGTGTGTGTGTGTGTGTGTGTGTGTGTGTGTGTGTGTGTGTGTGTGTGTGTGTGTGTGTGTGTGTGTGTGTGTGTGTGTGTGTGTGTGTGTGTGTGTGTGTGTGTGTGTGTGTGTGTGTGTGTGTGTGTGTGTGTGTGTGTGTGTGTGTGTGTGTGTATATATAATATATATATACATATATTAGTATCGTGTGTGTTTGTGTCCTCGGTTAGATAAGTGTGCCCTCGGTTGTTAGCCCTCCATTGTATGGCTCAAATCGTGAGAGTGTCAAGGTGTGTCTTTGACTAGATAAACAAAATGTGTCCTCAATCATATGGTCTAGCTCATACAGTGTGTAAATGTATGTGTGTCCTCAGTTAGATAATATGTGTGGCCTCGGTTGTAACTCGGTTGTATAATAAAGTATGGACGATGTGTTACCAAGTGTGTTACCAGAGTGTCCTCCGTTAGATAAGAAAGCGTCAAAAGTATTCAATTTAGTTAAATTGTATTAAATGAATGCAAGTAAAACATCTTTGGAAAATTCCCACACCAATTGACGTTATTAACGACGTCCTCGGTTTGGGTGGTTGGAACATAAGTCGTTGCTATGACAACGTGTTTCAGGTCACACCTGGCAGAAGTGAGCACATTGCGACACCAGAACTTTGAGCTACAGACAAAGTTGAGGAACCAGCAGGTGGATAACGTCAAACTGAAGCAGGTCAGTGTGTGGGAAAGTTTTGATTTCACTCAATATCCAGGAGGTTGGTTTTCTTTTCCAGAAGGTCAAGGGATTTGGTCCCTTTCCAGGAGTTTCCAGGCAAATCAAGGTGACTTAACCTGTACAGTAGTGCCATGTTATAACACGGAGGTCAGGGTCCACAAAATGTACCCCATTTTTAATGGGGCGTGTTATATAAAGGCACCTCCACCACTAAAACCACCACTGAAGCAACCAAAGCCAATGTGCTGGTCAGCAATCTATGAGCAGTTTACAAAACAGTATTGCCAGCCAACACCAGTGTGTATTAAGTTAAAATGGCACACGTTTAATGGAATAAAATTCACAAACAGAGTACAGTTTTAAAATAAATTAAGAAAACATCCATGTCTGACGATGCGAACTGAATGACAATACAACACCACTGGTCCTTGCCACAGATCTAATGCATTAATAAATTAAGAAAACATCCATGTCTGACGATGCGAACTGAATGACAATACAACACCACTGGCCCTTGCCACAGATCTAATGCATTAATAAATTAAGAAAACATCCATGTTTGACGATGCGAACTGAATGACAATACAACACCACTGGTCCTTCCCACAGATCTAATGCATTAATAAATTAAGAAAACATCCATGTTTGACGATGCGAACTGAATGACAATACAACACCACTGGTCCTTGCCACAGATCTAATGCATTAATAAATTAAGAAAACATCCATGTCTGACGATGCGAACTGAATGACAATACAACACCACTGGTCCTTGCCACAGATGTAATGCAGTAACCTTCATCTTAGCAGCCAAAACATTCAACTGAAGTGACATGTTGCCAAAGTGGCAAAATATTAAAACCTCTAATAATTGTGCTCACTATTGGCTTAACTTTATCTTTCAATTGGTATGTCCCAAAATATGAATTTAGAAAGCACATTTTACCATGCCAAATTGCAATTCACCACAGTTCATGTGCAGTTGCCAAATTCGTATGTTTAGCGCAACAGCAAATGCAGTTATCATAGTGAAAATCTAACCTTTGCTATACAAGGTTAAGTTTGCCATTTCAGCTTTGTATTTTACTGACACTCAGGCCGACTTCGATTGAGCTACGCGAGTAACCCGAATAACACGGGTACCAACTGAACATCCTAGATCACTTGTTCACGTGACCCTTCTTGACATAGATAAGCAAGGTGAATCTTCAAGGCCGCTAGCCGAAGCAATCGCAGTTTGGAGAGTACACACTCGAGTAACTGACGTCATTAGCAGTGATAGCCAAATATGGAATGTAGGCCCCCTACTATACAAACATTACATGACACAATCATTTAAATATGCATTTATTATATTATGTTGAAGTCACCACATTCTATGTATTATTATTTAAGACCAAGAAGATGAATAACACGTTCACAAATTATACACGAAATAACTCCATGATCACGATCATCGCTGTTCAGTTGGATTACTCTCTGTGCTCTGAGCGCAGTGTAAATTACCATAAACCGGATACAACATTAGGTTACGCGAGTGACCCGAATAAACCAATCAAAGTCGTTGCTGCGTCCCTATGGAATTTACCAACTGACATTAAGACTTGTGACAATCTCACCAGCTTCAAACATCTACTGAAGACACATTTTTTTCATATTGCATATTAGTGTAATTTGACATGAACATTATAATTTTGTTACTAGATTATCTGGTATTATTATCAATACATAATTATACACTTATTTATTGGCATTATTGTTACGTAATTATTATTATTATTTAACATATACTAAACTATTTATTACTAATAATAATTATACCTATGCCGTCATTTGTGTAATGTAAATTATACACTAGACCGATTATTATGTATTTTTATGACTACCAGTAATACGTAATTTATTTATTTTAAAGTACGCTATTTAATACCGTACTAATTTGATTTATATACCTATACATATATATTTTTACATTTATTTTAAAACACTAGTATTTGTCTTATTGTATACATATATCTTTTTATGTCTTTTAAATTGTAATATGTTGTGAAGTGCCACGAACGATTAAGGATGTGACGCTATACCAAATAAATATATTATTATTATTAAGTCGGCTTCAGATTCATAAGCCATTTAATTGCAATTTACAAGACAGTGAAGGCGTCTGTTCGGGGCAGCCGTGGCCAAACAGCAGGAGACACACAGTGGGTCAATGCCTCACACCATATTTACCATATTTAAACATAATAAAACAATTGGTTACTTCTGAGCGATCATCAAGCCCTAGTTACCAACAGATAGTTGTGAAATACGATTGGATAAGTGCCACGATTCGGACAGCAAAGCCGAGCCAGAGACACGGCAAATAAGAACCTCGGCAACATGTCCTGCTCCAGATTAATTTTACAGTTCTTGAACGTTAACATTTCTTCAGGTTCGTCAATATATACCAGCATAAGAGAAACAGGAAGTGAACATCATGAAACAACCGACAGTTATTGCAGTGTTATTGACATTGTTAGCCATTGTGCCGTTTTTCCCCCGGTGGCAGAAATTCACACTTCACGTTAAAACGAAATGTGTTATAATGAGGTGTGAGTGCATGTTCCTTATGACATGGAGGCGGCAGGCCGTGGGCGATATAGAGATGGTGACATCACCAACATGTGTCGTCCTTTCAGGAGCTGCAGGAGAGCCGGTCGCAGCTGTTCACATCAGAGAAGCAGCTGCTGGAGACCAGCAAGCAGGCAGCAGCTGCACAGGATCTGCGGGAACAGGTGAGGCCTGCACACTACCTGCCCGCATACACGTGTACCAGTCTCCTGTCACTTCTCAGTCACCCTGTGTCTTCTATTGTCACTTCTCTGTCACCCTGTGCATTGTATTGTCATTTCTCTGTCACCCTGTGCCTTGTATTGTCACTTCTCTCTTACCCTGTGCCTTGTATTGTCATTTCTCTGTCACCCTGTGCCTTGTATTGTCACTTCTCTCTTACCCTGTGCCTTGTATTGTCATTTCTCTGTCACCCTGTGCCTTGTATTGTCACTTCTCTGTCACCCTGTGCCTTCTGTTGTCACTTCTCTGTCACCCAGTGCCTTCTATTGTCACTTCTCTGTCACCCTGTGCCTTCTATTGTCACTTCTCTCTCACCCTGTGCATTGTATTGTCACTTCTCAATCACCCTGTGCCTTCTACTGTCACTTCTCTCTCACCCTGTGCCTTGTATTGTCACTTCTCAGTCACCCTGTGCCTTCTACTGTCACTTCTCTGTCACCCTGTGCCTTGTATTGTCATTTCTCTGTCACCCTGTGCCTTGTATTGTCACTTCTCTGTCACCCTGTGCCTTCTGTTGTCACTTCTCTGTCACCCTGTGCCTTCTGTTGTCACTTCTGTGTCACCCTGTGCCTTCTATTGTCACATCTCTGTCACCCTGTGCCTTCTATTGTCACTTCTCTGTCCCCCAGTGCTTTCTATTGTCACTTCTCTATTAAGCCACACCTTCTATTGTTACTTCTCTGTCACTCTGAGCCTTCTATTGTCACTTCTCTGTCACCCCATGCCTATTAGTGTCACTTCTCTCACACCCTCTAGTACAGCTACCTTTTCTGTCACCCAATGCTTTCTGTTGACACTTCTCTGTCACCCCATGCCTTCTGTTGACACTTCTCTGTCACCCCATGCCTTCTATTGTCACTTCTCTGTCACCCCATGCCTTCTGTTGACACTTCTCTGTCACCCCATGCCTTCTGTTGACACTTCTCTGTCACCCCATGCCTTCTGTTGTCACTTCTCTGTCCCCCATGCCTTCTGTTGTCACTTCTCTGTCACCCCATGCCTTCTATTGTCACTTCTCTGTCACCCCATGCCTTCTATTGTCACTTCTCTGTCACCCCATGCCTTCTGTAGATTGTCACTTCTCTGTCACCCCATGCCTTCTATTGTCACTTCTCTGTCACCCCCATGCCTTCTGTTGTCACTTCTCTGTCACCCCATGCCTTCTGTTGTCACTTCTCTGTCACCCCATGCCTTCTGTTGTCACTTCTCTGTCACCCCATGCCTTCTGTTGTCACTTCTCTGTCACCCCATGCCTTCTATTGTCACTTCTCTGTCACCCCATGCCTTCTATTGTCACTTCTCTGTCACCCCATGCCTTCTATTGTCACTTCTCTGTCACCCCATGCCTTCTGTTGTCACTTCTCTGTCACCCCATGCTTCTATTGTCACTTCTCTGTCACCCCATGCCTTCTGTTGTCACTTCTCTGTCACCCCATGTCTTCTATTGTCACTTCTCTGTCACCCCATGTCTTCTATTGTCACTTCTCTGTCACCCCATGCCTTCTATTGTCACTTCTCTGTCACCCCATGCCTTCTGTTGTCACATCTCTGTCACCCCATGCCTTCTGTTGTCACATCTCTGTCACCCCATGCCTTCTATTGTCACTTCTCTGTCACCCCATGCCTTTTAATTGTCACTTCTCTGTCACCGTGTGTCTTCTATGTTATCACTGTATCTTAACAATAATAACTTAATACACTAAGATCATAAACAAATCTCTGTTCAGTAGTGTTTATAATCTACAAAAATGCTAAATATAAATAATAGTAGTACATTTTATATTTCTAAAAAGTTGGTGTGTGTTTAATATATTTTAGAAAAAAAATTAGTTGAGAGCACATTGTTATATTGCCTAAGGGGAGTTTCGCTAAGACTAAAATGTCACCATCATAAGAGCCACCCTTAACATATTAACATTTGGTATGGCAACAACTAATTCATTAGATCTGAAGACATAAATTCATGGAAAGTTAACACATTTTACAATAAAGATTGCATTCAATTTGTTTGGAATTTGCTCTGATCTACGTGGTTTTTGTGCCCAGCGTGGGTTTGTGATTACTGTTGCTACAGGTTACGCATCTTAGCAACGAGCTGTTGCTAATGAGTGAACTACAACAGAAGTATCAGCAACGTCTTGTTGCTGTTAGCAACAGTCACAATCCCAAAACTGAACAACACTTCATCCTGGATGCCTACAGGACGGAACTAAAATGTATGTGAAGTAGCTTTATTATTTGTAACTGGGCTCTTATAGACTTTAGAATGAAGGACAGAAACATTCTGTGCCACTTGTTACAGAAAATGTTATATAAGATATATATATACATATGTGTATGTATATATATATATATAATATATATATATATATATATATATATATATATATAATATATATATATACGTTATATATATATATATATATCCTATCATATATACATATGTATATATACTTATACTGTGCTGTAATTATAAAAGGTATCACACTAAATGCGATGTATTACAATATAGTATTGAATAAATCTGCTTCTTAAGACACGTACCTTTCTTAAGACATTCGTTGTACCTTTAAAACAGATGTCGTAACTTTAATACAGTCTTCACTGTCCACTGTTTGATTAAAATCCCATACAAATTAACATGGAATATTGACACATGACCATCACAGTATTGAGTTGTTTTTCAGCCCATAAGATGACATTACAACTGCGCACAATTCAGTTGGAAGCTCAGAAGGCTCGGGCAGCCGAGCTCGAGGAGTCGCTCAAAAACAAGGTATGTTGCATGCACATACAGTCACTCCATGTCTAAACTCAGATTGCTAGGCTGACACAGGTCAGAGTACTACTGGGGTAAAATGCACAGCATTTGTTGAACCGGAATGATAGTTGGTTGTCATTCTGACAGTTGTGTTAGTTCATCCATATGCTTTATAAACACATTGGTGGTGTTTACAGTGTTGAGAGGTCAGGTGGTCAACAGCCTGTGTCTGACTGTTTCAGGAGAATCTGATGGCACAGCTAAAGCAGAGTATGACTGACACCGCCACCCTGTATCATGCTCAAATGAAGGTCAGCATCTTATTCATCTCACCATCTTGATGTCTGTCTGTCTGTCTGTCTGTCCGTCCGTCCGCCCGCCCGTCCGTCCGTCCGTCCGTCCGTCCGTCCGTCCGTCCGTCCGTCTCTGTACCATCAGCCTGCCATCCATCCGTCCGTCCGTCCGTCCGTCCGTCCGTCCGTCCGTCCGTCCGTCCGTCCGTCCGTCCGGTCCGTCCATGTCACTGTCACTGTCACTGTCACTGTCTCTGTATCTGTATCTGTATCTGTCTCTGTCTCTGTCTCTGTCTCCTCTGTCTCCTCTGTCTGTGTCTGTGTTTCTGTCCACCAATCTGTCTGATAGTGCACTTATTTGGCATTTCATCTCTGTGTTTGTCTCTCTGCCTGTCTGTCTCTGCACCAGTATATTTTCATCACTCCTTTCCTTCTCCATCTCCCTTCCTCTCCACTTTTGTTCGCTCTTCTCCTTGTCCAACTACCACATGATTATGAGCAAGTGATCCAAGTGGAAGTGTCTGGTTGGTAGGCAACCCAGCAGAAGTATGAGGCCCAGAAACAAGTGCAGCTGTGTCTGCAGGCCGACATCTTGGACCTCCACAACCAACTGTCACAGGCTCACTCGTCCACACACAGCGCGCTTACTGCACCAGCCGCCAACGGTGCTGCCACCTGCACCACTTCGGATGATGTAGAAGATGCCGGTATGTGTCACGGGTTTATGTAAGGGGTTTCTGTCTGTTAGCGTTATGTAGTTACACTTTATTATTGCCAAAATTATTGATTTACATCATGCTAAAGAGAGCTAAGTTGATAATATGATTAAATTAATACTTACTGATCACAAATGATGCTGAAGTTTTGATACCACTGTCCTTGAATGAGGAGATGACAGATGCAGACAATACACATATGTTGCTTCTGTCTTTGTTCTGATTGCTTTGTGTTATACTCTCTAAGTTAAATGCCAATTACACAAATCTGACATATGTACTTTGACATATGTATTTTATTTTAAAGTATAACAATGGGTAAAACATTCAAGGCATGGGAAATCATGTTATAACATGTAAGTTTAGGAGGATGTATAAGACAGAAATTTTATTAATGATATCCTTTTTAACTCCTATAATGTATATTTATTCCAATCCTGTGTCATTCATGATGGTCATTTCATTACATCCAACCTTCGATGGAGAATAGTTGATCACTATTTTAAACTGCCTGTGAGGCATTGATGCTTTATCTCAGTGTCTGGTGGAATCATTGCAGGGTCTCCAGAGGCTGTGACAAGACATACGACCTCAGCTGGCAGTCTGGAGGCGCGGCCAGCCACAATGCAGCTGAGAACTTCACATAGCTCTACCACCAACTGACCAGTGTCTGGACACTACTTTGTGTGTAGACACTACATTGTGCATGGAAACACAACATTGTGTGTATGGACACTACATTGTGTGTAGACATTACATTGTGTGTAGACATTATATTGTGCATGGACACTACATTGTGTGTAGACATTACATTGTGTATGGACACTACATTGTGTGTATGGACACTACATTGTGTGTATGGACACTACATTGTGTGTAGACACTACATTGTGTGTATGGACACTACATTGTGTGTATGGACACTACATTGTATGTATGGACACTACATTGTGTGTAGACATTGCATTGTGCATGGACACTACATTGTGTGTAGACATTACATTGTGCATAGACACTACATTGTGTGTATGGACACTACATTGTGTGTAGACAGTACATTGTGCATGGACACTACATTGTGTGTATGGACACTACATTGTGTGTATGGACACTACATTGTGTGTAGACATTACATTGTGCATGGACACTATATTGTGTGTAGGCACTACATTGTGCATGGGCACTACATTGTGTGTCACACACACGCGCATGCGCACACACACACACACACAAGTTTTTCAAGAGTATTTGTACATGATGTTTGTTTAAAAGGTATATCACACAAAATGTTCCCAACTGATCAGAAAACAATCTCGACAGTTTGGTACCAGCGATACTAACCATGTAGGAAGAAATTGTTAATCCATGCATGCTCATGTTAACACATGCATGTTCATGCATGCATGTACACGCGCATGCACATACACATGTATAATTTGATTATAGTTAGATGACAGCTCACCGCCATTTGCTATTACTTAGACTTGAGCCCAATATTAAATTGGTCTATCTGACTTTGTTTTAAAAGTTGAGACTTTGGGTGTTTGTGTGACATATAATATTTGTACAGGAGTCCTTTGGTTTAGCTTGATGATGACAACCCAATATATAACTTCCACAGCCATTTATTCTGTTACAGTTTATGGCGAGAAATATGTTACTTCAACGAAGTTATATAATGGTTGTCTGACTGGTAGTGATTAAGTCATGTATTATTACATTATGATAATGTTTAATTGGAATGAAGTCACAAAGTCATAGCTGTCTTGTAAAGTTAATCAGTTTATGACACTTGAGATGCTTATAATGCCATCATCATTTCTGGAGCCTAACTAGGCTCTTCTGCAGAAGCTCCATGTCTACGTCCTCCACACTGTCAGTCTGACTGTGTCTACGTCCTCCACACTTTCAGTCTCACTGTGTCTACGTCCTCCACACTTTCAGTCTCACTGTGTCTACATCCTCCACACTGTCAGTCTGACTGTGTCTACGTCCTCCACACTTTCAGTCTCACTGTGTCTACGTCCTCCACACTGTCAGTCTGACTGTGTCTACGTCCTCCACACTTTCAGTCTCACTGTGTCTACGTCCTCCACACTGTCAGTCTGACTGTGTCTACGTCCTCCACACTGTCAGTCTCACTGTGTCTACGTCCTCCACACTGTCAGTCTGACTGTGTCTACGTCCTCCACACTTTCAGTCTCACTTTGTCTACATCCTCCACACTGTCAGTCTCACTGTGTCTACGTCCTCCACACTGTCAGTCTCACTGTGTCTACGTCCTCCACACTGTCAGTCTCACTGTGTCTACGTCCTCCACACTGTCAGTCTCACTGTGTCTACGTCCTCCACACTGTCAGTCTCACTGTGTCTACGTCCTCCACACTGTCAGTCTCACTGTGTCTACGTCCTCCACACTGTCAGTCTCACTGTGTCTACGTCCTCCACACTGTCAGTCTCACTGTGTCTACGTCCTCCACACTGTCAGTCTCACTGTGTCTACGTCCTCCACACTGTCAGTCTCACTGTGTCTACTCCTCCACACTGTCAGTCTCACTGTGTCTACTCCTCCACACTGTCAGTCTCACTGTGTCTACGTCCTCCACACTGTCAGTCTCACTGTGTCTACGTCCTCCACACTGTCAGTCTCACTGTGTCTACGTCCTCCACACTGTCAGTCTCACTGTGTCTACGTCCTCCACACTGTCAGTCTCACTGTGTCTACGTCCTCCACACTGTCAGTCTCACTGTGTCTACTCTCCACACTGTCAGTCTCACTGTGTCTACGTCCTCCACACTGTCAGTCTCACTGTGTCTACGTCCTCCACACTGTCAGTCTCACTGTGTCTACGTCCTCCACACTGTCAGTCTCACTGTGTCTACGTCCTCCACACTGTCAGTCTCACTGTGTCTACGTCCTCCACACTGTCAGTCTCACTGTGTCTACGTCCTCCACACTGTCAGTCTCACTGTGTCTACGTCCTCCACACTGTCAGTCTCACTGTGTCTACGTCCTCCACACTGTCAGTCTCACTGTGTCTACGTCCTCCACACTGTCAGTCTCACTGTGTCTACGTCCTCCACACTGTCAGGTCTCACTGTGTCTACATCTCCCACTGTCAGCCTCACTGTGTCTACGTCCTCCACACTGTCAGTCTCACTGTGTCTACGTCCTCCACACTGTCAGTCTCACTGTGTCTACGTCCTCCACACTGTCAGTCTCACTGTGTCTACGTCCTCCACACTGTCAGTCTCACTGTGTCTACGTCCTCCACACTGTCAGTCTCACTGTGTCTACGTCCTCCACACTGTCAGTCTCACTGTGTCTACGTCCTCCACACTGTCAGTCTCACTGTGTCTACGTCCTCCACACTGTCAGTCTCACTGTGTCTACGTCCTCCACACTGTCAGTCTCACTGTGTCTACGTCTTCCACACTGTCAGTCTCACTGTGTCTACGTCCTCCACACTGTCAGTCTCACTGTGTCTACGTCCTCCACACTGTCAGTCTCACTGTGTCTACGTCCTCCAACTGTCAGCTCACTGTGTCTACGTCTCCACACTGTCAGTCTCACTGTGTCTACGTCCTCCACACTGTCAGTCTCACTGTGTCTACGTCCTCCACACTGTCAGTCTCACTGTGTCTACGTCCTCCACACTGTCAGTCTCACTGTGTCTACGTCCTCCAACTGTCAGCTCACTGTGTCTACGTCCTCCACACTGTCAGTCTCACTGTGTCTACGTCCTCCACACTGTCAGTCTCACTGTGTCTACGTCCTCCACACTGTCAGTCTCACTGTGTCTACGTCTCCACACTGTCAGTCTCACTGTGTCTACGTCCTCCACACTGTCAGTCTCACTGTGTCTACGTCTCACACTGTCAGTCTCATGTGTCTACGTCCTCCACACTGTCAGTCTCACTGTGTCTACGTCTCCACACTGTCAGCTCACTGTGTCTACGTCCTCCACACTGTCAGTCTCACTGTGTCTACGTCCTCCACACTGTCAGTCTCACTGTGTCTACGTCCTCCACACTGTCAGTCTCACTGTGTCACGTCTCCACTGTCACTCACTGTTCCGTCTCCACACTGTCAGTCTCACTGTGTCTACGTCCTCCACACTGTCAGTCTCACTGTGTCTACGTCCTCCACACTGTCAGTCTCACTGTGTCTACGTCCTCCACACTGTCAGTCTCACTGTGTCTACGTCCTCCACACTGTCAGTCTCACTGTGTCTACGTCCTCCAGACTGTCAGTCTCACTGTGTCTACGTCCTCCACACTGTCAGTCTCACTGTGTCTACATCCTCCACACTGTCAGTCTCACTGTGTCTACGACCTCCACGCTGTCAGTCTCTTGAAAGTCCACAAGGTAGATTGGTTAAATTTTGGTGTATATTGTAGCATCCACATGTAACCAGAGAAATGTAACTAGCGTATGGGGTGTATTATTGGATTTTGCTGTTTTAAGGTTTTGAAAGGTATAACACCACATGGGAATTTTTGAAACTGTTCAATTTGATATTATGTATGCAGCTGTGCTATTGGGTGACTAATACATGAGGACATTATGTAACTGGATTTTGCAGTTTTAAGGCCTACAAATATATTATACATAGGAAGTATTGAAACTGTGTTCAATTTTATATCACCAAATTTTGCACTATCTATATTTAACGAAGGTGGAAAGGAGTGCATATACTGGAAAATTGTATTGAGCATAAAAAAATTCAGTTGAGTAAATATAGATCATAAAAAAGATGATATTCTGTGTGAGCAGCCCAGTTCTGCACATAACTTGCAATATCTGTGTTTAATTGTTTCATTGTCTATAATTATTTCACATATGTTATGGTTTGTTTAATTCACCTGCCAGAGGAGCTTTGTTTGATTGTCTGGATAAATAAATGTTGGAAAATAAATGCAACTTTGTCATTGTGTGTGCATGTTGTTTTTAAATTATAATATATATATATATGTGTGTGTGTGTGTATATACTCTAGCCAAATTACCCAGCAATGCTTGGAGGAAAAGACAGCCCCCCGGCCAAGCCAACATTTTACTTTATTAAATTAACTTAACCCTTAATGATCTGAAACTATGATTTACCAAAACACATTTGATTGATAACTACCAAATCACAATATATGTGTAGTCCAAAGGATTTTAGGACATCTTATTTTTAATTGTTTTCATTGAACATTTTGTTGGCACAACATTTGGATTGCAACATAAATGTAAATACAAATTTAAACAGTAGGTTTCGCAATTTATACATGCATATGCCAAAAAAATCAGTTATCTAAATATTACTAGTTCTACAAAAAGTATTGGTATGTACTGATTGCAACTTCTTTTATGTTTTTGTGAATTTCATCTTATTTAGTGCTGAAAATAAATAGCCTGCAATCATACTACTGGATTTGTGATATTAAATCTGTTTCGACTGAATCACTGAAAAGGTTAGCATTTAGCTACACTGATCAATATATAACATTTAACGATGTGTTAATACTAATTATCTTAGATTCGTTGACCTGTGCAGTGAATTTGAGTGAACTGGCCTATGCAACGTGCACTCGTTTGCTTACGCCATTCGTTTCCTTTCAGATATCCGTGCACGGGTTCGCAATTTATTCGCAAGAAATTGCGGGAATTTTGATTGGTTCTGCTAGTTTGTGTTTGCCTCGACACTTTATGTATATAATTTGCGATGATATGCGTCCTTTGTGGTAACTTTGAAGTGCTTCACTAACTGAAATATGAAATACAAATATTATCTAGCAAAGGCGGCCAAGTGATACTTATACTAACTGACGGTGAGTTCATTTATCTGGTGACAGCATGGGCGATAATAGAGCCGTTTCCAATCAACTAGTACGACATGGACCGGAGCCAGTTTATTTATTTTTTATTCTATATCTTCTTTTGGGTATTCCACTGCCGTAATTACTGAAGTTAGCGCCTCTACCCATCCTTTCCAAACTACTTAACTAGCCCTGGTAGATCCCCTATACGTCACACGAACTGAGGAAATGGAAATTAGCTGAATTAAATTAATAATTAAGGTGTAAAATTACAGGTGTAAAAAAGTGCAGCTATAAGTTGAAGACGGATACATGACTGATGCATTGGCACTGGCCCGATGCGTGTCTTAAAGCTGTCGGGCCACCGGTTTTTTAATTCTACTGGCCCAGGGCAACAGGCCACTGGTTTCCATCCGAATGACCACAGTCGAAAATAACCCAACCCTTCACAGAAAAATAGTACGACCTTATTTCATTAGACTAGTCTATCTATTAACGTTTGTTTTGTTATATTTTACTGATAACTTATTAAACAACCGTATCTAAAACATTGTCGTGAGTACACGAAGACTTCTACGCACTGTGGAACTCATATTTTTGTAAACTCCCATATGGTTGGTGAATGGCGGGAATCACTCATTATTCATCCAATCAGTGATCTTGTTACACGTACATTGGCTATGGGTGGTAGGCAATATTGCTGTCTGCATGAATGATAAAACGCTAGTGTACATTCCGTAATGGAAAGACATCTACGCAATTTGATTGTGTTACGCAAAAGACCATTCCTGCAGTGGTGGATTTTGTTAAACAATCTTGGAAGAAAGAGGGCAAGTGTTTTGGACAGCGTTCACACTGGCGCACGTGGCCGTGGACCCTCGACCTCGCACACCGACACGATATTTACATAGTCATAGGTGAGCCTCTCATTAAGTGGAGCACATGTTATCTGCATTCAGATGCTAATTTATCATGGTATCACGTTTCAGGCACAACCAAAACCAAGAAATGTTTTCATGACAGACAGCTACAGTTTCAAGCCCCAAGCCCTCCCCCTTGTATACCTGTCAAAACGTAGTCAAAGTCATTAATGCGACTTCGTCAAATTTACTTTAGTCTCAATGCAGTTATGCGAAAAAATTAATTAATAGAAAGTGTCAATGGGTCCAATATTAAATATGAAAAAGTTTTTTTTTTTTTAAATGTCCGAGTTCATAAAATGGCCTACAATGAAGGTTATAATAAATAATATTGTAATTTAATGTTATTGTTTTACATTATTTTTCAAATTTAAATTTCTTGCAATACATGTATTACGAGAAATTTAAATTTGAAAAATAATGTAAAACAATAACATTAAATTACAATATTATTCTATAAATAAATGTGCTAAAATTGTATAATGCGAATGGCACCTCTGATTTTATACTAGCAGACTGATATAATGACACCATGATAAAAACATTTCATTTAAGATTAAGTTCTCTCTTTTTATTGTTGCAATCTGAAAAATTAACATTTAAAAAAACACACGCAACATAGAGCTTCGAAAAATCTTCAAGATGTCACTCCTGTCAAAAGTTGGTTTTGTAATGCGACGGGCACCTTGGTAGCAGCATATTTTGTTTACAGGATTCGGGCCAGTAACTTTTTGGGTGGGCCAGTAACTTTTCAAATCTTCTGGGCCAGTGGATACAAATGTTTAATGTCAATGCCTGCAATGTAACGACCCGTTCACATCCTAAACATTGCATGTAACACAAGCCGCAATTGGCTGAGATTTGTTTATTATTTTATATTCTTGGTCACCTGACTGGGCCACAACCACAGACCTACCGGTAGTGAATGATTTCATTGTCTGAGGCTGAGAATAAATTCAGGGTTTTGCAAAGTGATCATCGTCTACTATCCACAAAACTTTGAAACCCCTCCTCAGTGTGAGCATGATGACTGGCTGGCTGGCTGGCTGGCTGGCTGGCTGGCTGGCTGGCTGGCTGGCTGGCTGGCTGGCTGGCTGGCTGGCTGGCTGGCTGGCTGACTGACTGTGCTACTCAGCCTACTGACAACTTGGCCCGGGCCGAGTTATCTGTGGACCTAACTGGTAGACGTCTGGCGTGTCATGGATGCAAGCACCACAGAATACTGGCCGTGTGAGGTTTGGTCAAGCATACCTGAACGACCCTCTTTTTCTTTATGAAAACAACTATCTGCACAAATTATTAACATTCTAAATAACTAGCCATTATTTCTTCAAGTTCAAGAGGTATAAAAATAATTAGAAAAGTAATTCCAAAACTTAATTTGGTGACCATTCACATTCTAGGGTACAAAACAGTGCTCTCACAGCCAACTCAGACTTTATCTATTAATTTATTACTAAGTACTGTTGACCTTTCTAAATGCTGGATATTTAGAATTGATGATAGTCATAGCTTTGACAGTTGTCTTCTATTTGCAGTTGTTACAGCCGTCACTATGGTGACACCATTTGCCTTCTATTTGCAGTTGTTACAGTCGTCACTATGGTGACACCATTTGTCTTCTATTTGCAGTTGTTACAGGCATCACTATGGTGACACCATTTGTCTTCTATTTGCAGTTGTTACAGTCGTCACTATGGTGACACCATTTGCCTTCTATTTGCATTTGTTACAGGCGTCACTATGGTGACACCATTTGTCTTTTATTTGCAGTTGTTACAGCCATCACTATGGTGACACCATTTGTCTTCTATTTGCAGTTGTTACAGTCGTCACTATGGTGACACCATTTGTCTTCTATTTGCATTTGTTACAGGCGTCACTATGGTGACACCATTTGTCTTTTATTTGCAGTTGTTACAGCCATCACTATGGTGACACCATTTGTCTTCTATTTGCAGTTGTTACAGACATCACTATGGTGACACCATTTGTCTTCTATTTGCAGTTGTTACAGACGTCACTATGGTGACACCATTTGTCTTTTATTTGCAGTTGTTACAGCCATCACTATTGTGACACCATTTGTCTTCTATTTGCAGTTGTTACAGTCGTCACTATGGTGACACCATTTGCCTTCTATTTGCAGTTGTTACAGGCGTCACTATGGTGACACCATTTGTCTTCTATTTGCAGTTGTTACAGCCATCACTATGGTGACACCATTTGTCTTCTATTTGCAGTTGTTACAGCGTCACTATGGTGACACCATTTGTCTTCTATTTGCAGTTGTTACAGTCGTCACTATGGTGACACCATTTGTCTTCTATTTGCAGTTGTTACAGCCATCACTATGGTGACACCATTTGTTGAAGGTTGGGACTTTGTGCAGACATTAGGCGAAGGTGCCTATGGCGAGTAAGTTACACCATGTATATGTCCAATTACTTCAATAGCAGGTTGTAATTGTGTTAATGTTTATTGAAAGAAAGTGTTTTGTAAATTGTAATTGAAAGATTTGGATTTTGGAGAATTGAACATAATTGTTGTCTTTGTTATTATGGTAATGCATACAGCAAATATATCATTGGATGTCAGGGCTTTATGCAAGATAAAACACATTGCCAGTCACACATTTATTTGGTGGATTTGTGTACATACAAGACGGTTGAGATGTGTTTTAACTAAACACACGTGTGACACCCTTTTTGAAGGAATAACTGACAATACCTATGATTTTGGAGACCTTTGTTTGCTCTTTCCAAATGACCACTTATCAAGGCGGTTGCTGGGGAGGGATTTGTTTAAAAGTTAGTTTATTTTTGGGTGGCCTATATTCAGTATTCATAATTACCGGTATATCAACAATCCTTTAGTTTATAGAAGAAAATGATCAGATTTCTGAGCATTGCTAGGGGGCGGGTGGCTCACAAAATAAAACATTTTGAGAGGTTCCCTAAGATTGAATGTGTACATGACTGTATCCATTGGTGTAAATGAAACAATACATGTCTTCTCCCCCTGCAGTACTCAGCTTGTAATGACATTTTTTATATCATGTATATAATATATTAACCAATGATTGGGGACAATATTCCCATTCTCATGGCTGGTTTCTAAACTGAAAAAAAAACGTGCAAAGAAATAAAGACCCACCAGCATCCAACCGAGTTTTACACATGATTATCAAGTCATCAACGTTTAGTTAATGTCTATACTTTTGTGACCATCTAAGAATTGTTCTGATTCTATGTAATATTTCAGAGTTAAATTGGCACTCAACAGAGACACCCAGGAAGCCGTTGCGGTGAAGATTATTGATGTGCGCTCACCGGAGGTGGAGAAGGCTGTGAGGAAAGAGGTACTCGCCCAGATGGAGTGTTAGCTCTGTGCTTCCTGGTACACTAAATTGTCATTGATATTTCCACCGCAGCGCGAATGGAACTGTCACATTTTCAGGGGCAGAAACTAACTTTTTTCACCACTAATCCACAGGACTAGTGAAGTTCACTAGTCCGCAGCCAAATCTACTAGTCCTGTCAAATTCACCAGCATGTAGTCAAGATAAAAAAAATTATAGAATTTTTTTAACGAAAAACATAGTAACAATAATACACATCTCTCAATCTGCACCATCCAAGTACTCGTCATAACTGGCATAATTGTTCCAATCTACAGCGATAATATGGAAGTTGCTGTTCTTATGAATAATTACACGAAAATGGCGGCGTGTTTCAATTATCAATGATAAACTTTTGTAACACCAGGTGGTGCCACTGAAAATTCTGATGAATTCAGTAGTCCACCGGACTACCGAGTTGTAATATTTACTAGTCCGTGGCACGATCTGGTTGTCTTAGACTAGCGGACAGTCCTTAATTTCTAACCCTGCATTTTGTTTCTCAACCTGTATCTAAAATATTAATAGCTGTTGTGGGGCTGATTAGCTAGTTATTTGGTAACTCATGCACCAACTCTCGTTTTATGACTTAATATTTACCACATGTGTGCTTTGTACATGTATCAGAATATTTTATCTACAGAAAGAATTCTTAGATGTAAAATACTACAATAGTTACCCGTTGAACAACCCAAGTACAGGGCTATTCATAAATACAGCCAGACACCTGGTCATGTCCACCTACTAAACGACTGCTAACTCTCGTGCATTCTTTTTCCAGGTGTGCGTGCAGCGAATGCTGTCACATGAGAGTATCGTGAAGTTTTACGGGTTTCGCAAGTCCGGCAGTCGCCAGTACCTGTTCCTGGAGTACGCCAGTGGGGGAGAACTCTTCGACAGGATAGGTCAGTGAAAGAGAGGGGAGTGGTGGGGAACGGTGGTCGCACGATAGCGCGCAGGACTGTCAATCGAGGGGACGGTGGTTCAATTCCACCTACTGCCATTTCAAAACTTAGGCAATTTCGTTCACCCCACATTTGCCTGTCTTTCGGAACTTCGGAAGAGACTCTAACAGCCGGCGGTCCCTTCTATCTGGTATCAATGCCAGGGGAAGATCCCACACAGGGGGTAAATGTGTAACCTGTAGTGGACTGTTAGCCCAAGTTTGGGGGAAATCACTGAGGCCTGAGTGCTGGCTACTCGTCCGTTTTCTTCTTATCCCTCTTTCTGTGTGCAGCTCCCTCTGGTGACAGGCCTGTGTCATACCTGAACGACTTATTCATGGATATAGTAATAATAACCATTATGCAACCTCCAATGGTAATTTTCTCAAAAACGTTATTTCTATTTTATTTCTGCATTTGGAAAAAAGGATATCTAAGGGTAATTATGCTGTGAGGTTTTGAATGTTGCATTACAGTCAGCATTACATGGTCCTTGCAGTAATCAGACACTTTTACAACAATTATCACTAGTTTGAAAGATAGATTTGTTGTTGCAAAATACTTTTTTCTGTGCTTTATAAAACATATAAAAACATTTTGATGAATGCTCTGGTCATTGCATACCGTACTGACAAAGTTCCAAATGTGTTTTACTCATCAAGATCCATTATAGTCGTTGAAAAAAAAATTATATTTGCATAAATTAAAAAATAAACCAGTCTACCCCCTGTGTCTAGCCTTAAACTGAGACTTTACCTTATTTGAATGATTCGTTCACAATAGATATTAACATGAGCTAACTTCACGATGAACTAGATATATTTTTAATGTTTTCTACCTACCCCCTTCCTGCCTTTCAGAACCCGACGTTGGGATGCCCCAGGGCTCAGCACAAAAATACTTCCGACAACTGATCAAAGGGGTGGTGAGTGCTGATATGATTATGATGCAACACTATTTTGAATTCAATTCAATATGATTTATTCATAATAATAATAGACTTCTTTTGCGCCAATATCCTCGAAGATCAAGCTCAGTGTTGCGACAAAACCAAGGGATTCAAACAACATTCAACAAACATTACAATTTAAAACCATGTGAACACAAGAAGTTTAAAACTTGTAGTAGTATGTATCCCCAAACTCAATATTTGTGGTCACAACCATAATATAAGAAATCATTAAATATGTAAATTTGGCACACATCCTAAATGCTTACACGAATAAGAAATAAAACAAAACAATATAAACAGAATTAGTTATACATTAGTCACATTAATATGATTATTGTAAAATAAATGGATGCATACAAGTATTTAAACTTAGAGTTTTTATACATTAGTCATCAGAATCAGTTGCAATGAAAGTTGCAATTATATATATATTCATTCATGAGTATTATCTTGTACCTCCGTCTAAAAGACCTTATTGTTTTTATGTTAGTTCAACATGCAAGGAATTCCACAGACATGCCATACATAGAAAGAGACATGGCTCTAACATTTAAGGTGACACAGCACCTAACTAATTATTACTGAGATTTTTTCTCTCACAAAATGCTGTTGTATATTAGCTAGTAACATGCAGTAGTAATGTACATGTGGTGGAGAGCGTATTTTATAATATGATTCCATTTTTAATGTGAAACTGGACAAATGTATGACATGAGTCTGTTTTGAACGTGAATCTGTTGGTGTATACTATTTTAAGATGCGTCTCTGAAAAACGGAATTTTGTGATGCAGCTTCATTTTTATGTGACATCAGACACACAGAATAACAGTTTGTCACTATTTTTCTCACATTGTAGGAATATTTGCACTCGCGGGGTGTGGCTCATCGGGACTTGAAACCTGAAAATCTTCTGCTTGATGAAGACGGTGGGTTCAGCTTCAACTCCTGTTGAGGAAGGTCTTGTAGTTTCATAAGGTTCACAAAGGCATGCAAATATAGGCACAGCACACGCAAATACCAGAACACATTCCCATTTAACATGAAATGTACACTGCATGTTGAAAATACATCTTCGTCATTGTGCATTTCGTTGTTCGTAACGACAGTTCATCTTTCTCTGGTCGCTGTTCATCAGCTGGTGCTGTCCTCTGGTGGTGGCTGAGGTAACACAGTTTGCTGCAGTTGGCGCCTTTGCTCAGGCTCTTGCTGGTGCATTAGTGTCTGTTCCACTCAACATGTGTCACTACTGTAAACATTTATTTTCTCTGTAAACCATCCCACATATGTAATTTGTTGTTGGACACAGAATCAAAAGTTGTGTAGGTGTAGTGGGGTTAGCTGACCCCATTGTGTTGCAGTGGCTTAGTTGGTAGAGCGCAGTGGCTCAGGGGTAGAGCTTCAGACTCTCGACCAAGATGATCCGGGTTCGAATTCTGTGCTGCGTTGTTAAAACCTTGAGCAAGTTTTTTCATTCTACATTGCTCCAGTTCACTCAGCTGTATAAATGAGTACCTGGCTATAGACAGTGGTGGATATGTGTACGAGCAGCCTTCATGCTTTAATTGTAGCACATGGCTGGATGCTTCCCAGAGAAGCCGAGATGGTGTCTGAGTGAACAGGTCTGTCAGGGAAGTAAAGTGTAAAGCGCTTTGAGCAATCCTGAGGATTGGATATTGCGCTATATAAGAACTTGTCTTTTGTTCACAACTACACACGTGCACATACACAGTAGGGGATTAAATGCACTTGGGGCGGTCCTTCACCCTGCAAGACTGTCATCTCGGTCCTGATTGGTTAGTTGTAAACTATGCACAGTAATAACGCTGTTTCACATGTAGTAAATATAACCATGGCTGCAGATAACCTTAAGGTAGTAAATATAACCATATCTGCAGATAACCTTAAGGTAGTCAATTTAACCATGGTTGCAGATAACCTGAAGATCAGTGACTTTGGCTTGGCGACCATGTTCCGGCACCAAGGTCAAGAGCGCATGTTGGAGACGTGCTGTGGGACTCTACCCTACGTTTGTCCCGAAGTAATCCGTAAAAAGCCCTACAACGCCGAGCCAGTCGATCTCTGGTCATGTGGGATCATTCTTGTAGCTCTTCTTGCTGGAGGTAATGTATAGTCATTTTTTTAAGATTTTTTTTAATGTAGTTTACTAATCCTGTGCTGAAATAATTCCAAGTTGGGGTATTTATAATTACGGTAAACTTGAAGGTGTTTGGGGCAAAATGTAATAAATGTCAGTCCAATAAAAATTGACTATTCAAGTATTCTTTTAATAAATAAATTCATCATATATCATATAATTTTGCGATTTGGTAAATTAGACTGTCAATACAATGAAAATATGGTTATTTCTCAAATTCCACAATACTGCATTGCCTTAGAATCGCACAATTTGCGAGCTTGAAACACTATGGTATAATTACCGGTGTATTTACTGCGCGGGTACTGACCGTGGGAATAAACTATACAGAGCTGCCGTGGGACGAACCAACATACACGTGCCCTGAATATATTCACTGGAAAGACTGCAAAATTACACAGACACCCTGGAATAAGATCGACAACTTGGCACTGTGTGAGTATAGAATCTGTCACCTGTTTACATAGAGCACCATGTGATTATGGTGCTATATAAATATTGTATATTATTATTATTACCATTGCTCAAACATAAGAGGATGTGTGACAATGATTTAATGAGGACAGAGCCACGAAATTGGTAAAGAAATTCCTGAACTCGGAGGAATTCACCATTCCGTTTTTTAAAGACTTATTTGTTGTCAGTTGTCATGATTTAATTTAATATTTATTTCGAACACGTAAACAACTGATGTGTTGATGTATATGATGCGTACCATATATAATATTGCACTGTATTCTTGTTTTCGTGCAGAAATGAATGTCTAATGATGAAGTAAATTCATTTCCACTGAGTAGATAGGAGCAGGTAAAACCAAATACATCTTGAGCATAATATATAGAAGAGACACAGCTTTATGTAGAGACCTGTCTACCCATCATTAGGACGGATAAAACCCATTTTTGATGGCAGGAAATATGAGTGGTCGATGGGGGAAAATATAAGAGCAAAAAAGGTCTTCCGAAATCATAGATATCATAGACAGTGGGTGCAGTGAAATGGAAAAAACATAGATTGGGAAAATATATTTGTGTAACTTAAACATTTTTTATGAGAATTGGTTACAGAATCGCACAAATCAGTTTAGAAGGGCGGATGTAGTGTTTGTTTTGAATTTGTGCCCTGGGTGTTTTTTGTTCAGAAAAGTTCGTTGTTTTCGTCGACCATTTGTGACCCGCAGTCACATCAACATTAAAAGTCGCCACTACAACTAAACTTACACATATAATGTGGTTAAAAGCAGCCATAATGCACGAAGCATAGCTGCCATAAAGTGTGATCATGTTCAATGGCGCTAAATATTATTATCACTAAACAAATAGAGCGAAAACAATACGTCCGTACGCAGCACGTGGCATCCTGAAAAGCAGACAACTTCTGCGTTTCCCACAGTGTTGAAAAATCCGTCTGGGCACTACTTTTTTGGCTGAATATAAACAAATATAAAATGTTTAGGTTCTGGAAGAAACTGTCATTAAAAAATTTATTATGGCCGTTTTTCGTGATATTTTGTGCGTAACGAAAAGGTGGTGTTTAAAACATGTGTTATGTGTGGACAAATGTTGGACCTGCTTTTTATGTAAATTATGCTTTCAACTTAAACGCAGCTTGAATAGATTGTTTTTGGGTTCATTTCCCACATACCCAGTCTATTCAGGCTATTCAGCTTCCGTTTGGAAAAGTAACGAAAGTCAAAGCGCCTGACCGATGTAAGATGTTACGTACTGACACCGGGAACGATTTTATTTAGTTAGCATGACATAGGTTTTTGGGTCAAAGTTCATTAGGTTTGTGAAAATTATTAACATGTATTGATACTGATGCAATGACATTTTACAATATTATTGGTTTGTGAATTGAATTTGATGCAAAGACCCATGATGCCTCTCGTATGTAACAAAGACGCGATATGTGTGATATCCGAGTGGCGAGTGCGACAGAGGCGTAGAAACTTTTCAACAGTTGCAACTTATAACTTACCATTCAGTAAAAAACAAGCTTGTTTGTATTATTGTATTATGCATAATATTAACGACAGACAACATTATCAGCTCAATGCTTTCTTATTAAAAACACTTGTGAAAATAATCCCCCCCATGTCATGCTAGCTATGGGCAATTTATACACTAATATACTTTGATTGAAGATATCCTGATTACAAAACATCTAGGCTAGCTATTGATTTTCTTTTTATGTATATGAAACCAGGCTTTCAGTCAGTAAAAAATTCATCTAAAAAAAAATTTGAATTTTTACCCCTCTCATTTACCCTTTTGACAGTTTTCGTGAGAGTAAGCCACATGTGTTTGCAGTAAACTTTAGGTCATTATACACGTCTCTAGTGGCTTGTGAGTTAACACGCATGTGTTTACAAAAATATTTTGTGACTCACAAAAATGTTATCCTGCAAAAAGCCACGAAGAGACTCAGACTAATAGCGTTTAATGTCTCACCTGAAAGCCACACCCAATGTCAGGTAAATAGACTTGCCCAAGTTCCTAAACTGGGGCAGGTGTGGTCACTTGTCAAGTTAATGTCAACTGTCTTCAGTCATGAATATGCATGAGTAGTGACGTGTTGTTTCAGCCACTCCCGAATCATGAATATGCATGAGTAGTGACGGGTGTAGTTTCAGCCACTCCCGAATCATGAATATGCATGAGTAGTGACGTGTGTTGTTTCAGCCACTCCCGAATCATGAATATGCATGAGTATTGACGTGTGTTGTTTCAGCCACTCCCGAATCATGAATATGCATGAGTATTGACGTGTGTTGTTTCAGCCACTCCCGAATCATGAATACGCATGAGTAGTGACGTGTGTTGTTTCAGCCATTCCCGAATCATGAATACGCATGAGTAGTGACATGTGTTGTTTCAGCCATTCCCGAATCATGAATATGCACGAATAGTGACGTATGTTGTTTCAGCCTCTCCCGAATCATGAATATGCATGAATAGTGACGTGTGTTGTTTCAGCCACTCCAGAACCATGAATATGCATGAGTAGTGACGTGTGTTGTTTCAGCCACTCCCGAATCATGAATATGCATGAGTATTGACGTGTGTTGTTTCAGCCACTCCCGAATCATGAATATGCATGAGTATTGACGTGTGTTGTTTCAGCCACTCCCGAATCATGAATATGCATGAGTATTGACGTGTGTTGTTTCAGCCACTCCCGAATCATGAATACGCATGAGTAGTGACGTGTGTTGTTTCAGCCATTCCCGAATCATGAATACGCATGAGTAGTGACGTGTGTTGTTTCAGCCATTCCCGAATCATGAATATGCACGAATAGTGACGTATGTTGTTTCAGCCTCTCCCGAATCATGAATATGCATGAATAGTGACGTGTGTTGTTTCAGCCACTCCAGAACCATGAATATGCATGAGTAGTGACGTGTGTTGTTTCAGCCACTCCCGAATCATGAATATGCATGAGTAGTGACGTGTGTTGTTTCAGCCACTCCCGAATCATGAATATGCATGAGTAGTGACATGTGTAGTTTCAGCCACTCCAGAAACATGAATATGCATGAGTAGTGACGTGTGTTGTTTCAGCCACTCCCGAATCATGAATATGCATGAGTATTGACGTGTGTTGTTTCAGCCACTCCCGAATCATGAATATGCATGAGTATTGACGTGTGTTGTTTCAGCCACTCCAGAACCATGAATATACATGAGTAGTGACATGTGTTGTTTCAGCCACTCCCGAATCATGAATATGCATGAGTAGTGACGTGTGTTGTTTCAGCCACTCAAGAATCATGAATATGCATGAGTATTGACGTGTGTTGTTTCAGCCACTCAAGAATCATGAATATGCACGAATAGTGACGTGTGTTGTTTCAGCCACTCCCGAATCATGAATATGCATGAGTAGTGACATGTGTAGTTTCAGCCACTCCAGAAACATGAATATGCATGAGTAGTGACGTGTGTTGTTTCAGCCACTCCCGAATCATGAATATGCATGAGTATTGACGTGTGTTGTTTCAGCCACTCCCGAATCATGAATATACATGAGTAGTGACATGTGTTGTTTCAGCCACTCCCGAATCATGAATATGCATGAGTAGTGACGTGTGTTGTTTCAGCCACTCAAGAATCATGAATATGCATGAGTAGTGACATGTGTAGTTTCAGCCACTCAAGAATCATGAATATGCATGAGTATTGACGTGTGTTGTTTCAGCCACTCCCGAATCATGAATATGCACGAATAGTGACGTGTGTTGTTTCAGCCTCTCCCGAATCATGAATATGCACGAATAGTGACGTGTGTTGTTTCAGCCTCTCCCGAATCATGAATATGCATGAGTAGTGACGTGTGTTATTTCAGCCTCTCCCGAATCATGAATATGCATGAGTAGTGACGTGTGTTGTTTCAGCCACTCCCGAATCATGAATTTGCATGAGTAGTGACGTGTCTTGTATCAGCCACTCCCGAATCATGAATATGCATGAGTAGTGACGTGTGTTGTTTCAGCCTCTCCCGAATCATGAATATGCATGAGTAGTGACATGTGTTGTTTTAGCCACTCCAGAATCATGAATATGCATGAGTAGTGACGTGTGTTGTTTCAGCCACTCCCGAATCATGAATATGCATGAGTAGTGACGTGTGTTGTTTCAGCCTCTCCCGAATCATGAATATGCATGAGTATTGACGTGTGTTGTTTCAGCCACTCCCGAATCATGAATATGCATGAGTATTGACGTGTGTTGTTTCAGCCACTCCCGAATCATGAATACGCATGAGTAGTGACGTGTGTTGTTTCAGCCATTCCCGAATCATGAATACGCATGAGTAGTGACGTGTGTTGTTTCAGCCATTCCCGAATCATGAATATGCACGAATAGTGACGTGTGTTGTTTCAGCCTCTCCCGAATCATGAATATGCATGAATAGTGACGTGTGTTGTTTCAGCCACTCCAGAACCATGAATATGCATGAGTAGTGACGTGTGTTGTTTCAGCCACTCCCGAATCATGAATATGCATGAGTAGTGACGTGTGTTGTTTCAGCCACTCCCGAATCATGAATTTGCATGAGTAGTGACGTGTGTTGTATCAGCCACTCCCGAATCATGAATATGCATGAGTAGTGACGTGTGTTGTTTCAGCCTCTCCCGAATCATGAATATGCATGAGTAGTGACGTGTGTTGTTTTAGCCACTCCAGAATCATGAATTTGCATGAGTAGTGACGTGTCTTGTATCAGCCACTCCCGAATCATGAATATGCATGAGTAGTGACGTGTGTTGTTTCAGCCACTCCCGAATCATGAATTTGCATGAGTAGTGACGTGTCTTGTATCAGCCACTCCCGAATCATGAATATGCATGAGTAGTGACGTGTGTTGTTTCAGCCACTCCCGAATCATGAATTTGCATGAGTAGTGATGTGTGTTGTATCAGCCACTCCCGAATCATGAATATGCATGAGTAGTGACGTGTGTTGTTTCAGCCTCTCCCGAATCATGAATTTGCATGAGTAGTGACGTGTGTTGTTTTAGCCACTCCAGAATCATGAATATGCATGAGTAGTGACGTGTTGTTTCAGCCTTGCTGCGGAAGGTGTTGGTGGAGAACCCTGTGAAGAGAGCCACTGTGAGCGTCATCAAGAAGCATCAGTGGTTCAACAAGTCGTTCCAGAGAAGAGGTATCTTAGTTGTACTCATTCAGGTCTCCCTTGTCTGAGTTCACCATTCAGTGTTCTCATGATTGTGCAGTTTTGCTCTAACTATCAGTTACCAGTAGTGGAATTATTTCGGTAAAAAAATGAATTACTACAAATGGGTTACAATTCAAATTGAAACGTTCTGTGGTAGTTTACCAGTAGTTTGCGTAAATGTATGTTTTGCATATTTTGGCAATCACCACATTCCTGCAATTTATGTCTGAGTAAAGATGGTTACCACGGTTACCAATTTATTACATATACAAAAATAATTGTCTGTAAATAATAATGATACATTTTACAGTTGCTGATATTTGGATAAACAGAAATTGCTAGGTGCTTGTGACATTAATTTGGTTAACATGGTCTAGATAGGTTGAGTTTGCAATATGTTTATCGACTTTCATATCCCTCTATCAAACCTCAATTCAATTTTCTTTGGTCAGTTTCAGTTCATATATATTTATAACAGGATAAAAGTTCTTGTATTAGATTTTATAAAATTTATTTTAGTTGGCAAATTATCAACATTAGAAGTTTAGTTGTGACTTGCAACTAAACTTAGAGATCAATTAAAAAATGTATTCTCCAATAATGAATATTTGTCAAATCAGTAACAACAATTAAATTGTAGATTATTCAAATTCACAATACTTTCACCAACTCAATTAAGATTCAATTAGTAACTGAACCCACGCACCCGTACTTAAACCGGTGAAATGAGAATTGTCATTGATGTAGAACTACTTGCCACAAGTGAAAAATGTGTATTATTACTAGACCTACGCCCTCCACATTACTCCTGGCCGACTGGATGCTTGTCATTGTAATGGATTGAATGAGTGATTTCCTTCCCCCAGGCGTCTCGTATTCCCCGTTTTTCCCATTAAACATTTCTCCATTAATTGTATTAACATTGATTTTTCTCATTTCAGGTGCAATGTCAAAACCGGGGTCAACGTCTCCGTCTGATTCGCCATTTAGTGGCACGCCCTTTAAGCGAGTCTGCTCGGGATTTGACCTTTCACCCCCAGCTCATAGGTGTGCACTTTTCATCGATTGTTCGATAGGTCCTGTTTATTGCATTTGTTCACATCCTGCATCATTGTTGTTATTAATGTATTGATATTGCGCCATAACCCATATTGTGCCAGTGGGAAGCAGTGGTCGCGCGGTAGAGCGCCGGACTGACAATTGAGGGGACGGTGGTTCAATCCCACCTACCGCCGTTTTGAAACTTAGGCAATTTCATTCACCCTACATTTGCCTGTGTCTTTCGGAAGAGACTAAAAGATGGTGGACCCTTCTATCTGGTGTCTATGCCAGGGGAAGTAAAAGATCCCACAGAGGGGGTAAATGTGTAACCTGTAGTGGACTCACTAATTCTAGAGAAGAACAACTCCTGCGTTAGCCCAAGTTTGGGCTGTTTGGAGGAAACCATCTGAGACTAAGGCTGCTTAATAATTGTGTTTTAAGTACCTCTGAACAGGTTTCTATCAAGATATACAAATATAATTTATTACATAATAATGTAAAACTTACATTTAATCATAAGGAGTTAAGACATATATATTATGTATATATTTTTGTCCATGGGTTTGGATGATGTGTTGATATTGTGGTGGTGTTTTATTTAGGGATGACATCAATGGACGCATTTCAATGTCACAGCCAGATCGAAGCAGCTTGCAGCGGCTGGCTGAAGATGACGAGGGCGCCACTGTAGTGCATTCAGCAGTCGAGGGCGTGAGTTTCTCACAGCCTGTACAACCTCATCACATGTTGCTGGGGAGCCAACTCAACTGTACTCCTGGATCATCACTGGTACGTGAAACACTGCAAACATTTATCGTCGTAGTAAAACTGTGACCAATACATTTTTGAGGATGACTTAACTTTAACACAATAGTTTTATTTTTATAGATTTATCTACTTTAATTAATTAATTAAATAATCATTTCTGTTTGTATAATTATTATATAAAATTTAAATTTTATATCTATCATGCTCATATCTTTGATAAATTTAATATTTTATACCATTAGCACAATTCTTTGACCGCGTTATTGGAAATAGCACTTTATCAAATAAATCTTATTATCTGTCCACAAACGCAGCTGCTATATGTGATAAACTACATTTGATCTTGTGCTGTACATCAGGCAGCAAAGCATCTTTCATAGATCTGTTTAAATAACCTGTTGACGACCTAATGACCATCTCTCTGTAAAGTCCCCAGTGTCAACTGTAGTTTACCTTTTTCAATTATGTGTCTCACATTAAATGTTAGACCGAGTGTTGATGATTTTATCAAATTTTACGGCTGCAAACATTTACTGTTACACTGTTTTCTGCCGCAGACACCGATGCAGAGACTGGTTCGTCGTATGACGCGCTTCTTCGTCAAGACGAATGCTGAAGACACAATGTCACATCTGATAGAAGTGCTTGAGAAAGCTGGCTACGGTCTCAAGAAGGGTTCCCCTGGCCAGGTATATCAACACATCTCACAGGACACCATCTTATTCGTATTGCAGTGGCATTACCGCTCATAAATATCTGCAATTCACAACCATGGACAACATTTCATATAATAATATTCTCCTGAATAGATAAATAAGCAGAAAATACTTCACACTCAACGGGTAATGTTGCATTCGATCCTTTTTGCCATTTTTGAGATTTCCACGTTCCAGTAAAATAGCATGTTGTGCATTCTCACCATAACGTGTTATGCATTCCCACCATAACGTGTTATGCATTCCCACCATAACGTGTTATGCATTCCCACCATAACGTGTTATGCATTCCCACCATAACGTGTTATGCATTCCCACCATAACATGTTATGCATTCCCACCATAACGTGTTATGCATTCCCATCATAACGTGTTATGCATTCCCACTATAACATGTTATGCATTCCCACCATAACGTGTTATGCATTCCCACCATAACGTGTTATGCATTCCCACCATAACGTGTTATGCATTCCCACCATAACGTGTTATGCATTCCCACCATAACGTGTTATGCATTCCCACCATAACGTGTTATGCATTCCCACCATAACGTGTTATGCATTCCCACTATAACGTGTTATGCATTCCCACTATAACGTGTTATGCATTCCCACCATAACGTGTTATGCATTCCCACCATAACGTGTTATGCATTCCCACCATAAAATTGCATTTTTTCTCAGAAAATTTTGATTACAAAGGTCCACAAACAGACAATGGTGTATTGCATAATGTATGACTTTTTCATAATCCGATGATATCTATCAGGTAACATGACATTTTCACAATTTATTTTGGTCATTTTCTCAGAACAATATTTTTGGGTATTTGCTAGACCACTAACTCTAAATAATTTTGACTACATTATTTACACAGAAACATAAATCACTGGCCATGACAACAATTATGCCAAGTAGTCAAATTTTCATATGTTCAACAGCCGTTATCCAACTATTATAATCCTCAATTGTAAAGATATTAAAGTTTTCATAAAGATATTACATAAGGACCTAATTGTAGTCACATTAACTTGCACAAAATGGTAAATTTTAGCATTTATGTAAGCAAGTTCGATAAAAAATTCTGATTGAAGGTTGATTTATGCATCTTGGAACAATCACTGGAAATATACTTAAATTGTGAACAATCAAAGGACCTCATCTAATGTCTTTGTCTTCTCCTAATTCCACTTGTCTTTCCCAATCTTTGTCTGTTTTGTACATAGAAATCATTACTTTTAATATGTTTTAGTGTCCAGCAAATGTGATCTTTCTTTGGCCCGTCCAGTGCATTAGTGAGAGTGGACAATGGACCTGAATTACCGTGACCCATTATGTTGCAGTTGACCATCACAATGGCCGATAGAAGACGTATGCAGCTGACCTTTAAAGCTTGTCTCATAGAAATGGGGCCCAATATTCTCGTTGATTTCAGGTTGTCAAAGGTCAGTGTGTCAAATTTTCACATCATCTGTTGATACATTGAACTACCTGCTTAATTCTAACTTGGGCCAAACCACTAGAGTTAACCGCTGGCTGGCTGGCTGGCTGGCTGGCTGGCTGGCTGGCTGGCTGGCTGGCTGGCTGGCTGGCTGGCTGGCTGGCTGGCTGGCTGGCTGGCTGGCTGGCTGGCTGGCTGGCTGGCTGGCTGGCTGGCTGGCTGGCTGGCTGGCTGGCTGGCTGGCTGGCTGGCTGGCTGGCTGGCTGGCTGGCTGGCTGGCTGGCTGGCTGGCTGGCTGGCTGGCTGGCAATTCATGCAGATGTATTAAGATGCAAAATCCATAAATGAAGACATTGAATATATATATATATATATATATATATATATATATATATATATATATATATACATGCATATATATATACATGCATATATATATATATATATATATACATGCATATATATATATATGTGTGTGTATATATATATATATGTATATATATGTATATATATATATAGTATACATGCATATATATATGTATATATATGTATATATATATATATATATGTGTATATATATATATGTGTATATATATAATGTAATAATGCCAAGGATAACACATAAAGGCAAACAGAGGTACACGTATTGCCAGTCGTCCTCACTGAGTGAAACCTCTCTATTAAGATCACCTTCAGCACTGGGTTGATGACCTGAGTGGAGAGGGGACATTATTAGTGAGACTAATTTACTATACTTCACTGTTACACAGGTAATTTGGGCTGCCCGAAAATAACCTTAATTTCAGGTGGCAGATAGGTGCTATCAGGCTTGGCAGTGTTCTAGTTATAATCTGAATACTGGATACAGAATATTTGTATAGATTCAAGTATTTTCAAACCAATTTTGATTGTTTTCTACAGTTATTGATGTTTTTCTACATGTTAAACAAATTAAGTGTATCTATGATAAATGACTACATGTCTGCCGAGATATACATTAATTTATCAATAAATATTTTATTAAATTTAATCACGTATTTTTTATCATTAAAACAAAAATTTGTTTTTAATTATAGACCAATTTGAAAGTTATATACACAGTGTTTATAGTGCATATTAAAGTAGTAAAAATAAGTAATGATGATTGTAGTAAAATCAGTTATTTAACTAGAATAGCACCACAGCGAACACACATTGAGTCTCTCTCAGTGCTCATATGTGAGTAATTTATCTTCAGAAAAAAATAGATTCAAGAACGTTGGTCTAAAATGTAAATGCAGAAGAAGAATAAATACTTGATTACTAGTACTCAAATACATGCTTGAAATTTTTTCATGTTTTTTTGGAGACAAAACAATCAGCATGAATTTGAGCAGTAAGAACACAGCAAAAACGGCACCTGCGTGAACAATGCCTCCTCTTTCCTGTCCTCAGGAAACATTGCACCGTTTTGTAACATAAGCCAATGTGCAGTTCTTGGAAATAATTGAACTGGGATAAAAACAGTGTCCTGCTTGGCCATTGAGAAGTAGCGCAAAGGTTAATTTATGCAAGTAATTTCGGCTGATACCTTGCTGAAGTTGATTGATGCTGGTGTTTTTTATTGTGAGCTGATATGGCCATATTAAACGTCGTTTATTGGAATTATTCCTCTGGTTGTTTAAAGATTAATTCTTTTATCAACCTTTCCAGACAAATTTAAATAAAATTTAACCTCTCTGGTTCTGGTAAAGTGTCTAGCAAAATATTGAAAGATTAGGAGAATAAAAAAAATGGTCTTACATTATACGGTGTAGTGTGTTACAATTCACTGCTGCACACAAGTTACTCCATACAATATTGATTATGTATGTTCTATACTTTATATGTCATAATTGAACTCAAGCTGTGGGTCGTACTATTTAGTTGTTAGAAATAAACTTTGTTATTGATTGAGTCATTAATTGGTTGATTTTACATTCATCTACTGCCATGTTTTGCTTGCTGCAGGGTGATGGCATCGAGTTCAAACGTCACTTCCTCAAGGTCAAGGGTCAACTGGTGAACATTATCAAGAAGGTCCCCGCTCTGTGGCCCCTAGAGGAACGGTGACGAATACGTTCCCCACTTTGTAGTTGCTAAAGGACCATTGATCGACATGGTCCCCACTTTCTGGTCACTTATGGTCATTAGAGGACCAGTGACCAACATGTTCCCCTCTTTGTGACTGCTAGAAGACCATGACCCCTCTGTTGGCACTAGAAGATCAGTTGTTTTTTCAATGGTTTCGTCTCCACCCAATCCTTTGCCACGAGGAGACCAATAGTGAAGATGGTTTGCAGTCGGTTACCATTAGGATAGCAGAAGGTCTCCAGTTGGTTGTTATTTTAAGACCAATAAATAACATGGTCCCCAGTTAATAGCTACTAGAACACTGATAACAAAGTGGTCCTCACTCTTTTGTCACTAGAAGACCAATAACAATGATGGTCCCTGGCTGACTAACTAAAATAATCACCCCAGTGACCTAGTGAACTAAATGGTCTTCACTCTCTTGTCACTAAAAGACCATAAGGGTCTGTTGGCATTAGAAAACATTCCAACCACTCTAAGTCTGTAACTGCCCACAAGACCTGTCGCCTTGGCAATAGTGCTGGGGAGTGTCCAGACCAACTGGTCACTCTGGGGACAGAGTGTGTCCAGACATCGTGGGAATGTGTACAGAGTGTCGTGTTTGAACTGGGCTCCCAGCCTTTTTGTTGGAAGCGCTGTGCCACAATTCGATTAATCGCCGTGGTCGTTTCTAGGTTCTTCTAGAAACCTGTCACACTTATAGAACAAGACTACTGCCAAAACAAGAGTCATTCTGATGTGCTCGCCTTCAATATTTGTTTATTGTTTCTGCATAACTTTTTATGTATGAATATATTACATATGAATGCACACACAACACAATATAACTCGAGGCGAATGGTCATGTGGGTAAATAAGCTACAGCCATGAGAACTTGAAACCGTAGGAAATAAAATTTTCATTGTACTTCATCTTCTCAGGGGTATGGATAATGTAATTTACATAATCCAAGAAGCACAGTGTTTGATAAAAAGCAGTTGGAAAATATCTTAATGTTAGTAAATCAAGACGAGAACATAGGTTTTAGACTATAAGCTGTATTGGGAAACATCTTTTTGGCATCTTCTTGAACTCTTATTTACTGAGCCTCATGTCTCATATTTATTATCCATTATTGAAATATTCAGAAATCATAATTATTCTCATTGCATGACCAATTTTGTGTGGGTATTGTGACATTTTGTTAGCATTCTATTGAACTCGGGAGGGTAACTCATAAATGGCTGGGCAACCACCAACCGTGTGTGTTTCGGAGTATATCTGTGAAGTAAATTCACTACTGATGAGTGAAAACAACGGAAGTCCGTTTTCTCTCTTAATTATACTGCCAGTTAGTCAGTTAGTTTTATTATATTAACCAGACGTTATATAATAATTAGATTGTGTTTTGCAAGTATTTGGCGTCATGGCTGAGGAGTCACGTGATTATATACACTAACTTAATATATTGGAGGATGGACTCCTATTGTTTTGGTCTTCAGTTGCGTAATTATGCTTGCATGTCTATCATATGTGATCATGCAGTGACCCACTGGTAGTGTCAATGTCTGGTGCTCTCACTGCCCGTGAGAGAAGACGGTTTCTCTTCCTGCAAGAAACGTTCCTGAATCACTGCATAACTGCACCAGCATGTGCTGCCACCTTGTGGTTAGTGTTGTAGGCGATAAAAATGCGTGTACACAGTTTTTGATTCATTGCTAAAATGTAAGCAAGCTTACAAATCTGTGTATTGAGAAATGGTGTCATTGTTGTCTATTGTTTCTTAATCAGTTGGTTAGTAAATGCATTTATTTGATTAGTTTTTGGTCATTTGCCAAAATATAGCTTTTATGCAGGTCACAATAATTATTTGACGTATACAATCACTTTACTTGCTGTGATTATGTGTTCAAACTTTTGCCTATATACCCCATGAGAATAAAACATTAACATAATATTATCAATTAAACGGTTCTACAACATCAATCAATGCCACGTTCACAACTGTGTGATCAATCATGAAGAATTCTGTTGTGATTATTTAAGTTGTCAGTCGGTGTATTTGTAGTTAATTTTGTTTAATTACATTTAGTTTGGTTTACAAGAGTTTAAATTGACAGAGTAACATGGTGTGTGGTTATAATGAAGCAAATCATCTACTACACTTGAATGAGTCAACAGAGGTATTTATATGAGTATACGTATTGCACATCACTAGCATATCGATTGTAAATAAATCGTTGCATGTTAGAACCGTGTGACTGTTACGTGAATTCGCCGTAGTAGGCCGTTTGAACTGGGACAACAGGTTCAGGCAAAGACGAACTCGGCTGTCCGTCAGAACGCTCAGTGTATCGGTCATATTTTGTGTGGATTAATATTGAATTGATTTCCGGTGTCGCGTATGATTGATGGGACGGACTGGTTACGGTGATGTCAAAACATACCTCGTGTGAAAAGGTATTTTGTGTCTGGATCTCGGGCTCACGAACGTTGCAATTTGTTGTCAGTAAGGAGATGCCCATTCGAAGAACACCTCAATGCAGTGAATGGTCATTGCATGGAAAACGTTTCAGACTGAGAGCTGTCAAACTGCTACACGTCCGATGTTCATTATATTCACTATAGATTCAGACCGTGGCTACATAAATGGTAAAATTCGTTACTAGGTTTAAATCCAGCGTCCACATTTTGAAATCGTTGTCTGGACATTTCCCAAAAGGTATGTACGTAGTTTCCTCTACATTGAAACATGCCCAGGAGGTTAAAATAAGTAAATTAAAGAATAACACCAACGAGAATTCTTTGAGTCACTGCCTTTGGAATCGTTTTGGTCGGGATGTTCGATTTGTTCCGAAGAAAGCAATCGAGCGCCGGTGAGCAAAGACGTGATCCCAAAATGAAACTAGAAACAATAATGGTTACTTGTCACATCTGTTCCTAAAGGCTAAACCAAGATTGTCACAATTTCCTCTGTCCAGCCGCCTGTGATTCCCGGAATGAGCGCCGGACAGTCGCACTACACTGACCTATCGGAAGATGTGATTTATTTGTGAACAGCTTCCACATTTGCATGTCTGACTTTTTGGTTAGCTCAACGAAGCATCCAACACATTCGCGACGTCTTCTGCGTGTTGTTCACGCTGTGGACCAGTCTAGTCGTCCGTTGAGCAACGCAGCAATTTAAACAGGTAACTGTAAAACCTAGTTCAACTATAAATCTTACTGAATCCGGAAGCAATATACATGTTGAAATGTTTTTGCTGTAAAGTGTACGTAGTGACTTGTATATCGGTCCAAAATCACGTGGGATATTGGTTTTGTCTGGTTCTGGTAAATCTGTTGCTTACGGGAAGGGGGGTCTAGTCAGGGTGAAAAGTCGATTTTAACAATGAAAACAAGACACTGCAGTCAATTCTGGTAGGCAAAGCATTTGATATATCAAAAATTAAACAACCATAAATTCAGTTAAATGACGGTAGTTTGGTCCAGTGTTAGTTGCCTCCTTTCACAGAAAATTCTTTACCTATAGGCAGTGGTATGTAGTGGTAGTATTGAAATAAAAATAGTAGCTTTCACGCAAATATTAATGTGGCCGAATACTTCAACATATGTTGAAAACGCGTGAACAGGTCTGCCGGCCGCACTGCCAATAACTCAATGCAACGGTCGACATCTGCGGTTGCAAACATAATTAATTACTTCTTTATATAACTGATTGAATGTTGCTGTCTGGAAATGGCGAACACTAAAAGCAATTCGTTGTCTCCGGCGCCGGACGCAGATACGCGTGCCCTTGTCATCAGTTAGAATCACCCCCGACTACGCCGTCGGTGATCGTTGTACGAGCGGCTTTGTTCTGTTGCACTGAAGCAGCACATTTCCCGCTCGTTATATTTATGCATAAATACGACAGTTATGTATTGATAGTGTCACACGATCGTCCGTTTGTAGTTACACGTAAAGACGGATTTGAAGGGTTTCGTCATCAGCGGTGAATCCGTGGAGTTCGTCTTAGTTCTGTCATCAGCATCATCAGCGGCCCCTCGAAATGAGGATGGCGTCCTGACGTGACTCGTAGTTCTGTGCAAGGAGCTAGACAGCGGCGTTTCACATTTCGTCCTGTCTCGGTCTTTGTTGTCGATTGAACTACAAGTCGTGTTTCATTGTGTGGGTGTACACAATACCGGTCTGGTGGGTGAGTGAGACATGTCCGGAGGTTACAATCCCGAGCGTTGACGCTTGGCGACAGGCCGAGCAACACCTTGTCGTGGACACGTGATGCTTGTACACGTTCACCGTCACGAGCCCGGCGTCTCCACGTGTGGTCTGACCTCAGATTACCCACGGGTCGTCTTTCCGATGTCTTCGTGGCCGCATTCGTGACACTTTCATCTCAATTTGTCGTCGCCAGCGAATGCCGTGTTTTGCCGTTCGTGTCTGTACCACAAGCGTATCGCTGTCACCAGTCTGCGTACTGGGTTACGCGACTTCAATGGCTTACGACCTGGGTTCCTGACACACATTGTCTGGGTTAGCGACGTCATTCGCTGTATGCTCATTGGAATTAGTCTGGACTTCACATCAACGTCTCTACATGTAGCTACACCCGCTTATGTAATCATTGTAACATTGTCGTGGACTGCGTTATTCGCCTAAAAGTACGTCGCGTATATACAGAACAGATCGGCCGAGTATTAACACGGTCATATGGCGATTGTTCACTGTGCTATTTAGTTGTTGCAAATAGCCCGGACTCTGTCCTCCTTCTCACCCAAGAGACGCCTACTCGTCCGGCCAACTCATCTTAGTCTAGAACCTCACTCGCGGTATTGCAGTGTTACGGCTGGGTAACATGGTTAGCATAGCTAAACGTCTCCAACAGGTCCTTGTGTGATGCCGTTTCGGCGTCAATGTCATGATTGTTTTCAGCGCAGACTCGTGGGGTCTTCGCCGCGCAAATATACACACGCAAAACACACGTGATAATGAGCTAAGGTTAATGCGTACCTACACGTCCAGAATCAGCAAGATTCACTAAAAGAGCATGGCCACCTGAGAAAACAGTCGAGATTTTCTAAACCGCCTACGCGCGAATACGTCCTATTATAAAATAAACTGAACTTTATACAGACGTGTTGGCCAACGAACTGTTTGTACGATGCGCGCAAGCGGAGCGCAGCCTGCAAAACAGCCCAATGTGACCGCATTAGTCTACTTCACATTTGATATTTCGCCTGACCATCGGCCACATCCGGCAAAGAGGAAACCAGTGTCAATGTGGTCTATATGTGCAGATTGCTTTCGGCGATATTCGATTGTGTTGTTCGTGAACCAGTGGCGACGCTTGAGCACCGACTAACATATCTTTAGTGAACGATACCCGAAGTCACTCGCACCGGCCGACGAATCTGCGACACCGTCTCCAAATCACTCGTCTGCCGGAAATGACACGACCCTTTTCAAAACGTACTCGTTGTTTTGCAGAATGAGTTCTTAACAAAAGTAAGGCTTGTCACGAGAACACCAAGCCCACAGTCGGGCAAATCCGTTCTCAGAGCCCGGACATAAGCACAGATGTACACGTGTGAGTTGTTTGTCCGAGTTTTCGTTGTTAGTCTGTCTTCCGAGCTGCGGGAATCGCGCGGTGTCCTACCGCATGTAATGGCAGTCAGCCGGAAGTGTCCGTGGCGGAGTCGCATCGTTGTCCGATCAGTGCATTTCTGCGAGGTTCTGTTACACAGAATCCCTAATCAAACACGTCACCGCATTCTCACGTGATCCTTCAGTCGCCTCATCGTCTGTGCATTGTCGATCAGTTCGCGATGTTTCAAGTATGTCATTCTATACTCCTTGGTTTCGTAGAAGCGATTGTTCAGTTGGCGCGCACATACTTCCAGTTTGTACCGAGGCATTCAGCGGTGTGGTTCACGATAGCCCGGGCATGTCGCGGCCGGTCGGGCAACGATGGTCATCAGGGCTAACTGCTTTACTCTTGGCTTCCAGTGCAAACGTTCCAAGCACACACTATAGTCTATGTCCTATCGTCTACTGTCCATCACAACCACACAACGAACGCAACGTCGGAATCTCACTCACGAACTCGGCCCGTGGGTGTGACGACATGTGACGGCGTCCAGTACGGTGGCAGTGTCACACGAGTGCATCTGGTGTCCATCCCGTGGACGGGTCGGGTCGGGTCGACTCCTCACAGCGACGACTCCGACTGTCGTATGCGTGTGTCGGCGGTGACGGCACTCTTGCCGACAAGACCGTTCTCGGTGGCGATCGTCTGGTAGTGCGACTGCGTGGAGCTGACCGGCCGCGAGGAGCCGGGCACGAAGAGCCGCTTGAAGGTCTCGCGGAACTGCCGGCTCATGACGCAGTAGATGAAGAAGTTGAGTGGATAGGACAGGATGATGAGGAAGTTGATGTACATGGACGGCACCTCGAAGGCCATGATGAGCGCCGTCACCTGGAACGTGTTGCCGATCACGTAGAGCGTGATGATGATGCCGAGCGGGAACTCGACGACGAGGAAGACGGCGACGACGACGACCAGCATGAAGGTGGTGCAGTTGCTGTCCTTCAGCCGCCGACTCTCCGTCTTGCGATTCTGCATGAGCAGCTGGCGTCGTCTCGCCTGCGCCGTCCTCATGACGATGATGAGGATCGCGTTTAGGGCGACGAGGGACGAGCAGGGGATGAGGTGGATGAAGACGATGCGGAACCAGTAGTAGATGTTGAAGTAGGCGTCGAGCCAGTCCCGGATGAAGGCGGCCCGTCGCACGCAGCACGTGTCGACCAGGTAGCGCTTGTCGACGGCCGACGGCACCGACATCGGGATGTAGTCGCTGTCGAAGAAGCGACAGATCTGCGACGCGGTCGCCGCCACGTAGATGATGCCCGTGGCGACGATCACGTTCGGGATGGTGCTCCAGCGGTTGGCGAGGGTCGAGTGGCAGATGCACATGTAGCGCTGCGGGCAGAGACAACGAGCGTCGTTACGGTCACAGTGGCGCAATGGGGGTGGGGTGAATTTCACCGGAGATTGTCGTAGTAATGGTTGTGGTAGGTGGTTATTGCTGTAGTTGTTGTGGTGATAGTGGTGATGGTTGTGGGGGCGGTTGTTGCTGTGTGCCAGGGTGTGGTGATGGTGGCGGTTGTGATTGTTGTGTGTGGGTGTGGTGATGGTGGCGGATGTGGTTGCTGTGTGTGGGTGTGGTGGTGGTGGCGGCGGTTGTGAATGCTGTGTCTGGGTGTGGTGGCAGTTGTTGCTGTGTGTGGGTGTGGTGGCGGTTGTGATTGGTGGGTGTGGTGGTGGTGGCGGCGGTTGTTGCTGTGTGTGGTGGTGGTGGCGGTTGTTATTGCTGTGTGTGGTGGTTGGTGGTGGTTGTGATTGCTGATGTATCGTGTGGTTTTTTTTTTTTTTACCGGGGGGCAGGGATTTTTAGACGGGAATAGAATTATGTTCAAATAAGCAATCATAATACATGTAATATACCTGCAGAGTAGACAGCCAATTAGAGTGAACGTGACATGCATACAGACGTCACGGTGTCGACTACGGAGGCGGCTACTAACGTACACTAACCACTCACGTACACTAACCACTCACGTACACATGCATGTAAACACCTAATGTCAATACGGTCAAAAGTACCTTCAACCTAACAATCACCCTGAACCTTATTCCACATAAGAACAATCATAACTGAGCATTTGTACGTGAGTGGTTAACAAGTAGCCATTGCCGTAGCCGACCAATGAGAGAGCGTGTGACACACCTGTAGAGCACACGACGAAGGAGAGTGTAGCGTGAGGCCTACCTGCAGTGCATGTGTAAGTGAGAGCGCTAGTGTAGGCCACTAAGGCACTGACAATGCTTTCGTACAGAATGTATGTTAAAAGTAAACTTTCACTTGATTTTTAATCTGTGTGTAATAAAGTGAAATATATTAGGGTGGCAATTTTTCTAAACATGATCACGTTACACAAATTCAGGATGACAACCACCATATAAACTGCACCTTTTTCACCATAATGTTATTTTAAATAATTCCTTACACTGCCTGATGCCCATACGCTATATATATAAATAATATATATATATATATATATATATATATATATAAATTTGTGATGGTACCGATTTCAAAACTGTTATCGCTGACCTAATCAGCAGGTCACTCGTGAACTACGTAGAGCCGTCCAAGTTTGTGTCTTGTCATAGATCTATGGACTGCAGTTTTAATATAATCAAATAATATCGATTTTGCCTTAGTCGACCTTCATGTCCGCCATGTTATAAAATGGCGGCCGACCAACAAAATGTGTCCATACCTTATAAAAGGCATCAAGCGAGTTTACCTTTAACAAGCATTCTGCACGAAATTACACAAGGGCTTATATCACGTATGTAACACGCGTCCGGTGTAACATTTGTAACACACGTACAGTGCAACATATGTAACACACGTACAGTGTAACATCTGTAACACACGTACAGTCTATCATATGTAACACACGTACAGTGTAACATCTGTATCACGTAAAGCGTAACATATGTTACACACGTACAGCGTAACATCTGTAACACACGTATATTGTAACGTGTAACATACGTACAGTGTAACATCTGCAACACACGTACAAATGTAACATGTAACACCGTACAGTGTAACATATGTTACACGTACAATGTAACATATGTAACACACGTACATTGTAACATCTGCAGCACACGTACAAGTGTAATATCTATAACACACGTACAAGTGTAAGCATCTGTAACACACGTACAGTGTACCATCTGTAACACACGTATAGTGTAACACCAATGACGGTGCGTGTGACAACTCGTCACTGTGGTCGACCAATGGCAGTGCGCGTAACATACCTGTAGGGCGAGTGCGACAGTGAGCCAGATGGAGGCCGTGTGAAAGAGGGTCGGCAGGTACTCGGTGAGACACTCGTAGATGTAGCACCAGTCGTAGGGCAGGTACTCGACGTAGCGACCCATGGTGTAGAAGAAGAAGTAGGGCGGCAGAGCGACGAGGCCCGTGAACATGTCGGACAGCGCCATCGACACGAGCATCGTGTTGGTCGGGTTGCGCATGTGCGGCTTGAGGAGGACGACGCAGACGAGGATGTTGGTGATGACGGTGAAGAGGACGACGGGCGGGGTGAAGTAGCCGTTGATGAGGGCGACAGACGAGGACACCTGCATCAGCGTCCCGTTCACGTTCACACACTCCAAAGTCATGTTTTCCGTCACCAGGTCATCCATTCTCTTGCTCTGTCTTGTCGACGCTCTACGCGCTCGTTCACGTTGCCCCCGCTGTGTGTCGCTGTCACTCTCCTGTGCGCTCTTTCTCCCACAAACCCGCAGCAGCACTTCTGCGCGAAAGTCTAAGTTTCTCTATACTTCGTCTATCGCGACACCGGTAGATGTCGCTGTAATACTTCTGTCGCGACACCGATAGATGTCGCTACAGTACTTGTCAATAAACTGTAGATCTCGCTACGGCAGTTCTGTGCGACACCGGTAGATGTCGCCACAATACCTGTATTGCGACACGGGTAGGTGTCACCTTATGTCGTGACAATGGACACGTCGCTACGATGCTTGTGTCACGTGTGTGGCTTGTCTATGCATGCCCGCTGTCACTACAAATACCTGAACAGTTTCGCTAATCCTGAAAGAGCTTTTGTTAACCACAACACGTCGGCGATGCTTCAAGGTGACTTCGCTCTTGTTTATCAGAGCTCACGTAGCCTATTCGGCCTGGATCTAATCTTGGTATCAGTTCGCCGAGCAGCGAGATATTCTTAACTTGACTGTCGCATATTGCCACTCGAGAGACAGAGGTGTATTGCCACTCGGCAGAGTTGTCAATGACCAGCCAGTCTCGGTAATTAGAACATTACACCAGTCAGCAATCAACACTTCCGCAATGTGTCCTTTGTCTCCCACGCGACAGTCGTGTAGTTGTCGGTATGTTACGGGTTCCTACGCGATGTGCGTTCGCCAGGCATTTCTCCGCTGGATACCTGAAGAAAGACCAAAGTAATAAGGTACATTAGGCGGCCAACGACGGCAAGTAGCTGTCGGTATTAAACAATTCACATACGACGGTGTTCATTAGATGACCGATGCACGGCTATTTGGAGGTTTCGCATAATTGCCCATGGCAGAAATATGTAGAATTGTACAGAGCTCCAAAGTAAGTTAGTAGGAAATATACAAACATTTAACGAATCTAGAAAAGCTATTATAATTAAAATAACTCTTACGGCAAATTAAGTTTTCTGTGCAATAGTCTATATAAATAAGTTTTATTGTCACATGGTAGTTATGGTCACACAATGCTCATAAAGATAATATCTTTATGAGCATTGTATATTATACAAAACATAGAGTGCAAAATACGACTCTTATTGTTCAACATCTAAGTATATACTTCATTTGACAATGTTGTGTTTATAAATCAGCAATATGTGTTACCACAATGACTGATCTTAAACGGGAATCTGACCATCCAACGCACAAGCAGATGAAATACGTTATAATTCATCTTCAAAAATAAATGTTAGTTGGTCGATCTTCTAATGCCATAAGCGGTGTTTTTACCACCACAAATGTTCGACTTTTTAATGTGGCGAATATTTATTTGACGTTTAACGGTGCCAGTGACCATAATTTTGCATAATATTTTCCTGGGTTGCTCTGTGATATTTACTCATCATTATGTCCTATGTATTTGTTTGTTTAACAACACACTGATCTGCCTGCTTATTTCACTTGCCAGACAACACAGGTCTCATGCAAAACATCCACATGCATCCTTGTTTATAACGTTTCAAGAGAGGTACTGTTATTCTCAAGAAATGTACTCATCATCGTCAACAACTCTAATAAACATATATTTCATTGCTTTCTGGTGTCAGTGTTCAGTGTTCAGTGTCTGTTTCTGACTGCAGTCCAGTTGATGTTATTCCTTACACGGTCCAGTTGATGCTATTCATTACACGGTCCTATTGATGTTATTCCTTACACGGTCCTGCTGGTGTTATTCCTTACAAGGTCCAATTGATTTTATTCCTTACACGGTCCTGTTTATGTTATTCCTTACAAGGTCCAGTTTATGTTATTCCTTACACGGTCCAGTTGATGTTATTCCTTACACGGTCCAGTTGATGCTATTCATTACACGGTCCTATTGATGTTATTCCTTACACGGTCCTGCTG
>JAODUO010000068.1:555000-557500 GCA_025642075.2 Ridgeia piscesae | reverse complement strand
TCGTAATTAAGTACGGTGTAGATCCTTTTAGGTCTACTTATATAAGACCTTCAACAAAATCGACCATTGGAGATATGGACTAATTGATGAGTTGAGCTGCTTAGCTTCCGTTAACCATCGTTGTTAGCGGCGTGTTGATTTATGATAGCGTAAATACGTCGTCTTGAATGGCTTAAGGAAATGGCTCCAGTAATGGTGATGTCACCATCAAATTGACCAAGAATAAACATAATATTGCTCTGGTGAATGCAGTATTCACACTCACGGGTACATAAATAACCCTATTGCGTACACACGCACGCACGCACGCACGTATGTATGTACGAACACACACACACACACACACACACACACACACACACACACACACACACACACACACACACACACACACACACACACACACACACACACACACACACACACACACACACACACACACACACACACACACACACACACACACACACACACACACACACACACACACACACACACACACACACACACACACACACACACACACACACACACACACACACACACACACACACACACACACACACACACACACACACACACACACACACACACACACACACACACACACACACACACACACACACACACACACACACACACACACACACACACACACACACACACACACACACACACACACACACACACACACACACACACACACACACACACACACACACACACACACACACACACACACACACACACACACACACACACACACACACACACACACACACACACACACACACACACACACACACACACACACACACACACACACACACACACACACACACACACACACTTCCGAGGAGCATGTACATGTATCCTTACATCTCCACTCAGGCTTGATGTAAAGAAGTTTTTCTGACGTTAATCTGGGATGGCGGCGTCAAATCTATCCGTGTCATGTTTCAATGAATGTTAAGCGCGGCGCATGTTTTATGAAGCAATCTTCTATCTGTTTCTGCCGTCCCGGGCTGTGTTCACCCACACGTATATAACAACCTCATTAGATCATAAAAAACACGTCTAGTCTCATTCCGTCATTCTGAAGTGATCCGTTGTTAATACCCCCCGCATTCTTCACCATTAAAGAAGCCTCTTTAACTGGATTTATTCGCTGGCATTTAAAAATTGCAACCCTACCCCCACTAGCCCTTTTGTTAACCTACTCGTTTCGTTACTCCTACGCCTCAGAGTAGAATATGTTATATATAGCTAAACACAAAACGCGGTTACGAGAAAACGTGACGCGTAAAACTGCACACGAAAAGGTTGGCGCTCGTATTCCTGGTGGACGCACGTGCACATACACAGCGACACCTGGCTGCGACAGCGACGGACGCTCAGCGCCTGGAATGAACGATTCGCGTCTAACTCAGTTAGGCGGCTCGAGAGAATGTTGCAACGCGACGACAACCGAATTCCCTACACAGCCATTAACTCTGACAGCTTGATTACCGAATGCAGAAAGCACCCACACGAATACGACCCCCGCGGAATTGCGGTAGTGTCGCGCGCATCTCGGCCGCGTCCCGACGGTCGGGGTTCGTCGGGCAAAAGGTTTCCGAGTCTGTAAATCGCGCGAGTCGGGGATTACTTAGCATCTCCCCGTACACATATGACGATCATCTCGTGCAACCGCAAAGACCAGATAAACGTCAGTCAAGCTCAGGCTGATATTTATGACACTCGTCAACGTCTTGCCAACCACCCGTTGCTATATTGGTTAGATACGGGATTATATAAGACATCCCACTGACATATCTGGAGTTGCACCCGATCTTGGCCGTGTCAATTGATGGAAATGGTTTGGTCATGTACAGTGGTCCATATAAGCTAAATAGAAACACTGTTACACACTGACACTGTTTAATTCTTTAAAAACAAGGAGGCTCAATCGTCTTTGTATGGTTTGTCGATATTATGGAACATTAGTAGGATTGTAAGGATTCCTCAGTTGAGTTTTATATGTGTCTATGCATATGTGCGTGCTTGTGAGAACGCTAAGATGGTGGTAATCTTCAAGAAGGGAAATAAGAAAGACCTCAAGAATTACAGACCGCTATGTCTACTATTAAACATCTATAAAGTACTCACGAAAGTACTAACAAAAAGGCTGGAGAAGACACTCGACGAAAACCAGCCACAGAGCAAGCTGGATTCAGAAGCGGATACTCAACGACAGACCACATCCACGTCGTAAACCAACTGAATGAGAAGTGCAGAGAATATAATATCCCACGCCTTCGATTCAGTGCAAACTCAAACAGTACTGACCTCGCTTCAAGAACAGGGGATAGAAGATGTGTACATCGAATTCCTGAAGGAAATCAATATCATCAGCTCGATGGCAGTCTACATACACAATGAAGGCAACAAGATCAACATCAGGAGAGGAATACGACAGTGCGATACCATATCGTACAAGCAGTTTACGGCAGCTCTCGAA
>JAODUO010000068.1:547500-552500 GCA_025642075.2 Ridgeia piscesae | reverse complement strand
GTCATCAGAGGCGCAGTGATCAGAGCGGCGGACCCAATTGGGGGTTTCCGGGTTCGAATCCTTTCTCTGCTATTTTAACCCCAAGGCAAGTTCATTCAATCCACATTGCTCCAGTTCAATCAGGTGTATGAATGAGTACCTTGTTCTATAACCAGGTACTCATTCAGACAGCAGTTAGTCTAGATATTTGTGTACGAATAGTACTGGCGCATTATTTGCGAAGTGAAGTGAGCAGTCTAAGTACAGAATACCGCGATATAAGAACTTACCTTTTTCTATTAAACACGATTCCTCTTTTATTATAGAAAAAACGCGGGAATGGAAGGAACAGCTCATTAATTAGGTTCAAACGAAGAACATTTACGACTGACAACACACGCGGAGAGGGAAACGTGAAACTACGGGAAAACAACCACATATCGACATGTGGTGATTTGCTCCCGGAAACAGTACAGTTGTGAGTTATGCATGGGAATCGACCCGATGTCCTGCGATGTGACGGACGCAATAAACGATGCATTATTCATAAATGTCTCTAACGTGCGCTCACATAACACGCGATTTGTGCAGAAACAAAGCCGCGATTTACCCCCAACTGCCTACTCCATATACGACGGCGCCAGTATGACGGCAAGAAGACTTGGCCAGCTCCCATCATGTTTGACGCAGAAAGAGAGAAAGTCATCAGAAAACCAATTAATGACGGCCGATTCTGTATACATATACACATCCGTCAAAGCGATCAGCGCTCAGCGGCGAAAATTAGATCAGCTACACCGCCGGTCGACGCAGTTCCTAGAACCGGTCCGCATCTAGGCGTCGATTCACTTGTCCGCCAATTAGACACATGTCAGAAGACGCGGTCGGCGTCGAGTCTCGCTTACTTGATACGTTGTCAATTTCCGAGCAGATACTACTTTTAACTGACAACGAAAAATCGGCGCGATCCTTAGTCTTTGTCGGGATTCATTGAAACGTCGCACGCTATTGTTGACATGTTTAATGCCGCATCTCGAGAAGAGATATCGGCGATGATGCGAAACATTTAAGATTATTCATTATGCAACCGAATCAATCCGTTCTTTCAGGCGCACCGATAGGAAAATCAGTCAAAACGTTTGCGGAGCGCGATTAATGTCAACCATACAATACGAGACCGAATTCGATTAATTATTAATGTAGCATGCCAATTCCAAGCTTACAATGCCAATTCAAGGTCTAGTAAATATCTTCAACGTTTACTGCATAAATTGGGCAATTCTTTAGGGCCTACGTCTGTAATGCGATTATGTTATAAGTTAAAAATGTAACAACATTAATCTGGATCGTGGCATGTCCTTGCGTTACAGCACATTCAGCCAGACAAACGGTTCTATCAGACGAATTCACGTCGTTGCTTGTCGCTGAAGCGCGACGAAATTTTAGTGTGTCGTAAAGAGGATTTCCTTTTACGAATGCACAAGAATTGCGGTGTCATCTAGGGTCTATGGGAAGGATGAGTGTGTGAGGGAATAGAAGGAAAGACGAAAGGATGGAGGGCTTAAGATGGGGGTTTGGCTGGAGGAAGGAGGGAAGAATGACGGGAGCGAAAGAGCGAGCGACCGATGGAAGGAGGGACGGAGAACAGACAATCAGACGGACGGACGGACGGACGGACGGACGGACGGACGGACGGACGGACGGACGGACGGACGGACGGACGGACGGACGGACGGACGGACGGACGGACGGACGGACGGACGGACGGACGGACGGACGGACGGACGGACGGACGGACGGACGGACGGACGGACGGACGGACGGACGGACGGACGGACGGACGGACGGACGGACGGACGGACGGACGGACGGACGGACGGACGGACGGACGGACGGACGGACGGACGGACGGACGGACGGACGGACGGACGGACGGACGGACGGACGGACGGACGGACGGACGGACGGACGGACGGACGGACGGACGGACGGACGGACGGACGGACGGACGGACGGACGGACGGACGGACGGACGGACGGACGGACGGACGGACGGACGGACGGACGGACGGACGGACGGACGGACGGACGGACGGACGACGGACGGACGGACGGACGGACGGACGGACGGACGGGCGGACGGACGGACGGACGGACGGACGGACGGACGGACGGACGGACGGACGGACGGACGGACGGACGGACGGACGGACGGACGGACGGACGGACGGAAGAAAGGTTGAGGATTGGAGGAAGGGAGGGACGGAGTGCGAGAGGGGTTAAGGCAGGCAGATATGAATGCAAAAGACGGTAGAGGTGGGAACAGGGGCGGTTTGGAGTGAGCGAGAACTTTGGTTTGATATCGCACTAAACAGTGACACGATACACTAGTGGGACGCCAACACTGAACACGCACCAACGCACGTTCGCCAGTGTCCTGGTAGATCTATAAATGCCTAGGCTTTGCGTGTATCTTTAGTTAAACCCTCGTCTTACGCCTGGGATGTTTCCTGATTGCACATCAACGCCACAGTTTTCATTTCGCACTAATCTCTCACATTGCGTTCCGACCGCCAACAATAGCAATCCTCGACCAGGGGAAGCGGACTGACACGACGAGTCTAAGACGAGTCGCCTGACCCCGACCGAAGTGTCCGACGGGTGTGGTCAGACGACTTTATCCGTCTAAAGCCTTAACACGTGCGTCCAATGATAGCAAGATCAGTGCAATGGCAATGTCACGAACTGCCATGCTGGTTGATTCAAGTCTCACCCAAGTCGTCTGTTCGCACGAATTGCGACTTGATTTAGAATTCAAAGAGGTGCCTTGATACTTGACTTATACTTGCGACTGATTTACTAGCAACTTGACTTGTCTAGATCGTGTCTCAAGCGATGCCCGTTGCCCAAATGTAAGCGGCGTCATCACCGTCTGGTGGCTGGCTATGATTACACCGAGCGAGCCGTGACATCCGGGAACCGCCAACACAACTATGTAAGTATTGCACGAACAGTAACCGAACCAATCGCAACCGTAATATACAACATCGCTAATAGAAACGACGTGTTATTATTGAAACTTTTCACCAGATACGAAGCACAGCCACCAGGTTTTAAAGCGGGGTCTTACTGCGTAGATCCCCGATTGTGACTAGGATGTCACGTGACCAAGGAGTTGACAAGATAAAGGTCATGACAGATTACTTCAAACGGACTTGAAGACCATTGACTTGAAATTTGACTTGACATGTCGGTACTTCTGTTAACCACCCAAGAATTGCTTCGGACATGTGCGAAAGGAACATATATATTATGTACATTCAAAAGCTGTACAAACTAATTAATGTCGTGCCTTTTAAGGCTGCGGCTTTCCATTTATTGCTGTGCTGTAGATAGTACTCTATCAACCCACGAATAGGCAGTTGCTGTAGGCTAGGTGCCACCAAAGTATCGATATTAACACAAGTTGATGGATGCGGCGCTATCAAAAATAATCCATCGTCGCCGCCAAAATAATCACATAGGCTGTTGAAAAACTAATTAATTCTGAGAATGTTTAGGTTTAGTCGTAGAAAGGTCTTTTGGAAGGACATTGTTTAGAAAATGAGAGGCTCTCGCTTTCGAAGACGTCACCTCAAGAGCGATTGCAAATGAACTGGATATGTGAATAATATAATTTACGCCATCATGCCTCGGAAAAATGTTCCAGTCAGGAACTCGAGTGACATCTTAGCGAAGTGTTGAAACCGACGGTGAACATGGCGCTTAAGTATTTAAGTATATCCAGAAAAGAAACAATCTATGCTTTCTGGAATTCCTAATAAAACAACGCTTTGGCCATGGTTAAATTAAAAATCAATGATGTGTGTTATTACCGAAAGATGTAAGACAGAGAGAAACCAAAATAAAAATAAATACTTGCCGTGTGTTATCACCGAAATATGTAAGACAGAGAGAAACCAAAATAAAATAAATACTTTCCGTGTGTTATCACCGAAAATTACAAGACAGAGAGAAAAATAATAATAAATAAATACATGCCGTGTGTTATCACCGAAAGACAGAGAGAAACCAAAATTAAATAAATACTTGCCGTGTGTTATCACCGAAAGTTGTAAGCCAGAGAGAAACCAAAATAAAAATAGCTACTTGCTTTGTGTTATCAACGAAAGTTATAAGACAGAGAGAAAACAAAATAAAATAAATACTTGCCGTGTGTTATCACCAAAAGTTGTAAGCCAGAGAGAAACCACTGTCCACGTGACAACAGGTGATCGCTCTACGCTGGGCAGTGAGTCAGCATTGCACTTGCAAATTGGTTAGCTCTGGTGAGGCATTTCCTTCATTTCCCGTTTACATTGAGCCTCGGCCGAAAAATCGCGAAGCTAATTTCACGAAACGCTGATTGGGATCGAAGGTTGTCAACTAGCGTCATTGACGCGCCGAGGGCTTTGAGCCACACGCTAATGCCTGCGATAGGGACACGATAGGCTTTCGCGAAATTCTCGATTAGCCGTATGCCACGTAAACACCTTTGACCTGAGACCAACGACCTGTGTTCGGACCAGCAAATTAATTCGAACACGGCTACGAATATGATTTGTCGCTACCGATGGTAACGAGGCTAGTTCACAGGAGGCAGACTGAGAGAAAAACTAAGTTCTTATATAGCGCTGTATTCAATCCTTAGGATTGCTCAAAGCGAGAAAAAGGTACGTTTTTATAGAGCGCAGTATCCAATCCTCAGAATTTCTCAAAGAGCTTTATGCTTTTCTTCCTGACCTGTTCAACCGAACACCATCTCGACTCCTTTGGGAAGCATTCAGCCACGCGGCAATTAATTCGCGAAGACTATTCGTACACAAATATTCATCACTGCCTATAGCCAGGAACTCATTTATATAGCTGAGTGAATTGAAGCAATATAGAATGAAAACACTTGGCCAAGATTTGACACGGCTGCACAGGATTCGAACCCCGGTCCTCTTAGTCGAGAGTCCGATGCCGTTGCGCTACTAGGG
>JAODUO010000068.1:532500-537500 GCA_025642075.2 Ridgeia piscesae | reverse complement strand
AGATACAAGCCACGTCTACGTCTGGACGGGCGTGATTGCTCGGCCGTCCCCCCAATCTACGGCGATAAGCCTATATCTGCGGTACACATGCAATGCTAAATTCGCCAATAGGAGATATGTGTAAAGTAGGGTATTCTCATGTGATTAACTACTGCCGTAAACACAACAAGAATAGACACTGTATCGATATGATGGACGAATGCAACACAGAGTATATTGGGTTGCGTCTCGGCGTTTGTTTGGGTGCTAATTAGCCTATAAAGGAAATGTACGGAGGCTTAAGAAAATGCACCGAAGCAGCTTGATTAAGGAGAAGGATGAATTGTCGTGTATGATATTGCGGCTAGTACAGAAAGGTTTCACAGTAGACACGCTGGGAAGGCGTAGGATTAATTTATCGCGAAATGCCACTGCAGAACGGAAATATAAACCATTGTATGTATGTATGTATGTCTGTGTTACTGTGTGTATCTTTGTGTTCTGTCTGTCTGTCTGTCTGTCTGTCTGTCTGTCTGTCTGTCTGTCTGTCTGTCTGTCTGTCTGTCTGTCTGTCTGTCTGTCTGTCTGTCTGTCTGTCTGTCTGTCTGTCTGTCTGTCTGTCTGTCTGTCTGTCTGTCTGTCTGTCTGTCTGTCTGTCTGTCTGTCTGTCTGTCTGTCTGTCTGTCTGTCTGTCTGTCTGTCTGTCTGTCTGTCTGTCTGTCTGTCTGTCTGTCTGTCTGTCTGTCTGTCTGTCTGTCTGTCTGTCTGTCTGTCTGTCTGTCTGTCTGTCTGTCTGTCTGTCTGTCTGTCTGTCTGTCTGTCTGTCTGTCTGTCTGTCTGTCTGTCTGTCTGTCTGTCTGTCTGTCTGTCTGTCTGTCTGTCTGTCTGTCTGTCTGTCTGTCTGTCTGTCATTATGTATGTGTGTCTGTCTGTCTGTGTGTCTGTCAGAATGTCTGTCTGTTTGCATACGTACACACTGCCCATAACATTCACCCACCCACCCACTCAACCACCAACCCACCCACCCACCCACCCACCCACACACTCACTCACTCACTCATTCACTCACTCACTCACTCACTCACTCACGCACTCACTCACTCACTCACTCACTCACTCACTCACTGCCAATCGCTTTTAAACGTTTTCGTTTGCCTTTCCTAATTTTTCCAGCTTTGCCTACAGTCCCAGATTATATTTCGGATAATAGGATCGCCGTTGGAATCGTGAACACGCACGTGTGTAATAGCATATAGCTACAACATAGTATAAACTTGCATTCATTTTTTGTCCTTTTGCAAGTAGCTATGAGAACAAGAAGACTGGCCCATGAGAAAAGAAACAAACCGCGATCCTGATACGCCACTACATCACTACGTCAGTAACAATCCACCGTCCAGGCACCACACCAAGCCGGTGACACGTCATGATCCAGGCACCACACCAAGCCGGTGACACGTCATGATCCAGGCACCACACCAAGCCGGTGACACGTCATGATCCAGGCACCACACCAAGCCGGTGACACGTCATGATCCAGGCACCACACCAAGCCGGTGACACGTCATGATCCGGGCACCACACCAAGCCGGTGACACGTCATGATCCGGGCACCACACCAAGCCGGTGACACGTCATGATCCAGGCACCACACCAAGCAGGTGACACGTCATGATCCAGGCACCACACCAAGCCGGTGACACGTCATGATCCAGGCACCACACCAAGCCGGTGACACGTCATGATCCAGGCACCACACCAAGCCGGTGACACGTCATGATCCAGGCACCACACCAAGCCGGTGACACGTCATGATCCAGGCACCACACCAAGCCGGTGACACGTCAGATCCCCCCCGGACCTATGATCCAGGCACCACACCAAGCCGGTGACACGTTATGATCCAGGCACCCCACTAAGCCGGTGACACGTCATGATCCAGGCACCACACCAAGCCGGTGACACGTCATGATCCAGGCACCCCACTAAGCCGGTGGCACGTCATGATCCAGGCACCCCACTAAGCCGATGATACGTCATGATCCAGGCACCCCACTAAGCCGGTGACACGTCATGACCCATGCACCCCACTAAGCCGATGACACGTCATGATCCAGGCACCCCACTAAGACGGAGACACGTCATGATCTGGGCACCCCACTAAGACGGAGACACGATGTAGTGGCATAGACACGGTTCACGTACACCATTAAACTGGTAGTACACAAGTGCATATTGTTTAATGTTATTATATCTTTCATTTTCACTCGCTATCACTTCTTGCACATAATAAAACCATAAAAGGGAATATTGCCACCACGTTTTATGTGTAACTGGTTTCGATCATGGTGTACGTAACATATCTATTTTAGTGGCAAGATTGGGTTTTATAGAGGAATGGGTAATTGTATATGCACCAGATTAGAAATAAACCGCATATTAAAGAGGGGAATGTGAATCCCAGACGCGTAGAATATAGTCGTTTTACACCAGTTCTGTGCGGGTAACGTGCTCTTGCCCGACTATAGGTGCAATTCCGCCCCCCGTAAACCACTACGTCGCTCATCGGTGTTATCTCAACACCGCGACTAAATTCCTGTAACATGTCTGGGTGGTCCCTGTTTGCTGTTTCTGACAATTGCACTTATTTTGCTATATAAACGATTTCAGTTATGCCACACAGACCGGCAGAGCTAATTTTGACATTACCAACAACTTTCACTTTACCTTTTTGGGGATCACAAATACGGATAGTTTTAGAAAAGCCCTTAACATATAACTTCTTCATTGTACGTTTTATGTATTTTTATTTATTAAACACTGCTGTTGAATAGAGGTGTCTTCGAAACATAACGATAATATTCTGGCCACAAATTATTTTAAACAAACAACTGTTCAGAGCTATCGGACAAGATACTATGAACAACAAACTCCATACAAGAAGATGGAGATGGATTGACCATGTCTTAAGAAAGAAAGATGACAGTATATCCAAAACAGCACTAAGATGGACACCTGTTGGAAAAGAAAACATTGATGACCAAAAAAAACGTGGAGGAGGATAGCAGAAAAATAACTGGAACAACTACATTTGAGTTGGGGTAGAGGTAAGTAAGTAAATAAGTTGAGCAGAGGTGGTCTATCGTTCAGGAAGTAACGTTAAGTGACCGCTGGAGCCATTGGGGTAGAGGTAAGTAAGTAAATAAGTTGAGCAGAGGTGGTCTATCGTTCAGGAAGTAACGTTAAGTGACCGCTGGAGCCACTGGGGTAGAGGTAAGTAAGTAAATAAGTTGAGCAGAGGTGGTCTATCGTTCAGGAAGTAACGTTAAGTGACCGCTGGAGCCACTGGGGTAGAGGTAAGTAAGTAAATAAGTTGAGCAGAGGTGGTCTATCGTTCAGGAAGTAACGTTAAGTGACCGCTGGAGCCATTGGAAATATACATTTTGGATATCATCTTAGGCAGCAATAGAAGTACCTCCAATTGACCCAGCCTGATTGCCGATCATCATAATTTGTGAAAGTAAGTCAACGACGATGGCAGAAATAATCCTAAATAGGCCAATGTTAGCCGCAAAATCGAAAGTTTCTAGATTAACGAGATCTGTAATACTTATATGCAGTGACACGGGGAATGACTAGATCGCTGGCGATGAACTGAGTAGCTCGTGGCGGCAAATTACAGGTCCAGATGCAATGGAGGATGAATTCGTTGCTCGCGTTACAATTCCTATATCGAATGTCTTATGCGTCTGCTTGAAACTGGACAACAGTAGATTGTGGGGAAACGTATGTTACAATAGTATGTATGTGTGTGAGTCTATTCATACAGGACCAAGTGGGTCTGATGACACCCGGTGTATGGTGTATTCACTGCCTGCCGGCGTCACTCTACGCCCCAGCCTGAATTCAACACTGGCTGCTGGTATACGATCCAATGATGTAGAGCAAGAGGGTACCAGTCTATGAGTCCACGCTAGGTTATAGATTTACCTCGTGGGTGTGATCTTTTACGTCCCCTGGCCATGACAATTTGACAATGACACCAGATACTTTAGGGACCAACGACTGTTAGTGTCTCTTACGAAAGACAGACAAAATGTACGATGACACGTCTCACGCACCACGTGCTCAGCACTCATTTGATGGCGTCACGGACGTTTTTCTAGGCAACATGTCACCCAATAGATAAGACAACTATTAACAACTTATATCCATCCATATATCAAATATAGCGCATATTGCAAAGACTTTAAACCCCTAAATCCGATGTCCCCTTGGTCAGTTCATTTGATGTCCCCTGCAAAAATAGTTAGTTTTGCACAACGTTGCTTATATTACTTTTGCGACATACGGCAATCGTTTTAGTATACGGGATTAAGAATAAATTAATTGTAATAATTATGACTGCTCAGTTACGACATTTTATAAAATAATTAATTATCAACGACTAAAAGGAACTGCGTGGAAATACAAAACTGTCGCCACATATACTTGGCCACACTCAGCGGGCCCTGTCAAGGGTCGACATTGGTCACGGAGCCGATTTGCAGGAAATTGCCGCAAACGAAATCGGCAAAGACGAATAATTCCCTAGAAATGCATTAGCCTGTTTTTTACTTGGTTCACTGAAATCATTAACAGCCGGACAAAATATAATCATATATAATAATTACGATAGACAGCGCATTTGCGAAAGTGCGAGATTCTTATCGTCACTGAGATTTGTATTCAACAATGGGATTTAAAATTCAAGGGTTATAAATATTTACCTCCCAAAACGCTTTATTTCTCTGTATCAAAGACAGAAACAGAAAGTTTCTTGACAAACAGATACACCCAGTGTGACTAACCAAGAAATCAGAATATCACTGCCTTGTTGTTCTGTTTTATACAATTTGTAGATCAGAAGCCAATAGTCCGAGGAAGCGAATTAAGGCTTACTGCGAATTGTGCATCCACGTTATCAATACAACGAAAACATTATTCGTTCGTTGTTCGTTCGTTTCGTATATTTTGTAGCC
>JAODUO010000068.1:495000-527500 GCA_025642075.2 Ridgeia piscesae | reverse complement strand
CTGTGTGTGTATGTATGTATGTATGTGTGTGTGTGTGTGTGTGTGTGTGTGTGTGTGTGTGTGTGTGTGTGTGTGTGTCGTGCGTGCGTGCGTGCGTGCGTGCGTGCGTGCGTGCGTGCGTGCGTGCGTGCGTGCGTGCGTGCGTGCGTGCGTGCGTGCGTGCGTGCGTGCGTGCGTGCGCGTGTCTGTATTGCGAAGAATACTGTATACATGTGTGCTTCATTTCGAATGGACCCCAAGACGATGTGCTCCTGTCCATGTATAACTTTAGCTCAACGATTCTGACAATCGCCGTGTGGTTACTGAACTTTATCGAGTTACAGACGATCTAAGACGATACACTGATTGGGATTTGAAGCAACGTGTGCATAAAAGCTCGCCTTGTTCTATCAGGTATCCAGAAACTATCCATCATATGGGTTCGTTACCAACACTTGAGCATACGTAATGCAATAAAACGACATTTTACTAGCGATAGGAGTATACCCTTCGTCAAGATAAAAGCTACTTAATAAAAAAGTGTTTTCCTTTTACTAATTTCCGAGTACATTTACATGTTTCGCTGACGTTTGCTTTAAGAAAAAAACTGGTTACTGGGATATATTTTATTATGTCGATCCTATCGCATTCATGACGATACTTGATCAAATAAACTGTCATTTAGACAATAAAACAGTCTTTAAATAGAAAGGAACAGACAATAATGTCACGAGTGTAGAGGAATGGTACGTCTAAGTGCAATGTCGATTTTGGTCATACCAGTGCAATATTAGTTTTCTGTAGGTCATACCAGTGCAATATTATTTTTCTGTAGGTCATACCAGTGCAATATTAGTTGTCTGTAGGTCATACCAGTGCAATATTAGTGGTCTGTAGGTCATACCAGTGCAATATCAGTGGTCTGTAGGCCATACCAGTGCAATATTAGTGGTCTGTAGGTCATACCAGTGCGATATTAGTTGTCTGTAGGTCATACCAGTGCAATATTAGTGGTCCGTAGGTCATACCAGTGCAATATTAGTTGTCTGTAAGTCATACCAGTGCAATATTAGTTGTCTGTAGGTCATACCAGTGCAATATTAGTTGTCTGTTGCTCGTACCAGTGCAATATTAGTGGCCCATAGGTCATACCAGTGCAATATTGGTTGTATGTTGGTCATACCAGTGCAATATTAGTTGTCTGTAGGTCATACCAGTGCAATATTGGTTGTATGTAGGTCATACCAGTGCAATATTAGTGGCCTATAGGTCATACCAGTGCAATATTGGTTGTATGTTGGTCATACCAGTGCAATATTAGTGGCCCATAGGTCATACCAGTGCAATAGTGGTTGTATGTTGGTCATACCAGTGCAATATTAGTTGTCTGTTGGTCATACCAGTGCAATATTAGTTGTCTGTAGGTCATACCAGTGCAATATTGGTTGTGCCGGAGCGTCCCCGGCAATGACTCCAGATCGTGCGCTTTTGTGTATATTAGCATAGACCGAACGTTATCGCTGCTAATTACCCATACGATAAAAAGGTAAATTGACGCTTCTGTTCTGAATAATGTTGAAATGATTCAGTCGGGTTGAATGCGCCAGCGAACACTCAATTATTTGTTGGCTGATACGGCGATTCAACATAGGAGCTGTTATGCTAATGATCATTTAAATATATGCAGGCGTTATAAGTAGTATTTTGCAACGATTTGTCTCAATAAAAAATAAACTTGATGATATTTCATATGATAACGATAAAGAAATATGCTTTATTCCGGATGCTGGCGAGACTAAAATGATGTCACTAGAACGGGCATGACGTCACGCCGACATCGATATGCATTGCGTCAGTGACTGTCTGAGGTCAAGAGACGTCACTGTATGGAACACTTGCAGGATAAGATACATCGGCTCATTTATGATGGATGTGTAGCTATGTTATGATCTGTGAATTAGCACCGTATCGTTTTGCTATAGTGTACCCCGTAGTTGTACATTGATTTGCTTGACATAAGCGTATAGGTCAATTTGACCCTGCGTTCTCCTCCTAGATGACTTGACTTGACCACTCCTTCTTATTCATAGTTTTCTTCTTTATCTTGGATTTTGAAGTCTTCTTTACTTATTTACTTACGTCTTCGCTTGGCATACGACAGACGTGTCCAAACGACCAGTGTCTTCTATATCTGACGACATCTGATGTAGATTCAGAGGTGAACGTGTCTTCTCTGACCTGGCAGTTTTGTAGTCTGTCTGACCTGGTGACCTCTAGCAGCCTGCACGCCGCACCTCTCGACCACGTCAGGATCCTCTATCTCTTGGGATCGTAACTCTCATCTTTCTGCACCATTAATTGCAGTATGCGCTGTACATGCTCCGTATAGTCTGTTCTTATTCTCATTGAGATGCCTTTGCTTGAGTCTATATATATATATATATATATATATATATATATATATATATATATATATATATATATATATATATATATATATATATATATATATATATATATATATATATATATATATATATATATATATATATATATATATATATATACGTTATATATGAGCTAACAGAAGGCTGTTGATGCTAAGACTATCATTCCATTGACATGCCCATAGACGTGGTAATAGGTGGCGCGGGCAGCTACCCCTTGGAATTTCGGTGGGGGCAAACATAATTATGTCCACCCCCCAAAGTAAATCCGATGTAACGAGACGGGTACGAAATCCGTACTGAGTAGGCACACACACATAAACAATGTGGAAAATGTAGGGCAAGGTGTGGTCGTAGAAAGCTTTTTTTTGGGGGGGGCAGACATGATGGTTGACCGCCCCCAGTGAGAAACAGCAGCAAGATGAATTTTGGGCGCCGTGTCGACGAATTGTTTTAAGCCGTCAGTTCTTTTAACATAAATAATAATTTTCTATCTGCAAGTTAGACTACTATATATGTTGAACATAATTTTATTATGAGACTGGCCGTAGAAACGAGGTGCCTTCCTTGTATAATGTATCACATTTAACCGTAGCAACAACAACAGTCACCACCACCTTCACCAATGACAACAACAACACTAAACAGAATCAAAAGCCGAGCAGTAGCGCCGATGACGTATCGATCATGGCGAGTATTTCCAGAGACGCTACTGCGATTATTCTCAATTGTCGCCTCCCGGGCTATCAGCACGTAGCCTAAATCGTCGAATAAAATAGCATTATCTCTGGTGCGTTTTGTGCCAAGCATTCAACATCACCTATCTGACGATGACAGCTACGCTCGTGCTATTTCGGCTGGAACATCGTCGTAACTGAAGCCGACGAAAAAGCAGCGCTGCTACACTGAGCATCGCGGAAACGTGTTAAATCACACCGGCCCGTAGCTCTCGCGGTGCAATCGGCGACTTGCAGCCGTTAGCGGCGGCGACTCGGTGCTAGGGGCACGCGACAGGTCGTCCGTTAGACTCTGTTTCAATTCCACGAGTCACGTCGCAAATAGCACATTTCCGTCGCAGTTCGACGACACGAAATGTCGACATGCGGTTGTGGGGCCAAGGAAGAGGTTATCAGGAAGAAAAGGGTGATCCTAAAGCAAGAACAGTTATTCTGTATTGTCTGATCAGCACGTTCGTGACACCAGAAGGTGTAGGGCAGTGGCGTAGCCAGGATTTTTCATTGGAGATACACATAGCAAATTATATATATATATATATATATATATATATATATATATATATATATATATATATATATAATTTGCTATGTCTGATCCCTGATCATAAAAATTTATATATATATATATATATATATATATATATATATATATATATATATATATATATACACTGCACACAGGCAGTGACCACCCTCAGTGCCAACATAGAGAGATCGCCTGGACAGACTAGTCAATTAATGGAACTCTGGCAGATGCTGTAAACAATTACATACCGACAAAAGGAAAAAACAAAGAGAAAAATTACACAAATCTATGATCTAGAAATACGAACCCATAGCTCCTATATAAGAGTAAGTGACTAAGTGTTGATATTTGTTCCTTGTCTGTAGGTGTGGGGGGTGTTGCGTGACGACTATGGTGGCCAGCTTTAGGGCGCCGCCATATTCCTCATGCTACATCTACCAAACCTGCAGACAAGGACCATGACAAATATCAACACTTACGCCACTGATGAAACAGTAATTAACCATGTATACTTTAACGTGGCTGATGAAGTACTCACGTTCCACCAGATACTTCACAACGTGTAATGTTGCTGCTTGTTAAAAATTCTAAATTCTCGATAGGAAGTTCCAACTAAGCAGTAGAAAAATGAATACCGGTAAATAAAATGTAAAAAACATGTAATTTGACTTTAGTCAGGCAACAATAATTTTGCATCACTGTGTTGATATGTCAACAACCATCACGCTCATTGAGAGTGGTGACGTATTTGTTGCCCTGTCACCTGTTAGGCTAGGTGCTTATCACCTACGGCAGAAGTGGAGGATTCCCCCAAATGGGGTAACTGAATTCAATTTGAGTGACAAAATATTTCGGCACATGAGTATAATTGGGACCCACCTCAATGTTATCGCTATAAGTGTTTATTTGCCTACACTGCATAGGTTATACTAACACTAACTCAAATGACAATAATTCATCATTCCCAGGCACATCTATGCTTTACAAATATTTCGACTTAGAAACATTTTGAGACCCAAAATAGTGCTCCGATTTGTGTCAGCCACAAGCGCAGCGCACTTGTGTTACTGCGCCGTACACTTGTGTTACTGCGCCGTACACTTGTGTTCTGCGCCGTACACTTGTGTTACTGCGCCGTTCACTTGTGTTATTGCGCCGTACACTTGTGTTACTGCGCCGTACACTTGTGTTACTGCGCCGTACACTTGTGTTACTGCGCCGTACACTTGTGTTACTGCGCCGTACACTTGTGTTATTGTCCCGTACACTTGTGTTACTGCGCCGTACACTTGTGTTATTGCGCCGTACACTTGTGTTATTGCGCCGTACACTTGTGTTATTGCGCCGTACACTTGTGTTATTGCGCCGTACACTTGTGTTATTGTCCCGTACACTTGTGTTATTGCGCCGTACACTTGTGCTATTGCGCCGTACACTTGTGTTATTGCGCCGTACACTTGTGTTATTGCGCCGTACACTTGTGTTATTGTCCCGTACACTTGTGTTATTGTCCCGTACACTTGTGTTACTGCGCCGTACACTTGTGTTACTGCGCTCTACACTTGTGTTATTGCGCCGTACACTTGTGTTATTGCGCCGTACACTTGTGTTACTGCGCCGTACACTTGTGTTATTGCGCCGTACACTTGGAATGAGCAACAGACATTTTTTGCACTATAAATACGCATGGGATGATGTTAAATGACTGAATTTACGAAATGAAGTATCAAATGTTCCAAATATTCTGGGATTGGGGAGGCCATGGCCCCGTGCCCCCCCCCCCGGCTACGCCATTGGTGTAGGGACTGTGGTATAAAATCACACTGATGTTTCATCGAGGTATACGAACACTGACTTTCCAGTTTAAAGGGAACTTCATTTTTAATCAGCATTAACCCACGACTAACACAGTTTAGCGAATTTAGAATAACGCATATGTTGTACACTAAAGGGTATTTTGTTTTTATTCAAAACTAATTTACTGACCCCCCCCATCATGTTGTATGTAAGCTTCTTTAAGGGGTTATATAAATCCACATGGATAGAATTGTTATTGTACTGCTAGAGTACTGAATGTAGGCACCCCGTGGAACCAGGGGGCGGCTTCGGGGGGAAGCGGGGGCGGAGTAAGGGGGCGGGGACACGACAACGTGCCACATGTGTGACATTTTGTTATAACTAGACATGCAACGACCGGTAAATGCCGCCTACCTAAATGGTTCGCCCTTCCACGAACAGGAAGCGCACTGGAGGTATCCCAGTGAGACGGTGACCTATTGTTAAACGGTTAGTAAACGGCAACCTTTTTATGTGCGCACAACACGCATTCCCTGGATGGTAATTGCGTGTTATTGCAGAATATGTAAATACATTAGACACCCCTGCGTAGGCCTACTTATATTTCGAATTAATAATTTACGCCAAAGTACTCGCTAACATGTACTTTGCGGCGTTTCTCAGCGCAGCGGCATGACGCAATATTTACACTGATCTAAGTTAATAAAGTACATCATTAGAAGTTTGAGTGAAAACAGTTTACTTAGTATTGATGTGGCGGCTGAATTATCCCCGGAAGACAATTAGTTAATGCAGTGAACTCTTCCGGGTTGGCGAGTTAATAAATATGATAATGATGAATCATACACCGGACAAGTGCACATAAAAGGTTCGTAGTTTTATAGGCAGGGTGAATGTGTGGAGAACAATGGAATTGTGACAGGAGATAGACGAATCTCTGAAACTCCAAGCAAAGTCAGTCTACCTGTACCAGTCAAAACATAGTCTACCTAGATGACAAAGGGACAACGTCTACCTAGATGACAAAGGGACAAAGTCTACCTAGATGATAAAGGGACAACGTTTACCTAGATGACAAAGGGACAAAGTCTACCTAGATGATAAAGGGACAAAGTTTACCTAGATGACAAAGGGACCGTAACGGCAATAAAAAAAACCAGAAATAGAAAATAGATGTTTGCGAAAATAACTGGGCTGTCAGAACTGAAAGAGAAACGATGACATAAGTGAAGAATGGAAGACAGGACACGTGAAATGAATGGACGGGAATGTGACAGGACACGTGAAATTAATGGACGGGAAAGTGACAGGACACGTGAAATGAACGGACGGGAATGTGACAGGACACGTGAAATGAATGGACGGGAATGTGACAGGACACGTGAAATGAATGGACGGGAATGTGACAGGACACGTGAAATGAATGGACGGGAATGTGACAGGACACGGGAAATGAATGGACGGGAATGTGACAGGACACGTGAAATGAATGGACGGGAATGTGACAGGACACGTGAAATGAATGGACGGGAATGTGACAGGACACGTGAAATGAATGGACGGGAATGTGACAGGACACGTGAAATGAATGGACGGGAATGTGACAGGACACGGGAAATGAATGGACGGGAATGTGACAGGACACGGGAAATGAATGGACGGGAATGTGACAGGACACGTGAAATGAATGGACGGGAATGTGACAGGACACGTGAAATGAATGGACGGGAATGTGACAGGACACGTGAAATGAATGGACGGGAATGTGACAGGACACGTGAAATGAATGGACGGGAATGTGACAGGACACGTGAAATGAATGGACGGGAATGTGACAGGACACGTGAAATGAATGGACGGGAATGTGACAGGACACGTGAAATGAATGGACGGGAATGTGACAGGACACGTGAAATGAATGGACGGGAATGTGACTGGACACGTGAAATGAATGGACGGGAATGTGACAGGACACGTGAAATGAATGGATGGGAATGTGACAGGACATGGGAAATGAATGGATGGGAACGTGACTGGACACGTGAAATGAATGGACGGGAATGTGACAGGACACGTGAAATGAGTGGACGGGAATGTGACAGGACACGTGAAATGAATGGACGGGAATGTGACAGGACACGTGAAATGAGTGGAAGGGAATGTGACAGGACACGGAAATGAGTGGACGGGAATGTGACAGGACACGTGAAATGAATGGACGGGGTTGTGACAGGACACGTGAAATGAATGGACGGGAATGTGACAAGACACGTGAAATGAATGGAAGTAGAAGTAGATGAAGTAGTCGATGTCGAAGAAGTAGAAGTAGATGAAGTAGCCGATGTCGAAGAAGTAGAAGTGGATGAAGAAGACGATGTCGAAGAAGTAGAAGTAGATGAAGTAGACGATGTCGAAAGAAGTAGATGATAGCGAGTGAAATGAATGGAGGGAAGTGCGGAAGTGAATGAATGACGATGTGAAGAAGTAAATAGAGAAGTGACGAGGAAGAAGGAGAAGTGAGAAGTAATGATGGCGAAGAAGGAAGTGATGATGGCGATGTGAAGAAGTGAATGATGGAGGATGTGAAGAAGTGAAATGATGGAGGGATGTGAAGAAGTGAAATGATGGAGGGATGTGAAGAAGTGAAATGATGGAGGGTGTGAAGAAGTGAAGTGGAGGGAAGTAAGACCGGAAATGAATGGAAATGGAAGGAATGAAGAAGGAGGGAAGTAGAAGTAATGAATGGACGATGTGAAGAAGTGAAGTGGAGAATGAAGGACAGTGAAAGAAGGAGAATGTACGGAATGAAGAAGGACGGATGTGAAGGTAGAAGTGAATGAAGTGACGAATGTGAAGAAGTGAATGTGGAGGGGAAGTAAGACAGAATGATGGAAGAAGTACGAACGTGAAATGAATGGAGGGAATGTGAAGGAAGTGAATGATGAAGGAGGAATGTGAAGGAAGTGAATGTGGATGAAGTAAGACAGTGAATGAAGAAGTACGAAGTGAATGAAGTGACGATGTGAAGACAGTAGAAGTGAATGATGAAGTAGCGATGTCGAAGAAGTAGAAGTGGATGAAGAGACGATGTCGAAGAAGTAGAAGTAGATGAAGTAGTGCGATGTCGAAGAAGTAGAAGTAGATGAAGTAGCGATGTCGAAGAAGTAGAAGTGATGAAGAAGCGATGTCGAAGAAGTAGAAGTAGATGAAGTAGCGATGTCGAAGAAGTAGAAGTAGATGAAGTAGACGAGTGTCGAAGAAGTAGAAGTGGAGAAGTAAGAACGATGAAGAAGTAGAAGTAGATGAAGTAGCCGATGTCGAAGAAGTAGAAGTAGATGAAGTAGCCGATGTCGAAGAAGTAGAAGTGGATGAAGAAGACGATGTCGAAGAAGTAGAAGTAGATGAAGTAGTCGATGTCGAAGAAGTAGAAGTAGATGAAGTAGCCGATGTCGAAGAAGTAGAAGTGGATGAAGAAGACGATGTCGAAGAAGTAGAAGTAGATGAAGTAGTCGATGTCGAAGAAGTAGAAGTAGATGAAGTAGACGATGTCGAAGAAGTAGAAGTAGATGAAGTAGTCGATGTCGAAGAAGTAGAAGTAGATGAAGTAGCCGATGTCGAAGAAGTAGAAGTAGATGAAGTAGCCGATGTCGAAGAAGTAGAAGTGGATGAAGAAGACGATGTCGAAGAAGTAGAAGTAGATGAAGTAGTCGATGTCGAAGAAGTAGAAGTAGATGAAGTAGCCGATGTCGAAGAAGTAGAAGTGGATGAAGAAGACGATGTCGAAGAAGTAGAAGTAGATGAAGTAGTCGATGTCGAAGAAGTAGAAGTAGATGAAGTAGACGATGTCGAAGAAGTAGAAGTAGATGAAGTAGTCGATGTCGAAGAAGTAGAAGTAGATGAAGTAGCCGATGTCGAAGAAGTAGAAGTAGATGAAGTAGCCGATGTCGAAGAAGTAGAAGTGGATGAAGAAGACGATGTCGAAGAAGTAGAAGTAGATGAAGTAGTCGATGTCGAAGAAGTAGAAGTAGATGAAGTAGCCGATGTCGAAGAAGTAGAAGTGGATGAAGAAGACGATGTCGAAGAAGTAGAAGTAGATGAAGTAGTCGATGTCGAAGAAGTAGAAGTAGATGAAGTAGACGATGTCGAAGAAGTAGAAGTAGATGAAGTAGTCGATGTCGAAGAAGTAGAAGTAGATGAAGTAGCCGATGTCGAAGAAGTAGAAGTAGATGAAGTAGACGATGTCGAAGAAGTAGAAGTAGATGAAGTAGACGATGTCTGTCTGTGGTGACGGCGGATTCAGTGACAGAAGAAAGACAATAAAAAGTGTGACCGAGCGTCGAGGACAAGGAAAACTGACAATGTGGACAGCTCGCGGCCGCTCACAGTCGGATGAGATGTCATCGCGAATCAACACGGGATTCTGGCTACGAATCAGTGATTAGGCGTGCTTGTTAAAGCTTTTATGTCAGTTTTAGCTGCGGGCACTTTTTCCGTCGTTGTCATCGCGTCGGATCTACGACAATTGTACTACGATTGCTCGTTTGCGTGCGCGTAATTGGCAATGAAGTGTCGTTTTAGTGCAACGAAGACCGATGTGTCAGCGAAGACAACGAGGCGGTGCCCGGATGTATCAGAGTCAACGACACCGCGTGACACGATCCGCTGTTGTGTTAAGTCGTATTGCCAGCGGGTCTGCAAGTGATCGTGACATAGATTAGTGTCCGCATTGTGAAAGGGAGCGTTTTTTATTTGAGTTGGCGTCTCGCGTCTGACAATACCGGCTAATGTTACCGCCAAACGAATCGTTCCCGCAACCCAAGCGCCGCCAGCCTTGATTAAGGTCTCAACATTTTCACACTAATGAGTATTTTTCGGATAACAATTGTCGTCGTTGCGTGAGCGATCACGTGCATAACATGGACCGTGGGCCGGTTGTCTGCCTCGCCTTCAGTAGCATCACGTCACTCGCTACATTTTGCTAATCTTCCCGTTAAGTTGCAAGATAGCCGATATAATTCTACCTCCATCTATCTACACTGTTTGTTCGTGTAATGTCCCTGTTCACACACACACACACACGCACGCACGCACACACACACGCACGCCCCACCCCCCCCACACACACACACACAACACACACACACACACACACACACACACACACACACACACACACACACACACACACACACACACACACACACACACACACACACACACCCCCACACACACACACACACACACACACACACACACACACACACACACACACACACACACACACACACACACACACACACACACACACACACACACACACACACACACACACACACACACACACACACACACACACACACACACACACACACACACACACACACACACACACACACACACACACACACACACACACACACACACACACACACACACACACACACACACACACACACACACCACACACACACACACAACACACACACACACACACACACACACACACACACACACACACACACACACACACACACACACACACACACACACACACACACACACACACACACACACACACACACACACACACACACACACACACACACACACACACACACGTACATACTTGTTATGCACACACAAGCAGGCAGCACGCACGTACGCATTTTAACATTCCTTGTTTGGCCCAATGGAGTCTTACCGGTCCACAAGAAGGCCGGTAAAGACACCGCTGAGTTGCATAAAGCGGCTTTGAACCAAACAAGCATTCGAATAGGTAACTTAGCAACGTTATCAAACATTTAAACTGTTGTCATTCTATATGCCTAATGCTGAGTCGATACGAGTCATGAATGCCGAGCGGTTTATGCTTGTTATCCGCATTACAATAATAACATCATAATCCTAATCCACACGGAGATCTCGACTCTCCGTGGCGTACTCGGAGGGCTATACCCCTATACTCCTCTGAGAATTGAAATACACAAATGACGCCACCGAGCACTGAGAAAGAAGTGTACACATTACTTGGTGTATGACCATTACACTGTGGTCACTACAGTGTGGTCACTACACCGTGGCCACTAAGCTGTGGCCACTACGCTGTGGCCACTACGCGGCGGGGTTCTGGCCTGAAACCACCGTAACACTGGACGACGTGAGCCACGAAGTAACTTACATTTGGCCGTGTCGACAGTTATTTCCGCACGCAGATTGAAGATATCAAAGAGCACTCACATCTTTGTGCGGTATTCGTATATCACACATCTACGTCAATACGGCGTATTTGCATATATCGATAGTTCACCAGATCGATGTTAATGTGTGTGCTGGGTGATTGCTCTACCAGTAAGACTGCACGAACCACACGCATCACGTTCGTGTCTGTGCACGTCATTACGACTAACGGTGGGTGATACGACTTGGATGCAAGAAGGTCACGCGGCGATTCGATGCAGTCGTCTTACACTTTGTTAACATCATCCTGAAACGCAGTAAGGTCGTGGCCCCTCCAATTTCGAAACAAATAACCACTATCAATGTTATTTAATTAACTACACACTGCGTTATAGTCAGACATGTGCGTCTTATCCTGTGCTTTACAGCAATTTCCGACATCGTATACATTATTAGTTCCATAATATTTTCTAACACGTGATGCTGCGTTTTCCAGCATCATACTGTCATGTGATGTATTAACCATGAAGCATGTTACAAATTTACTGACACACGATGAATCATCTTTGGGCCAACAAAGCTGCATGACGCAAACAAACACTACGTCACTTTTTTTGCATACTTATTCTCACACCTTCCCTCTTGCGCGTGTTCGTGTGCGCATGTACATACAGAAAGTACTTCTTCCTTTTGAGCAGTCTGAATGGTGGCAAATGGTCAGGCGATTGTTGCAAGCAAACGCACATCACGTTCGGCACATCGCGCGTGCTTCGCTCCTTATTGTACACGTGAAGGTGATTTTTAATGCAGTACAAACACTGTTGCATGTATAAATATTATCAGTTCAGAATTGTTCAGCTCTAGCCGGCAAGGCGAATGGATCGCCAGGTGATATATTGAGTATTTCGCGTGTACTGTAGTGTATCTAGTAACACGTAATGCATCGGAAAAGATAAATGATGTGACTTTGGCCTAGAGTATTCTGCTTTATAGTGCAATGCCAGGTAATTGGAACAGCTATTGGAGATGTTATTGGAATAACCTCGATTGTCAGGGGAAGCGTAAAATGCATTGAGCGGCACCAAAGACTGGGTTCATATTTATGCGATTTTACCGTCAATAACTTTGTCGATCAAACATCTATGACGTCACAGAAGGATGGCTTTCACGTTACGTGTATTTCTCCCCCGACGCTCTCTTTATAGACGAATATCAGGTTAGGTGATTGCCCATTTTAGTGATCGGTTTATTTTCGCTGTATACGTAGTTTCCTGGGTAAAATGGGAAGGGAGAAATTAAATTTAACAAAACAGTCACTTGAACAGCTGCGATGTTTGCGGTCAAAGTGAGTACATGTAGCACAGGCAATAAATAAACACTCTATATAAATCGGCAATCCGATCACGAGGCAAACATAAATTTTTGCTATTCATTCCCATCTTTACGTTTACATTGTTGAATGCAGTTCTTCCCACAATTCCATGTTCACATGTGCGCAGTCGCAAAAGTCAGCGATATCCGAACAGGTTGTTGCTAAACCGTCACGACTGTTATCTTTTCCCACTTAATTCTAACTGCAGCCTTCCCATCGGCGGACTGGCCGTTTCCCTTACGACAATTTCATAGCCACTATTCACTTCCGCACCCTGGCAGGCGACCCCCGTCTCCACTCGCACCACGTGACTTGACTACGTCGTTGCCGCTTACTAATTTGTTTGCTAAGCTAAACTGTTTCCCAAACTCTTCTGTCATGGCAAAGACGTTTACGACTTCACAAAACATGCACTGAAATGGCGTCACAAGAGACAGGCGTTCGTCTGACATTTGCAACTAATAAGAACACTTAATATGCCAGGCCATATGTCTGGCCATATACTAGGCCATGAATTGGCATGACTTTAGAGTTACCCACGACCTTAAACCATGCGAGGCATTCGGTTGACCTCAAACATTAAGTCTACTTAATCAGCATCAATGGCATAACGGTTATAATATCACACGAACAAATGAAAGCGATCGTTTCTTATGAAACCGATTCCTACGAATTGAAGTGGCCTCTTCGGTAATATTTTCTTACAACACCATTCATTCTCTTCCAGACACATATGCATTGAAATGGTTTTACCTGCACGCAGCCGTTACTCGTCCCAGACATGTGATACATTGAACATTTACTCATCTGCGCTAATTACATTCGTGCTAATAAACTTGATTTAAAGAGAAACACTGCGATCGCGCATGTCTGGAGACGCCGCGCGCGTGCCGTCGTCATGGCGACGGGGAACATAAACTAATTAAAACAATTACAATAGTGGACACTGCTCGGGACAAAAAAACAATATGTTACATGTGGTAATGCAATAAAAATGAACAGCCATGTTTATGCCATCCGCGAGTCCACAGGTAACAGTAATACAATAATAATTATAATACATTTTACTTGTAAAAAAACCCGCCCATATCCTGGATTGACGGGCTGTTTCGGTAAATGGCGATACATCAGTGTGGGTGGAAGTTTTGTCATCTAAACACGGAAGTTTTTACAGATCAATTTGTTTTCTTGTTTCCGTCTATTTGTTTGGTTACAAGTGGGTGAACATGAGACGAAGAATTGCACTGATTCGTCGTCAAGCAGCGATCAGACAATTAGACACGTCTCAACAGAATCTTATGTGAAAGCTTAGTTATGCTATTAGATCACATAACGTTATTCCGTTGTCAGTCTAGCTCTCAAATGGATATCGGTATTCCGTAGGCATTTCGGTGTAACTTCGATCTAGTTTTCTTAATTCCTGTCCAGTTCTATTTCGGTGGGTTGCTTATCCTCAACAAATAAAACACCGTTCACGTAAATTCCTGAACAATTACAATCTGATTGAGTTTCCTGTTTTTAAACTGCATCACATAATTAAGCGTATTGTATGTTTATCAAAGCAATCCGGCTGTGAACTGTTTTCTTTAATTGTGTGCGTTTTGCGTATCCAGGAACCTCGATTTTTAATACTGATGATCTTTGTGTTGTTTAATCTAGTATATATATATATATATATATAAAATATATATATATATATATATATATATATATATATATATGTATATATATATATATATATATATATATATATATATATATATATATATATATATATATATATATACGATAATGATTGCAATGTTGTTTCGCGTGCATGAGCCAACGTTTGAGTTATGCAATTTTGGAAAATCATGAGTTCAACAATTTGGACCTGCATAGTTACTGGGAGTGGATTCTTTTGGAGATCCGATGCGAAACGGGGGTTGGGGATGAGGGGGGAGGTTGGGACGTGAAGCGAAAATCCTGGACATTTGCTCATACTCCTGGAGAATACTGGGGGTTTGGTAAGTAGACGTGTAAACTATGGATGTCGAAGCAATAGAGGAGTACAAGAATAGAGGAGTACAAGACCGCATTGTGCAAACACGCAACCGGCAAATGGATCGCGCAACAGAACAGCGTAAATGAGCCAATCGACAAATGTCGTCGAAACCTGATCCTCAATCGATAGTCCTTAGCCAAGTGGACTGGTGAGTTCGTCGTGATATATTGGGTTTCAGCGAATTACACTTAACTAGAAAGAACAACTACGACGTTGGGTTTTAAATGGTCGTTTTACACGCACACGCCTTGCAGAATGGCGACGACACGTTGCACTTAGCGCATAGCAGATTTGTCACGTCTTTTTAATTTCAGACATCGAGTGTGCGTGAACCCGCGCTTGATATAAATGTGATACGCGACGAACCGTTCACTAGCTGAATAGGGCGTGCAAGTCTCGCGCGCGAAAACGAGGCTGGGGGCAGTTGGGGGCAGGAGGTCCATATACTCCATGTTAATATATAGAACTTTTTTATGTTGGTCGTAATAATCGAACTGTCCCGAAATAGCGTATTTCAGTTATCTTTTCCGAAGGATTATTACAAGCAGAAGCAGTGGAACATTTTGCCGGTGACAATGATCACGGAAATCATTAATTTTAACCGATTATTATGGTGGTTTGGCGATCTTGACTAATAATGAAGAGTGCCAGTTTTCGCGCAGTACAACCTGTTTGGGCCAAACGTATACATGTGTTATGATTATGTGCATTTAGACAACTTGTCAGATATAAGTGCTTATCGAAACCACAACGTTCAGCAATATAAAACGCAAATCCCGTAAAAGACACATACAGCCTAGCATCGTGTCGATTATCTGCACTACGTAAATCGCTATGTGTCTATGATAGTGTGGTAAACTCAATATTAAATCGGACATTTAAATCGGACAATATATTGGGTGACAAGACATTGCCCAATATAACACAGAGATACGACAGCAAAACGAAACGATGAAGCGAGAGTTAGAAACGGTATAGAGAGACTGAATGTAAGCGCGGATGAGGAGATTTTTCCGGGGAGAGGAAGACCGATTGTTGAACCTGACATGATAAGCACTCTGCTATGTAAAAATAAGACGACGCAGAGAGAGAGAGAGAGAGAGAGAGAGAGAGAGAGAGAGAGAGAGAGAGAGAGAGAGAGAGAGAGAGAGAGAGAGAGAGAGAGAGAGAGAGAGAGAGAGAGAGAGAGAGAGAGAGAAGAGAGAGAGAGAGAGAGAGAGAGAGAGAGAGAGAGAGAGAGAGAGAGAGAGAGAGAGAGAGAGAGAGAGAGAGAGAGAGAGAGAGAGAAGAGAGAGAGAGAGAGAGAGAGAAGAGAGAGAGAGAGAGAGAGAGAGAGAGAGAGAGAGAGAGAGAGAGAGAGAGAGAGAGAGAGAGAGAGAGAGAGAGAGAGAGAGAGAGAGAGAGAGAGAGAGAGAGAGAGAGAGAGAGAGAGAGAGAGAGAGAGAGAGAGAGAGAGAGAGAGAGAGAGAGAGAGAGAGAGAGAGAGAGAGAGAGAGAGAGAGAGAGAGAGAGAGAGAGAGAGAGAGAGAGAGAGAGAGAGAGAGAGAGAGAGAGAGAGAGAGAGAGAGAGAGAGAGAGAGAGAGAGAGAGAGAGAGAGAGAGAGAGAGAGAGAGAGAGAGAGAGAGAGAGAGAGAGAGAGAGAGAGAGAGAGAGAGAGAGAGAGAGAGAGAGAGAGAGAGAGAGAGAGAGAGAGAGAGAGAGAGAGAGAGAGAGAGAGAGAGAGAGAGAGAGAGAGAGAGAGAGAGAGAGAGAGAGAGAGAGAGAGAGAGAGAGAGAGAGAGAGAGAGAGAGAGAGAGAGAGAGAGAGAGAGAGAGAGAGAGAGAGAGAGAGAGAGAGAGAGAGAGAGAGAGAGAGAGAGAGAGAGAGAGAGAGAGAGAGAGAGAGAGAGAGAGAGAGAGAGAGAGAGAGAGAGAGAGAGAGAGAGAGAGAGAGAGAGAGAGAGAGAGAGAGAGAGAGAGAGAGAGAGAGAGAGAGAGAGAGAGAGAGAGAGAGAGAGAGAGAGAGAGAGAGAGAGAGAGAGAGAGAGAGAGAGAGAGAGAGAGAGAGAGAGAGAGAGAGAGAGAGAGAGAGAGAGAGAGAGAGAGAGAGAGAGAGAGAGAGAGAGAGAGAGAGAGAGAGAGAGAGAGAGAGAGAGAGAGAGAGAGAGAGAGAGAGAGAGGAAAAAGACCAGTGATCAGCAATATGCGCGTGGTGACAAACCGTTATACACTCGAGAGAAAAACACGCGTACTATTTATAGTGAGCAGTAATTGAAACCCGACGACCGCTAATGACGTCACAACGCCTATGTCGAGATTAGACGGCGTACTCGACATGACATTACTATGTATTAATATTAATAACATAATTAGTGCAAGACGCATGTTTTTTCCCCGAAACCATCATCTTTTCAATCACACGAGGCACTATCGGTGACAGATATGTTCTCCGAGTAGGTGGTTAAGAGCTGAGGGACTGCGCCGCGATTGTATTTCAAACGGTCAGCCCCTGTGTCACATGTAAACAAATCAACGAACTGGCACAAGTAGCGACAGCTATGACGATCGCGACAACATAAATCCGACTCAGTAGACGCTTTTTTTTGTCTCGTGACGCCAGAAGGAGATGGCTTACCAGGTAATAAGGTTTTTGTCTCCTTCGAGCAGCTGCCCGGGGCTTATTAGACGTCTGTAATGAGTCTTAACTGTGTAGGCATAATATTCCTTCGGCCGCGCCATCTGCAGCCACGCTCGGTGTCACTTAGCTGCCGTCCGGGCGAGAAACGCGTCACTTGTCAACGCGGGAAATGATTAATATATCACGTCGCGACTAGCGATCTCACCGCGCTCCCCACTTCGCCGCACTGCAAACGTAAAACGTTCGGACGTGCGAGCGCGTGCGTTGGCCTACGTGCGCGTGCGCGTGTCACCCGACGCGTTGGGTAATCTCTCGGCGTATCCGCGAGCAACTCGGCCGCAGGTGGCTCGGCTGGGAAGAAGGCACGAACTCGCATAGCGGTGCGATTGTGGGTTTTGGATTCCTGGCGTCTTTCTCTCCTTAAAGGAATACTCCAGTCAGTGAGAGATTCACACCATTTACTTACATCTGTATAATATATTGGTTGTGCCTAGTAATTATGCACAAAGATCGTTAATAAACAAGTAATTGTAGTATAATAGGGCCTGCAAGTGGGTCACGATACATGGCGTGACTCCTCGCGACTGGAGCTTTTTGGGGACTAAGCGAGACTAATTGGGGACTGGACACAAGAATGGACGACAGTTGTCGCTTCCGACTGATGAATACTAGGAAAATCAGTTCATAAATATCTTGTGTTATACTTTTCTTATCTTAAATGTCCGATTTAATATTGAATTTATCACTCTATCATAGACACATAGTGATTTACGTAGTGCAGATAATAAACACGATATTAGGCCGTATGTGTCTTTTACGGGATTTACGTTTTACATTGCTGTACGTTGTGGTTTCGATAAGCACTTATATCTGACAAGTTGACTAAATGCACATAATCATAACACATTTATAAGTTTGGCCCAAACAGGTTGTACTGCGCGAAAACTGGCACTCTTCATTAGTAGTCAAGATCGCCAAACACAAGTACTTGCCGCTATTTCCATGCCAACCACCCCAATAATCGATTAAAATTCATAATTTTCGTAATCTTTGTCACCGGCAAAGTGTTCCTCTGCTTCTGCTTGTAATAATCCTTCGGACAATATAACTGAAATACGCTATTTCGGAACAGTTCTATTATTACGACCAAAACAAAACAAAGTCCTATATATTAACATGGAGTATATGGATCTCCTGCCCCCAACGGCCTCCAGCGTCGTTTTCGCGCGCGAGACTTGCACGCCCTGTTGTAACAGAAACATTCCATGTTGGATTCTGGGCGCTGCCATCTTGAGACTTATGCGTCAGTGACGTAAACCGCTTACGTCACTGGCGCATGCACGTTCGAACATCCTATGTCTGATGTATCCAGTACGTCGCGGATTGGCTACGTCACTACCACAATTATTAGCGAAGATTCCGCCAATCCTCGTCTTTTTCAACAATGCGCCAGTGACGTAAACGATTTGGCTTACGTTACTGGCGCATAAGTCTCAAGATGGCAGCGCCCTGAACCTTAGATAGCATGTTTTTGATACCATTAAACTATAGGCAATTGTTTCTTAACGATCTGTGTGCACATTTACTAGGCACAACCGATATAATATACATATGTAAGTTAATAGTGTGAACTTCTCACTGAACTTCTCAGTATCCCTTTAAATACCATTGCCTGCACAGCAATACATATGTCTGTAAAATATCCTTCGGAGCATCACAAAAATAGCAGATGCTCAATTCCGTTTCTCAATTCCAAATCTTTCAATTCCAATACAATTCATGTTGTTCCAAATCTTTCAAATCCAATTTCCGCTCCAATTCCGGAATTGGTATTGAAGTGGTATTTGAATTGATCAATTCCAGTTCTTTTTTAATTGACCCCAGCCCCGATACTGAAGTATATATGCAAACACAGAGCGTCTGATTTTGTTTAACTGATCCTTGTGGTGTGGTCTTCTCGCCACCCGCTCAATCACACCCTCGCTACGATCTGTCTCCATCTGTCTCTATCTATAGTCTCCATCTATTTCCCTTTCGAGGTCTCTTTTAAAGACGGACAATCTGTTCCTCGACTCGACGTTAGCCAGCGGTGACATTTGTAACAAGACGTCGGCTGTTTTGAACGAGGGAATAAAACATTATTGGTACATGTTGAACATCGAAGTGCACTGCCGATTGACGATATTCCAAATAAGCCTGCTTTGAAAGTGACTGTTTTGTTTATCGTCTGAACATGCTGCGGTGTCGTAACTTTCACACAGTGATCAATGTTTCGGACGTCGTAAGCCACCATTTTGCGAACAGTACACATTCAACACATGTATCACTAGTCTTTAAAAAACGATGTTAACTGATAACATTAATGAAAAACTAGGAACAGAGTGCCCGCATTTAACATTCCTGTTTCCCCCTTCCTCCCTCAAATCTCTCTTCACATCTAGATCGCGGCCAATTCGTCAACTCAGACGTCTCTGGACGGGGCCTGCCCTGCAAAGTTTACGCTGAGCTACATTCAAGTTGTTGACATTTTAATTATTTCCTAGATGAATCTTAGCGTGCAGGTGTAGCTTTCATCCTGACTGATGTGTGGCATATGGTAATTAATACACGAACGGAAAATAAAGGTGATAGTCAATTGACATATCCATCACATCACGTGATCACAACAACACACCCACACCCACACCCACACCCACACCCACACCCACACCCACACCCACTCCATGCACCCACGCACCCACGCACCCACGCACGCACGCACGCACGCACGCACGCACGCACGCACGCACGCACGCACGCACGCACGCACGCACGCACACACGCACACACACACACACACACACACACACACGCACACACCATGCACTATATAGGACATAACGTCCTCTCGTAGTATCTATCATAAGTTAGTATACATATAAAAACATCTTATGCCTTATTGCATACTGTTTGAAATAGTTTATCTTGTTATATAGTAAAACATTTACAATATTTATTTTCTATGGCATTTTGAACACGTGGTGAAATTACGTATTTAATGTTGATCTATTCTGTTATTTGTTGCTACGTATAGAGGCACGTCGGTATTTCTGTAGCTAGTGATTTAGAACACAATGGATAAAGCATAACGACACACGGATGCGTACGACCTGAAAGGAACCTTCGTAAAGTAGAATAATGACTCATAAATCTGCCTTTAGAAAGCGTAGCGACATGCCATAAGGCGGTCGTTACAAATGTTAAGTCGCATGTGGTGTTTTTTTCTGCAATGCGATACGCGACGAACAGCTAATTTAGTATCCAGTATTTTCGTATTAAACTGGTGCAATATAATTTTACTGCTTTTTTGGCATCCATGAAGCACAGTCACGCTACCCGACTGATTCAGTAGCACTGTCGGGAGCGAACGATGAGGGTATTGATTAAAACTGCTGTATCTATGTTGCAAATGTTACTGTCAATTAAGCAGTGTTTTCACCAGAAACAACCTATGTAGATCGAGAGGGTCAATTGTTGGTGTCAGATACACACATTCACATGCACACGCACCGCCGCACGCACGTACACACGCTCGAGTACGGCCGATTCTACATTGTAACCAGTATAATATCTCTACCAGAAAACAGATCAAACCATATATTTAACGTCGAAAAGTAGCGTATTTGAATACACCGTTAGTCCTCTTGACTGATACATTTGTTGTTGTGTCTTCCTTGTGTGACGTCACTGGCAACATCTGCAGCATATCACAGAGCTGCCATGTCGGTCAAACAGACTTCCGATGTTGTTGGACGCCCCCTACGCAATAACACACTGTAGAATGGTGACATCATAATATGTTTGCAATCTCGACTCCCTTCCCGTTTGTTAGACAAGTGAACTGAGGGCGTGCCGCAATGGCATTAGGAAGGACACAGCGATCACGGTCCAATAAGGACATAGCGATCAGGGACCAAGAAGGACACAGCGATCAGGGTCCAGGAAGGACACAGCGATCACGGTCCAGGAAGGACACAGCGATCAGGGTCCAGGAAGGACACAGCGATCAGGGACCAGGAAGGACACAGCGATCAGGGTCCAGGAAGGACACAGCGATCAGGGACCAAGAAGGACACAGCGATCAGGGTCCAGGAAGGACACAGCGATCAGGGACCAGGAAGGACACAGCGATCAGGGTCCAGGAAGGACACAGCGATCAGGGACCAGGAAGGACATAGCGATCAGGGACCAGGAAAGACATAGCGATCAGGGTCCAGCAAGGACACAACGATCAGGGTCCAGCAAGGATATAACGATCAGGGTCCATCAAGGACATAGCGATCAGGGACCATTAAGGACATAGCGATCAGGGACAAGGAAGGACATAGCGATCAGGGACAAGGAAGGACATAGCGATCAGGGACCAGCAAAGACATAGCGATCAGGGTCCAGCAAGGATATAACGATCAGGGTCCAGCAAGGACATAGCGATCAGGGACCATTAAGGACATAGCGATCAGGGACAAGGAAGGACATAGCGATCAGGGACCAGCAAGGATATAGCGATCAGGGACCATCAAGGACATATCGATCAGGGACCATCAGGGACATAGCAATCAGGGACCAGCAAGGACATAGCGATCAGGGACCAGTAAGGACATAGCGATCAGGGACCAGTAAGGACATAGCGATCAGGGACCAGCAAGGACATAGCGATCAGGGACCAGTAAGGACATAGCGATCATGGTCCAGCAAGGACACAACGATCAGGGTTCAGCAAGGATATAACGATCAGGGTCCATCAAGCACATAGCGATCAGGGACCATCAGGGACATAGCAATCAGGGACCAGCAAGGACATAGCGATCAGGGACCAGCAAGGACATAGCCATCAGGGACCAGAATGGGCATAGCAATCAGGGACCAGCAAGGACATAGCGATCAGGGACCAGCAAGGACATAGCGATCAAGGGCTATCAAGGACATAGCGATTAGGGAACAGGAAGGACATAGCGATCAGGGACTATCAAGGACATAGCGATCAGGGATCAGCAAGGAGCAAGCGCCTTGCAACTAGGCCGTGAATGCTTCGAAACGTCAACAGTAGCAGTTCGTACTCGATCCGTTGTTTGCCAGTGAAGGTCGATCAGAAGAGCAGTGATGTGGTCGTGTTTCTTCGTTCTGGTTTTGAGACGAACAGCAGCGTTTGCTACTCTTTGGAGTCTGGTGAGAAGATGGTTGGAAATGCCGTCCAGCAGGCAGTTCCCATTGTCAAGGCGAGACATCACGTATGTATGAACCATAATTTATGTGGTTTTCCGGTCAAGAAGATTTCCAATTCTTCCAAAAACAGTGGAGATGGAAATATTCCACACGACAAATGTGCTGCACGTGGTTGTTCATGCTTAGGGTGAACTTGGACTGTGCTCTGACCAATGGATGGTCATGTTGGACAGTGCTCTGACCAATGGACGGTCATCTTGGACCATGCTCTGACCAGTGGAGGGTCATTTTGGACCGTGCTCTGACTAGTGGAGGGTCATCTTGGACCGTGGTCTGATCAACTGAGGGTCATCTTGTACCGTGTTCTGATCAGCTGAGGGTCATCTTGGACCGTGCTCTGATCAGCTGAGGGTCATTTTGGACCGTGGTCTGATCAGCTGAGGGTCATCTTGGACCGTGCTCTGATCAGCTGAGGGTCATCTTGGACCGTGGTCTGATCAGCTGAGGGTCATCTCGGAACGTGGTCTGATCAGCTGACGGTCATCTTGGACCGTGGTCTGAGCAGTTGAGGGTCATCTTGGACCGTGCTGTGCATCAGCTGGTGGTCATCTTGGACCGTGGTCTGATCAGCTGAGGGTCATCTTGGACCGTGGTCTGATCAGCTGAGGGTCATCTTGGACCGTGGTCTGATCAGCTGAGGGCCATCTTGGACCGTGGTCTGATCAGCTGAGGGTCATCTTGGACCGTGGTCTGATCAACTGAGGGTCATCTTGGACAGTGTTCTGATCAGCCGACGATCATCTTGGACCGTGGTCTGATCAGCTGAGGGTCATCTTGGCCGTGGTCTGATCAGATGAGGGTCATCTTGGACCGTGGTCTGATCAGATACGGGTCATCTCGGACTGTGCTCTGAGCAGCTGATGGTCATCTCGGACCGTGGTCTGATCAGATGAGGGTCATCTCGGACCGTGGTCTGATCAGATGAGGGTCATCTCGGACCATGGTCTGATCAGATGAGGGTAATATCGGACTCTGCTCTGAGTAGCTGAGGATCATCTTGGACCGTGGTCTGATCAGTTGAGGGTAATCTCGGACCATGGCCTGATCAGCTGACGGTCATTGTGGACCGTGGTCTGAGCAGTTGAGGGTCATCTTGGACCGTGCTGTGCATCAGCTGAGGGTCATATTGGACCGTGGTCTGAGCAGCTGAGGGTCATCTTGGACCGTGCTGTGCATCAGCTGAGGGTCATGTTGGACCGTGCTCTGCATCATTCGGCACACTGACCCTGACCATCTCCATCTGCGACTGTGTATTGGTGTTGCCAGCGATATGTGTCTAGTGCGACCACTGCACCACTCAACTCCTGATACGACACATAAATCTGCACAACGCTAATTGCATGTGATATGTGCTTCTACGACCGACCTCGGTTCCGTGAAATTGCGGATACAGATGTTGCCGGGTAGTCGTCAAGCGAAATTAAGTCTGTCATATAGGTAATTAATCACCTTGGCGGGTAACATAAATCGTGCGTCCCGTCCCGGGCAACAAAATTCATTCTCTTCATGGCGTCCTCAGTAGCCAAGGCGACGCGCGCCGGAAGTGGCGCAGACGTGACACGCGCGCTGCGCTGAACGGCGCGTCCGGGTGGATATAAAGATGGCGCCGCCGCAGGAAAGAATAAAAGCCGGACGCCTTGTTTTGTTAATGGCCGTTGCAAAGAGTGGCGACCGTCGGCGCGAGATGCTTTGTCCGCCATAAACGAGGCACGTGCACGACGCCGGCGCACGCGCACGGCTTCGTTTATCGCATTTAGATTACGCCGCGATAGTAGAGCTGCGGTTTAGCGTCGCGTCGCCGCCGAAGTATCGTGACCGAAGACAGCGCCTTACTTATCGACGGAATCTCGGACACGCAAGAGACAGTCGCACTCTTGAACCGTGACCCGCGCATGAAGCAGGCTGCCGAAGTGACGTGCCGCTGCACCCAACTGTCTAGTCTAACTCTTTGTTGCACTCCTGGTTCTTGCACTCGTGCAATTAACTGCATTCGCGTGATATTGCTTTTGCCCGATTCACACAGTCACAACACGTAATCAATGATATGCCTAGGAGAGAAACGCCGCAATATCACCAATTGAAAACAGTGTTTTATATTACATTATTTACGGTATTTTGTCTCATGTTTACGATCACTTGTTCAAATTCTTAAATAAGTAGCGCCACTGACTCGTTCCCACATTTATTCTTCGGTGTTGGCACCGACTTGTACTCTCCACCCTTTCCTGTGTCACGCATCCGGACATCGCAAGCTATCGATAATTGCATTATGCACGCTTTCACAGTCGCATATATATTTATACATGCGAATCGTAACGTCAAAAGACGCATATCGCAATTATTCCCCATATGTCGCTTTCGTTTGACAGCGCCGACCTCGGTGGCCGATAGCTTTCACCGACGTGTCAAAGCGCGCGGGAATATATTACCGCTGTTCGATTTTTAAACGAGCTGTCTCAACGTTGGCGTCCCTTCTTTTGATTAACGGCAGTCGCGTGAACACCTCTACGTTATAACGTGCGTGCGGTGAATGGGCATGCAGTGCATGGTCCTGACGCACGTCCTAGTGTATGCTCAGTTTGGATGTAATTGAGAAGGGGAATGTCTCCGGCAAGTCGCTACTTAGGCCTATCAAGTTGTTTGTGAAAATAGTTTACTTGTTTATAATATTATGTTGAAAATGTTGTATTTAGAATAACCCTATGGGATTGTGTGATTCTTATTTGCTGTGGATGGAAATAAACAAATTATTTACTTACTTAATTATCTTGCATACAAATGAGTTACACCTAAGCGTGTGTTGCAACAACATCGTCTAATTTCACGTTAATTATATATTAATAAGACGATCAACAAGATCGTATGAATGAATATAAATCAATACCTTGCTCCAGGCTCTTGTTGATATAGACATACACACTTCTTCCAAAGCCGAATCCTATAAAGACTAATGTAAAACCAAGAACTATGGTAATTCTGGAATAAACTATCCGTTTACGTCGGACGCGCAGTCACAAAGTGTAATTAAACAAACACTACCTTTTACCAATATATAATAATTTTGTTCTGTTACCTGTAATACCGTTTTATGTAGGTGTGCAACGCACTTATACACCAGTCTCAATTTGACGAGATTAGTCTGGTGTCTGCGCCAACGGAAGAAGGACAAAATTACATCTTGTTGTCAAAGAACCCAGAACATGTCAGGTTTCCAATGGGCCAGAGAGCGATGAAGGCTTTAAATGATGGCAAGTTGTGGTAAATTGATCTAACATATATTGGAGCTACACATATAGTAACCAGTCATCGGCTTGAGTCGAAAGTCATGTAAAATTCACCCGAGATAATGGCAGCAACATCTATAACGTCAACCTTACAAGGATTTAAGATGCAGAGACAGACTTTCAACGCTAAATTCGGTTGGATACGAGCGGGTATTATGAAGACCTTTATTCCAGTTGCTAAACGCATATATTTTAAAGAAATATGCGTAGTGGCAAACCAACTATAACATTATGTTCCCCCACCAGAATAATAAAACGTATTAATGTTTTTAAACATAATTAAAATAGACTTTAGAAAACTGCTCTAACATGTCCGAAGAATTATGACATATGAAAAACATGCCAGTTGGGCTTCGACCATGACTATTTTCATACTGTATGGTAATTCCTCAAAGAAACAACATTAAAATAATCATTGGCGAGTGTAGTGTCCTAGATATAATGTTCACTGTAAACATAGGAGGGGAAATAAGAGATATATAACACTATTTTATGAGAATATTAACAAATATATATCACACACATTTCCGACGATGAATCTCGATGGCGTGTTTTACGGTGAGACCTCAGCTGGCTTCTGTTACAGACGTCGCAACGACGTTGCAGCAACGTGGTAACGTCACGTCGTGACGTCAATGTGTCGATCCGTCGCAGTAATTACATGACGGTTCATTAAGTAGTGTCTCCCAAGAAGGTCATCACTGGAAACCTTGCGTTTCGCATAGCGGACACAATCAACGTGACTAAGTTCGATAATACTCTAGTCACGTGGCTACTACAGAGTGCTGAGCTATAGCAATAAGAAGTAAGAAGAAGCAATGGCCGAGGCACCTGTCATATTCATGTTTATCAACGAGAATGAGTATGATTAAAACCTCACCTATTCCAGCAGTAAACTCATTCCTTGCCATCTACTGGGTGACTCCGAGATCCGGTACAAAAGTCCCCTCTTCTAACGGGCGGCTCGTGCCTTCTATTGACCGCGACACTGCCTCATAATCTCCCATTTCTACACCAGTTGTATATTGTGTTAACTGATTTCACCATCGCGCAAACACGTTTTCAAATGACTGACATATGTCTACCGCTGTCCACAACCTTTTGAAATTCTGACCCCAGGTCTTTTTCTTTGCGTTATAAACAGTGTGAAGTAATTTACGCAAGGATTGCACGCTGGGAAGATTAATATTGCAAATGTCATACTGCGCAATCACTATAATGTAAAGATTACGGATAAAGCAAATACTAGCGGAGGTCGCGCGCATATTAGTAGGATTGTGACGCAGGCGAACGGCAGCCATCCTTTGTGCAGTAATTCATCGTGGCTTAGCATTTCCGAGAAACACAGAAACATGTTCGACTGCACAAAACGTATTCGACAGAACAGGTCTGTCGGGAGGGGGGGTCCTGAATTTCATCATTCAGAAAATAAACATGTCTTCGAATAAATGCCATTTTTACTTTTTTATTTCCTGAATGTCATCATCCAGGAAATAAGCATGTCCTCGAATACATGCCATTTTTATTTTTTTATTTTCTGAATGTCATCATCCAGGAAATAAGCATGTCCTCGAATACATGCCGTTTTTAGTTTTTATGGGATACCCATGCCTGCCGAAAAATGTAATACCGCCGTAAATAGTGATCCCTAACTAATTTTGAGTAGTATATTGCAGGCTGGTACAACGCATGCATTCATCTGAATCTTCACCAATCACTGCAATGAAGCTACGTGTGCGCGCTTCACAGGAAATCATGTTACGACATCGAGTCCTCATCGCGGGGTATCATTGCTCGCTTTGTCACTTAGAAGACGGCCGAAGACAACGGGGTTCAGCCTCCCTAGTCGATGTCCTGGAGAGCCAAGACCTAGAATTTAGCGGCGAGTTGACATCAGCGGATGAAAGCCGAGCCGAGCCGAGCAAAGCACCGAGCCGACGCACGTCATTCATTACCCGGTAATTGTGACCCGCTCATCACAATCGGATACTCATGATCACACGTGTGGTCGCCGGCAACATCTTTCTGATCCACGCGGTCAACCCGTCGAACGCAGCCATTTTCATTCGGTGTCGCCGCGACTGATTTCCGGCGAAAAAAGCGATCGCTATACATGAGTCGCTCGAGGTGAAGGTTTGCGATCCGTTTTGTGAGGGACAACTAATTGGTTGTGTTAGTTGTCACTTGCTGTGTAGAGGCTATAACGAGTCTGAAGTACGGGGACAAATGACAGTCTATAGCACTCACGGCATCGCTGTCAACACATCATCTGTCGTGTTGACGCCATTTACTGCATCCCCGACGAGCTGTACAAACTGGTAATTTAGACGAGTCACTTATAGTACAACCCTCCGAAATAGCATTACTAGTTTTGATAATACAGGGGTAATTTCTGCTAGCAGAAAACAGCTAGATCAAAACTATGTCAAGCGAAAAGAAAATGTAACTGGTATACTAAGAGAAGAGACTGGCGCAGAGAAATAAGTAGACACAAAATATAGGAAACAGAGCATGCACATAATATGTTATACGCGCACACACGCACACACGCACACACGCACATACGCGCACACGAATACGCACGCATATACGGACATACACAGACAGTGTAACACACACAGTGTCATGCACAGTGTCACACACACACGCACGCACGCACGCACGCACCAAACACACACACACACACACACACACACACACACACACACACACACACACACACACACACACACACACACACACACACACACACACACACACACCACACACACACAATTTGCATATTAGTATATAGCATTTTGGCGAGACAACCGTAACAGGAAATATAAAAAGATGCACAAATAAGGCATTGCTCTGATGTCACATTCAGACGCGGCATTTAAAATACGTTGTTCACTGCGTGTTTCCCGTAAATACAATTACAACAAACACGCTCTACTTAGAAGTGTACCCCGTTAACCGCAACTTAGTTACTAATTAAGGCCAACATTACATTTCATTTGAATACACAAGTGGTTCGCCGAACGGGGATTGAGTGATTGCATAATGTGCTCACACAAAATGCGATTTAGCGGAAGTTAACAAGGTTGAGCAAAACTTAAGTAAGTGAGCCGTACTTTAACAAGATTAAACCAGATTACGAGGAACATAACGACCTGTGTGACGCGCCTGGATAAGACGTTTGAACAGCTGCAAGTCATAATATTGTCTTGCGTCTATTGCTGTAGTATACATAGATATCTAAGCCAGAAATATTCAAAGTAGCAACGTGTCATTTACACACACACACGCACACGCAACGCACGCACGCACGCACGCACGCACGCACGCACGCACCACGCACGCACGCACGCACGCACACGCACGCAGCACGCACGCACGCACACACACACACAACACACACACACACACACACACACACGGGCCTGTATGGTGTCTATTTGAGATTTTCCAGTAAAAATGGGCCAAGCGACCTTTTCCAGGGTATGTTGGTTCTATTATTTACCATCGCCTTTAGGGTCTAGCTTCAGTTGGTAGGAGTGGTTGACTGATCGTAGGATTTATTGGAGTGAACAGGAAGGACTGAATGAACACAAAGGTTCGCCGGCACATATAGCCCTATCTTGCATATGTGTTAAGACGCTTCCGTGAGCTATGATTGAGCCCAATCAAGAATCTAGATCGTTATGTTAAGATCTGATATGCGTGCATCGGTTATTTCGTAATGTACGTAATTGATTTAGTAGATGTCTGTATACTTTTGACAGATGTTTGTACACATTTTCAAATAGATGACAAATAGATTTCAAATACAAAATAGATCAAATTGATGACAAACAAATTTCAAACAGACTTTTCAAGTAGATGTTTGTATTCTTTTCAATGGAGTTCACGTTGATCGGATAAATTGGGTTCAATTGATAGTTAATTACAGCATCTTTCTCTCCGTGTTCCTCCTAACCCCATCGCGCTTCACCCATCCTTTTCCCTACTACAATCCCTACCCCTCCTACATACTTTCTCTTCCCTCGTCTCGCCTCCCATCGCAATTTCATCGCCTCTCTGACTGTCCACCTGTTCGCCTGTTCGCCTGTCGGCCTGTCCGCCTGTCCGCCTGTCCGCCTGTCCGCCTGTCCGCCTGTCCGCCTGTCCGCCTGTCCGCCTGTCCGCCTGTCCGCCTGTCCGCGCATGCGTGTCTTGGTCACCTTTACGAGGACTGTCCTGCCTGGGTCCGTTAAAACAACGTGACGGTGCATCTTATTGACAGTGTTAACTCGACAAATGCAAAGTAAGCCGTCGGGAGTCGTGGCTGCCAAAGTCTCCAGTCATGAATATCGTTTCTATTTTTGTAGTGTCGGTTTTGCTGACAAACGGGAATTTTCCTCGTCTTATTAAATGCAATATTCGCGCCAGTGAAGGAATTATTAATAGTATTGGTGGACCGACTGGTTAGGAGTCACAATATGATCATGATTATTGATATTAAAATATATTGTCAGTGCGCAGATTAAAGGTCAATAGAACTGTTTTAAGCACTTTTTTGTTTTTAAAGGTCACACTTACGATAATTAAATTAGATGATGGTTTCGTCTGAGCACCAGCAATTGAGTTTACTAAGCAAATAGACTTCACGGTATACAGTTCTCAAAGCCGTATTCGTGAGTTTCCAAAATAATGTTTCAGCACTCTCGGCCCAAGTTAGCCAGTGTTAGCCAGTTCAGGTGGTAAACAGACGCTCGATCGATTCCTGACGTTCTCGGAGAGCATCTACGCAAAGCACGTTTTCGCACAAAAAATCATTAACGTTAAACAACGAATAAAGTGACGTATCTCCAATTTGGGAAGCAAAGTGAATAATTGTGAAATGACGACAAATTTTATTAACATTTTAATTAATAAGACGTGTGAAAAACAGGTGAAATAGTTGTCGACGTATGTGTAACAGTGACGACGACGTATGTGTAACAGTGTCGACGACGTATGTGTAACAGTGAAGACGACGTATGTATAACAGTGTCGACGACGTATGTGTAACAGTGACGACGACGTATGTGTATCAGTGACGACGACGTATGTGTAACAGTGACGACGACGTATGTGTAACAGTGACGACGACGTATGTGTAACAGTGACGACGACGTATGTGTAACAGTGACGCGACGTGTTTGTAACAGTGACGACGACGTATGTGTAACAGTGACGACGACGTATGTGTAACGGTGACGACGACACGTATGTGTAACAGTGACGACGACATATGTGTAACAGTGACGACGACGTATGTGTAACAGTGACGCGACGTGTTTGTAACAGTGACGACGACGTATGTGTAACAGTGACGACGACGTATGTGTAACGGTGACGACGACACGTATGTGTAACAGTGACGGCGACGTATGTGTAACAGTGACGACGACGTATGTGTAACGGTGACGACGACGTATGTGTATCAGTGACGACGACGTATGTGTAACAGTGACGGCGACGTATGTGTATCAGTGACGACAACGTATGTGTAACAGTGACGACGACGTATGTGTAACAGTGACGACGACGTATGTGTAACAGTGACGCGACGTGTTTGTAACAGTGACGACGACGTATGTGTAACAGTGACGACGACGTATGTGTAACGGTGACGACGACGTGCAGAATGATCTACGAATATCTAGAATAACGGTTGTCTATGTCAGAGCAGTGTCGCCCTCTGTTGGCTTCGTGAGACAGCTCCTCCAGTCACCCCGACACTGGTAAATTCCAATATCTCGAACACCGCAGTATTTTTATCCAGGCCTGACCACGACTAACCACCACGCTGGCTTGCTAATGAAAGAGCGGCAACTATTCCATCAGTATTGCGTAGCATCTATCCGGCCTAATGATGTCCGTTACTTATGCTCGGCCGTACTTCAAAGCACGGACACATCGGCGCTGTCTATATGGTTGATGATTCCTGTTAGTATCGTCCGTCTGCTAAATTACAAACCAGGTGTTGACCTGTTACATCCACCTCCACTGGCGTCACAGGTTGTAGCCTGGTTGCGGGGGGGAGCGCCGTTATGGGTGGGACACGTGCTAGCAATTTGCGTTAATGACCACTAAAAGTAGCGACATAACCCTACAACTGTTAGCAACAGAAGTTGATGTTTCTATCATATGTCATATCGACATAAAACGACATATATTACCGGTATACGGACAACAAATATTTAGCATTTTAGTCGTGATGGTAATTAATGGTATTAAAACAAAACAAC
>JAODUO010000068.1:480000-490000 GCA_025642075.2 Ridgeia piscesae | reverse complement strand
CATCGCGCATCTCCGACGTCAAGTACGGCAACTGTTTCGACATCGTTTACAATCTGGTGGGTGTTTACGTATTGTTCTGTGGGTCGTGCACCTGACAATACGGCGTCAACAAATAAGTAAAGGTAAACGGCCAGACGGCGACACTTGTCAGTGCAGAATGTTCCTGGAATGTATTAGATACATGTATTCAACGAATGAATGTATGATAATATAACAAGCGAACCATTTTAAATACTGTGCTATTTACAGCCTTAATAAAAAGCGGTGTTTTAGAGGGCTATTTTCTAAACGTTCTGCTGTATTAGCATGGGATTTATCGTCAGGATACTGCGCATTCACGTACGCCCGCCCGCACTCCCACTCGCCCGCACGCCCGCACGCCCGCACGCCCGCACGCCCGCACGCCCGCACGCCCGCACGCCCGCACGCCCGCACGCGCAAACGCGCAAACGCGCAAACGTCCAAACGCTCAAACGCCAAAACCCCCAAACGCCCAAACGCCCGCACATATTCAAGCACGCACGTACGCACGTACGCACGCATGCACAGACGCACGCACACACATACACACACTCCCATGCCCCCTCACATCGTTGAACAACATAGCTTGTTATCTTCACTTCATTAATATTTAATGAGTAACTCACTTCCTACGGAAACACGCACGTATTTTTCACACTCTGTATATGGCTTTCAGTCCCGCGTGATTACATGTGTGCGTGACCAATTTCGATTTGTCGCCAAATTTCCCAACCGCAAATGTTGTTAGTTTGTAGACGCGTCGCTTTATTATCAACGGTTGACTACGTCATACTATCTTCGTTGTGTCGTTTCGAAGTTTTGTGCAATCAATTACAAACGGGACCTGGCCGGCGTCTCTGTCCGAACGCATGAGCGCAGTATCTATCAACGGCATTCATCGACTTGTATACGTAGATAGTTACGTGTGACGATTGACTAGACGCTGAGAATAGATAAAACAGAGCATCGCGACATCCCGCTCTATACTAGTGCCAACTCCGTTCTCTATTAAGCCAATTTCGGTTTTTTTTTCTAGAAGTGTCTCTTTCGTAACGTTCTTGTCTCGATAGAAGCAGACAGCGTGATAGAGACAGCCATTTCATTGGTATGTGGATTAATAATGACATTAATCGGTGCTTGCAGTAGGCTGGCAGCCAAAGTACAGTTTTCTGACAGACAACCACCTTTTGAAAAGATGGCAGCCTGGGCAAAAATCTGCAGCACTTTTCGTGTTATAGTTGTTGCACGTGTAGATGCAGTTGTCGTGTTATAGTTGTTGCACGTGTAGATGCAGTTGTCGTGTTATAGTTGTTGCACGTGTAGATGCAGTTGTCGTGTTATAGTTGTTGCACGTGTAGATGCAGTTGTCGTGTTATAGTTGTTGCACGTGTAGATGCAGTTGTCGTGTTATAGTTGTTGCACGTGTAGATGCAGTTGTCGTGTTATAGTTGTTGCACGTGTAGATGCAGTTGTCGCGTTATGCTAAGCACACACCTACCGACTAACGCCGACGTCAGATGACCGTCGGCGTAAAAAGCAGTTGGTGCTAATGGCCAATTAGTTCCGCCGACTAGCGCCGCCTTTTGCCAGCACACACCAGCCAGCACACACCTACCGAATAACGCCTTAAAATCCATTATAAATATGCGTGTTTACCCCTTTGGTGTTTGCTTGAGATCATTTATTCACAAGAATGACGCCGTTAACAGAGGAAGGAATTATGAGTTTGGGGCTGGCGATAATGATAGTTGCATCATTACGTTGTCGCCACCGCCGACGTCTTCGACTACGAAAAACTAAGACAAAGGGACGAGTCCACACATAGCGGCGAGAGAGGCGCAAGGGGGTGTGTACATTAAGCGAGACTAATAGGAATGGTGCAATGTGCTAGTCTGGCGCTGCCGATCGCCACCGCATATGCGAAACAGTTTCCTATTTGGCGAAAATAAATAAATAAATAACTCTTCACCAAAGTGTTATTTTATTTGTTATTGGTGACGTCATCAGCAGTACATGACTGCATTATTTCCTACCCGCCTCCTTTGAAATTGCCTAAATGATCGGACATCAAACCGACCTAAATAACCAGTCAGCCTGACAATAGGTTGCTAATCCTTTCAGTTATCCAAGTTCACAGACAATAGCAGGGCTTAATTCAATCAGGTATTGTGTTGCTTGGATAATAGAGACCTGTTTGATCTATTGTTGACATCAGCTATAAATTTAATACGAGTATGACGCCGTACCTGATAGGTCTCCTATTATCGCTCAGTACACATGAAGACACATGGCGTTAATTGGTGTGTCATCTGGTAAATATTCAACCCAATGCCAACATAGGTTTGATCTAACTCATGTCTATTTGACAAGACTCATCAGCAGAACATATTATAGATAGAAAGATGCTTGTCAAACACATATTTAAGTACTTAAAACCTGCATTACCCAGGTTAGGAATACAGTCTATCTATAGTACATACTAAATATATATAAAAATGGGAGAATTATTCGATTCAAGTAATCAGTCACTGAGCAAACAAATGTTATTTAAAAATGGATAATAATTATGTTAATGCAATGTTTGAATCATTGCAGAGCAACAAGAGTAGGGTAGATTGTTCTGAATTATTTGGCCTTGTTATAAACGTTTCTCTTTCAACTTCAACTTTTGCTACATCGTAAATTTAATTTGTATTACATTAATAGTAGGTGTTGTTTAATAACTGAATGTTATGAATAATTTGTGCGTGTTTGCAAAATTATCATTACTTCTTCAGCTTTCTGTTCATGGATAAACAATGTTTCTATTAAATTATACTGAGTGTTTATTTGCTTTATATTTTTTAATGTTGTATTCATGTGTTGTTATGGCATGTGCGACAAATTATATATATATATATATATATATATATATATATATATATTTATTTATTTATTTATTTATTTATTTATTTATTTATTTATTTATTTATTTATTTATTTATTTATTTATTTATTTATTTATTTATTTATTTATTTATTTATTTATTTATTTATTTATTTATTTATTTATTTATTTATGTATTTATTTATTTATTTATTTATTTATTTATTTATTTATTTATTTATTTATTTATTTATTTATTTATTTATTTATTTATTTATTTATTTATTTATTTATGCGTGTGTGTGCGCGCGCGTGTGTAGATATAGCGTCCAATTTAAACCATTTGAATATGTCTTTTCGCTAGATCAACAACGTTCCGTATTATGTTCGGTATTAGAAAATAAACATATTATTGAGTGATTGATTGATTAATTGGTTGATTGATTGATTGATACTAGTAGTATTAAAATTAAAGTAGTGTTTATGATGTAATAACATCGCCACGCCCACTGCAGTCGTACTCGTGCCCACCCGCGCTAGTATAAAATAATTATAACAACCGAACCTGAATAGTAACGCGTAATTATGTAACTAATTAATGTTGTCGGTACACCAGTACCAATATTTGGTTATGGGATGGTTATGCTATGGGAGGCTTCTAGGTGAATAGTTACCAAGACTGAAAAGAATGAAACAGATGTAAGATTTTTATATAGCAATATCACATTCTTATTTTGGAATGTGGTTGCGCCGACCGTGGAGTACTGCGTCAACGGCTCCACTCCACACTCGTGGTTACGATAACGTTTCATGACGTCACAGCTCTATATAGAGCATGTTACAGCCGTGCAAAAGAAGCCTCAGCAGCAACTGCACTTTCTTCGAAAGTTGTGCGCTTTCAACATTGACCCAACATTTCTTCTCCGTCTCTACTGTAGCACAATTGAACCTCTCATAACTTATTGCAGTATTTATTATTATATGCCAAGAACGACGAGTGTGTATGGTAGGCCTACTTAATTTGTTTTTGACTTGTGAATAAAGACTGCAGTTTTCGACTAGCGATTGGCTGAAGAGGGGAAGATTCTTTATCCAACCCTGACCATTGGCCACGTTAGCCGGGTGGCCGCTGGTGAGAGGTAATTTGTATTAGAAAACGCTATTGCAATGAAAATATGGCCGTATAATCCGGGTGGCCGATGACGAGGGGGACTACTGTATATGCGTCAAGTTGCAGAGTATATAAAGTATCTGCAAAGTTCAATGTGTACACATCGCGCTGTGTATTCATATATAATAATACACATGACTATATCAGCGTTCTGCGTGTTTGTAAACACTTTCCGGTTGCCCGATGATATTCCCTGGGTCAGCACTTCGAGGTGTGAATAGATGCGGCCAAAACAAGAGACAAGTTGCTGCGCCGATCGAAGCGACATCGGCCGCTGGCGCTACGGTACATGTTGCGTAATTTTGTACCGCGCGATGGTCATGGGGCGTGGCAGAGACTGGCTGTCCACGCATGTGTGGTTGTCCATCGAACGATCATGGGATGTGCCGATTGCGTTGCGCCGAGCAGGTCAAACTTCAAAGAAGCTCATTTAACATGTTCTAAACTGATACAGTTCTAAGTAATGGTTTAATTGGACAGAACTGATGTTGCTAATAACATGAATTACATTGAAAGTCGTCGAGAAGGCATCAATTGATGGCTTGTCACTGCGACTGGATTACCCGGACGTGAACCAGTACCATGACATTTAAGGTGGGTAAAGGCGGAGCAGAACTACATACTCTTTAAGGTGTATACCCCGCCAATACACTGCTAAGAAAGTCCACTTGGCTCTATACTCTTTAATTAATTGCAGAAGTTGTTTGATAAATAGATTTAGTTCTACTATCTATAATATTAAGATCTCCGTCTGCAAAGGTGTTTAAAAGTGAGTCTCTTTTCAAAGATTAGGGTTTACTGTTCCCCAAAAAATGGAAATTCCAATTTCTTCAATTTTTTACACCTTGCTTGGTACTGAGGTAAGAATCCCTATGTACCAAATGGAGCTGCACAGCACAGATTGCAGAGTGATACTTTCCCTCTAAACGATAATTCCCTCCTCCTATATAAATTCACACGTTTTTATAAATTAGAACAAATTTTCCCCGAAGTCTTTTTATCGGCGTTTATACACGACGTATTATTTTTGGAAATCACTAGTCTATTTTAGACCAGCAGGTTCAATTGAGATGATCCGGGTTCGAATCCTGTGTTGCGGTGTTAAAACCGTGGGCAGTTTTTTTTCACTCTACATTGCTCCAATTCACTCAGCTGTATAAATGAGTACCTGGCATTAGACAAGTGGTGTATATGTATAGAAGCAGCTTTCGCGCATTAATTGCAGCATATGGCTGGATGTTTCCCAGATAAGTTGAGATGGTGTCTGATTGAACAGGTCTGCCAGGGAAGTAAAGTGTAAAGCGCATTGAACAATCCTGAGGATTGGATATTGCGCTATATAAGAACTTACCTTTATCTTTTTTAACGCCAATGTCCATGCCACACCTCAAAGGTTTTTCCTTTTTGAGATTAGCGAACTGCCAATCCCACATATCGCGCCACCCAGGTAGACAAAACTGTCTCTTTGTTTAAGCTTCTTCACACCCAAGATTATATACTGCTCTTTTTTCTATGTCCCACACACATTACCTCCGTTTTCCCCAAACGCACCCTCAGTCCATGTCTGCTGAAAACATCTTTCCACTCTACCAGCTGTTCTCGGAGAGATGCTTCCCCATCCGCTACTATTGCCAGGCCATATGCGTACAATAGTTTCCGGAGTATGTCTTTCGTACAGATCTTTCTGCTTATCAGTTCCGTACGTAATGCTTCTAGGTTTTCCCGGGTCATGCACATCTCCCTTTCTTTTCCATATTCGGACAATCAATTCCAACTCGCTCAGCCACCGCCTGCATCTCTACTTGCACTTCGTCAATGCCTGTTTATCTTTCCGAATACGCCTACACGATAAACAGTAAGAATTGCCGGGGCTGTGGCAAGTTTCATAAAGCATACTTTACCTCCCACCACTGTAAACCCTTTACTGCGAAGCATGTCCCTTGGAAAGATGTAATTTATTTATATACAACCACAGCAATAATTAATTACACATCATAGTTGGTGGAAAGGGGTGCAACATATATATATATATATATATATATATATATATATATATATATACTAATAATATATATATATATATATATATATATATATATATATTATATTATATTATATTATATTATATTATATTATATTATATTATATTGTATTGTATTGTATTGTATTGTATTGTATTGTATTGTATTGTATTGTATTGTATTGTATTATATTATATTATATTATATTATATTATATTATATTATATTATATTATATTATATTATATTATATTATATTATATTATATTATATTATATTATATTATATTATATTATATTATATTATATTATATTATATTATATTATATTATATTATATAGAGTATAAGCGAGAGCGAGAGCGAGAGCGAGAGCGAGAGCGAGAGCGAGAGCGAGAGCGAGAGCGAGAGCGAGAGCGAGAGCGAGAGCGAGAGCGAGAGCGAGAGAGAGAGAGAGAGAGAGAGAGAGAGAGGAGACACAGAGAGATAGAGAGACAGAGAGACAGTGAGACAGTGAGACAGTGAGACAGTGAGACAGAGAGACAGAGAGACAGAGAGACAGAGAGACAGAGAGACAGAGAGACAGAGAGACAGAGAGACAGAGAGACAGAGAGACAGAGAGACAGAGAGACAGAGAGACAGAGAGACAGAGAGACAGAGAGACAGAGAGACAGAGAGACAGAGAGACAGAGAGACAGAGAGACAGAGAGACAGAGAGAGACAGAGACGAGAGACGGAGAGACGGAGAGACGGAGAGACGGAGAGACGGAGAGGCGGAGAGGCGGAGAGGCGGAGAGGCGGAGAGGCGGAGAGGCGGAGAGGCGGAGAGGCGGAGAGGCGGAGAGGCGGAGAGGCGGAGAGGCGGAGAGGCGGAGAGGCGGAGAGGCGGAGAGGCGGAGAGGCGGAGAGGCGGAGAGACGGAGAGACGGAAAGACAGAGAGACATCGGAACGTAGACAGTGAGAACCATTTACACAGCACACAAAGTAGCCGAACTATCAGGGGAAGAATGCGCCCACAAAACCAGGGAAGTTTAGGACTACGGGAAACATAAACATTCTGAGTCGTAGTCAATACACAGGACAACTGCCAGTTAAAAATGAAACATATAACATACATCTTGGGTGAGGACACAATAAACAAACATTAGTTCCACAAGGGAGCACGTGACGAGTCTAGCGTGACGACGAGACACGAGACTTTAACGGAACAAACAAACGGGCGACACGCGGAATAACCGATTGAAAAATTGGCCATTGCTAGACAACGGTGGTGGGGGATGAGAAATTACGGCAGCCGGTCTTGGAGACCTATATATGGTTGCTTAGTATTATAAATGGTTCGTACGACTATTGAAAGGATGTCACAGACCGCGGCTACTGTGTAGTCCGTACGTACTCATGATAAATCAGTGTGGGTCAAACGCAAATTATCTGTAGTTATACAAAGCTGGTGATGGATTAAGAAATGTGAAACGATAATAATGTGAACGTAAACATTGTGTTGCGTTGATGCACCGTGTGTGTGTGTGTGTGTGTGTGTGTGTGTGTGTGTGTGTGTGTGTGTGTGTGTCGTGTGTGCGTGTGTCGTGTGTGCGTGTGTGCGTGTGTGCGTGTGTGCGTGTGTCGTGTGTGCGTGTGCGTGTGCGTGTGCGTGTGCGTGTGCGTGTGCGTGTGCGTGTGCGTGTGTGTTTTCTGTGTGTGTGTGTGTGTGTGTGTGTGTGTGTGTGTGTGTGTGTGTGTGTGTGTGTGTGTGTGTGTGTGTGTGCGTGCGTGCGTAAGCGTGTGAATGTGCGTGTGTGCTTGTGTACCGGCGTTTGCTATTTTCATAATATCACACCTACACTTGTTTAAGTGTGTGCAGTTGTTGTAATAATTACAGTTCTTGTTGTAATGTAACAGGTGTAATAATAATAATACATTCCGTTTTGCAATACAACCCACTATGTCATTGTTTATTTGCACATTGACAACACATTAAAAATTAATAATAACTATTATGTAACCGTCCATCTTATAACTATTGCGCTATTTACTTGACATTCGGCCGTTCATAATTCTAAGCGCATCCTACTAATTAATTGATATTGGCATGTCTGTAGTCTGTGCTGTGATTGTTTATCACTATACAGTAAGTTCGTTTAATGCGATACGTGATCGCGTGTCACGCGCACTCGCATCCCCTGTAATACTGTTAGCATTCAAGATTACCAAACTAACGCAGTAGTATGCCCATTTAATCCTGGCACAAACAGATTAATAAATCACCGACTGACTACATAGATGTGTTTACGCAGAACGCATAATGTCATTATATCGTCGCATCTGTGGCGTGGGTACCAGATGCGTGTGGTCAGTCTTACAAAGTCCCGTCACCGACACCCCTTAAGACGTCTGTTAAACCCGTTCAACCCAAAGGCAACGTGACTGTTCTGATAAGTACTAAGCAACTCTGCAATTAATGCGCTAAACACAATAGTTGTCGACATATTCTCTATAGTGAGTTGATGATGTATGCAAATGGATGAACTAAGACAACGTGGGTCGGACGAAACTGCAGCCAGATAATACGAATAGACCTATTCTTGATTAAGAGTAAAACACTGCCAACACTTAGTGTCTATATGCTATTGCGCTAATATTTTAAAAGCTGGAGTATGAATTGATTGACACACACGTGACTAAATCGATTTCTCAGATTACCCAAATAGGTCACGTTTTAATAATGCCAACAATAAACATACGATCTTTCCCAGCGCGTGGTCGTCGATTATACAGGGCGTGTATTTGTCGTATTGCCCACAATTTACGTGGCGCCATCTAGTTGACAAACGTGTATGACGTATGAGCAGATTACATGTTTTATAATAATAATAATAATAATAATAATAATAATAGTAATAGTAATAGTAATAGTAATAGTAATAGTAATAGTAATAGTAATAGTAATAGTAATAGTAATAGTAATAGTAATAGTAATAGTAATAGTAATAGCAATAGTAATAGTAATAGTAATAATAATAATATTAATATTAATAATAATAATAATAGCCCAGTTACAGTTACGAAAAAGGTCGTCAGTCACCAGCGCTAAACATTGTTGCAGCGTGTGCCGACGCGCTAACGCAACAAAAAACGGTGTACACACACACACTTAGACAACTGTCTTCAATATTGTGCCACTTTACAGATCTTTAAAACAAGGGTCAAATATCTGCTTCTGAAAAATCAGTAATCTGTTACTTCTGTTCTGAATGTACTGTTATTATACGTTGCTTTTCTATAATTACATTAAACTTTTATTTAAATATAACCTTACTTGTTACACACGTGCATCGATGTATTTAATCTTGTGGTACACTTGAAATTCACTATTTCACTATTTTAATTAACTAGTTGCACTATTATGATGTTGCTATATAGGTGTTCACGAATTATAATTTGCTTCGAAATTGTTAAAATATATGAATAAGGAAAATAAGCACTGTTGCTTAATTCCAATTGTTACATTGTATAATGTCCTTAGACATGTAATTATTACTTTAGTGTTGCTGATTATTACATGTACAAGGCACTTAGTAACGTGGCATATCCTATGGTTACAGGGTTACGCTTTCGCGATTTTAAAACACCAATAATAAAAAAGTATGCTACACTGTTTGTACATCAGGTGACAGAGCTGTAGATCGCATAATTATGTTTACGACGATATAGAAAAAACATGGAATTTCGCGGCTTGACCTCCCAGTACAGCGGTTGCAACTATCCGGACAATTTTTTATAGAGAAAGTCAATCTACTTCTACGAGCTATCCAAACGTGCAAATTCAGCCTGATACATGGAAAACTGAAGAAACGTGGGTTCACATGCATACAGAGAAACACAGTTTTATAATATAGAAGGTTGACACAAAACAAACTTTCTAAG
>JAODUO010000068.1:472500-477500 GCA_025642075.2 Ridgeia piscesae | reverse complement strand
ATGTGACAGTACTTATTCTCAGCACATACGCGGCCAACGTTTGAAACAAATGCACTTGTAATGGACCTGCTGGATGTTGACAGACAATATCCACTTCCTCGTGCGGTATTCGTCTAAACATTCGGCCGCCGCCGCAGTAATTTGCTATCCTTCGCCGACGGAAACCTTAAAGCGGACACTGAATGCAGGACACTGCAATATAACTGTGAATAACATGCGCCAACAGCTGCATTGGCACTGAGCCTTGCGCCGTTATGGAGCGCATTCTCGCTTTGCATATGATATCCTAGTCATTAGCGATTTCATATCTGGCGGCTTTGACTAAATCTACCAAATGCCAATGATTTGGCTGGTGGCCTGCTGATTAACACTCGGTGGCGTCGAAAGGTCTCATGTCCGGTGCGTCCTTTAACAGTGTCCTGCCTGTTACCCCGAGTAGCGGACTTTAAAACGGGCAGCAATAAAATACGTTAACATATTCTGCTATTTATTTGTCACCCCCGATTTGCACACCGGTGACGTCCATTCATTTTACTTGGAATCGGGAAAACGTTTACAGATATATTACAAATAAACAGCCCGTACATCATACACGTATCGGCCTGGTATGATTTATTGATAACACCACACACCAATAGCAAGGGACGTATAAACAAATCCCTTCTGTGTACTAGACGGCGTATACGTCACACGCTCGTATTTGTCGATTAAAAAAAACCAAGACAACAAAGAAAAACGGCGAATGTGATTTATCTGTGACAAGAGCCTACGGACTCGACAGTAGAATCGAATCGGAGAACAAGCGAGCAGCCAAAGCCACTGAACAAGTTCTGTCCTGCCAGAAAGTCTGCGAAAAATACCCCCGGTCTTTCTCCAGAGTGTGTCACGTGACCTTAGCCCTTTCCTAGAACGCCCTCAAAAAACGGTATATTCTGCGAAAGAGTTGTACCAAAAGTAAGAGCGGTTTCACCTGTATTGTTGATTACCAACAAGTCTCGCCAGCAAAAACATTTCCTACTGAAATCGGAAGACATTAAGCCCCGACGCGACGATATCGTCTCCGTATCATGACCATTATATGGCGCACTCTATCATACATCGACCCGTCGCTGCGTAATTATCGTAATAAAGTCACCTTAATACGTGCAGCTCGCAAATGGCGTCAGGATCGCTGCGTTGCAACTGCCGGGGACTGGTAAACCATTACTGCCTTGTTTAACATTTACGTCTTCCTCCGGTGACGATTAGCGTTGTTTATCGGCGCTACTGTCTTACTGCAGTCCGGGAAGGTCAAGCTGTGAAATTATAAGTCGTCAGTGTGCTGTTTGCGATGTGTGTGTGTGTGTGTGTGTGTGTGTGTGTGTGTGTGTGTGTGTGTCGTGTGCGTGTGCGTGTGCGTGTGGTGTGCGTGTGCGTGTGTGTGCGTGTGCGTGTGCGGGTGCGTGTGCGGTGCGCGGCGCGGCGGGACGGCGGCGGGCGGCGGCGGCGGCGCGGCCGGACGGACGGACGGCGGACGGACGGCGGACGGACGGACGGACGGACGGACGGACGGACGGACGGACGGACGGACGGACGGACGGACGGACGGACGGACGGACGGACGGACGGACGGACGGACGGACGGACGGACGGACGGACGGACGGACGGACGGACGGACGGACGGACGGACGGACGGACGGACGGACGGACGGACGGACGGACGGACGGACGGACGGACGGACGGACGGACGGACGACGACGAGACGGACGGACGGACGGACGGACGGACGGACGGACGGGACGGACGGACGGACGGACGGACGGACGGACGGACGGACGGACGGACGGACGGACAGGACGACGACGGACGGACGGACGGACGGACGGACGGACGGACGGACGGACGGACGGACGGACGGACGGACGGACGGACGGACGGACGGACGGACGGACGGACGGACGGACGGACGGACGGACGGACGGACGGACGGACGGACGGACGGACGGACGGACGGACGGACGGACGGACGGACGGACGGACGGACGGACGGACGGACGGACGGACGGACGAGACGGACGGACGGACGGACGGACGGACGGACGGACGGACGGACGGACGGACGGACGGACGGACGGACGGACGGACGGACGGACGGACGGACGGACGGACGGACGGACGGGGATAAGTATACTCTCCTAGTTATCATTGTGTCTCACATGTCTGACCCTGCTGACCTGTCCATTTAGCAGATGCTCTGCCCGGGCTGTTGTTCTTTTCCCCACACTCATGCCACAAGTAGATATTTCGAATGGACACCAGCATTTACTGTATTTACCGACTGTCGCTCTAAATAGCTGAGAAGACATATGGTGCATTCACGGTCACTCCAATTATCGGTGTGTATTGCGCCGTTAAATAATATATGTGGTCAGTTAGTTCAAATTAGGCATAGACTTGTGGACGTGTCTGGCTCCTTGTGTCCGCGCCTTGTCTGTGTTTACGTATTGTCTTGCTAAACAATGCACGGTCCGAGCTTGATGCGTGCACACGTACCTGTTGCTACTAAACATGTCTTCACGCACTTAAACAGATAAAAAACTTAATGAGCCAAACAATGCTATTATATTTGTTACAGAATAGAACGAAATGTTTCTTCTTGGATACAAATATGTGCTAAGAAACGTGTCCTTTTGTAATCAAATAGTCCGGTATATTTGGCACCGCTTCAAACATCAAACCTTAGGTGATATAATGTACACTATTGTTTACCAAACAGTATATCTTATGTTCTCTGGTTATCAAACCCATCACACCTGACACAGCTCACCTGAGACTGTTGTTCTGGGTGTTAAATCTCATTAGAATGCATTGTTACAATTTATTACGTTTTATTATATTCTTGTTAGAGTATAAACGTTAACTTCTTCCGCTTATCGAGATTGTGAATCGGTTTGAAATGTCATTAAACTATAGCATGTCAAGTTGAAGTAGTCCTCGCCTATCTGAAGTCAATGCAGCCTATAGTCACATTGCAATATTTCTCGTACGCGACAAGTTCTTCAGTTAATTCGGTCGAGAAACACAGAAGAACCCTAGGGGAGACAGGGGCTAGTTGTAACACGGGTAAGTTGTGACAGAGGGCTTGCAGACAAAACTGCTAATGCAAATTATTCTGGAAGACGAGAGCATGTTCGTCAATAGTTTCGAGTGTGTCTTGTGTAATATCACGTGAATCTGTCGACACGCCAGAAAGTTACGCCATTTTAAAAGAAAGGAGGTACTGCCGTACTGGGGTAACTTGTAATATTTTAGGACACCTCATACAAGTTATTATGCCACGAATATGTAATAAGCCAGGCATTTAATGATGCACCAGTTATCTGCGAGAGATGTGTGGGGACCATTGGCATAACAAAAGTTTCGACTGGTTAAGAAACTCACCCGCATTCCTGAAATGTGTCCTAAAGTGTTACAAGTTATCTCGTAAAAAAATCGATTGGTTAAGAAACCCGTCCGCAATCTTGAAATGTTTTTTTTTACAACTAGTTTCGGTCTCCCCTACTAAGAGATCGCCCGCCATTTGCAAGGTTTCAATATATATATATATATATATATATATATATATATATATATATATATCAATATTTGCCATTACGGAAGGTGCCGATGGCTCATAATACAACATGTCTCATGTGACGATTGAAGCGGCCTCGACATACAACCATTATGCTGTCTAGCGAGTGCTCCTTCGCAACGTTAGCTGCATTATTCCAACTAGTCTCTAAATTTTGTCGTAACATGTCATTAACTTGACTGGTTAGGCGTTTGAACATACAGCACTACATCTTCCTCGGGGTTAGCCATGTGAAGTGATGCTGGCAGAAAATATGTTGTCGTTTATAGTTGACTGACAGGATGGCCGTGTTAGGCAGCCCATTGGATCAGCATATCCATTCAAACGATAGAATGCAAATGTACTTCATTTCGTTTGCCTACAGACACTACTCAAATGTGTGAGATGAGAAGAGATAAACCAAAATCGCGATATATATGAAGGACCTATGTCACCAAAATAGCCATAAGTATCGTGTGAAGGCGGCTTTATATAGAGCGTGAGACGGCATCTTGTATACAATTATTGGGGCACGTCAAACGAAGACGTCGGCGGAAGTGCGCGCGCAAGGACTTTAACGAACTCTGTGTCGCCCGTAATCATGTCCTCTAAATTACCCGGATAGACACCACTAGACCCCACTTAAGCGGGACTCTTGTCCGTTTGGATTTAGACATCACACAGATATTCCTGCGTCATCTTATGTCGTGTAGGTGAACTAGCGTGGGGCGAGACACTTGATTACACGCTGCGATATTAACGCACACATGGCGTGAGATTATCGCATGCTGGACCCACATCATAGCACAACGGGCGCTTGACGCAACACATGTCTGCCTTATTGCTGTGGTTTGGCGGACATAAATCAGTCGACCGTCTAGGTGGCTTCGTAATTGCACAATGGTACACGGTTCACGTGTAGGGCCAACGAACTCACCTTTACTGTCGACAATGTCCCCTTCCGTTGCCGGGTTTAGATGGTCACGATCAGTTGAATGTCCTCGTGCTTGGCGTACACCAAAGTGTTGGGTTGAGGCGCGCAGACGACGGGTCGACGAGGTGCTGTGACCACCAACTTTTCCAAGTGTTTCTTAATCGTCGGTGTCGGTCGCTGTAGACGCAAGCATTGATCCGCTTCGTGCCAGCAGCATTGTGTCGGCCAGTAGCGGACGACGCGTCATTTACAACGCCGCTGAAGGGTGCACATCGATCGATCCGGCGCCTGATGCATCTCGCGCCGTGCCCGTCAGTGGAGGTGTCCTTTCTCCAATAGGCGCTGTACCGATGGACGATGTTTCCCCGGCTCCCGGGATTACGACATTAACTGATAACAGACGGCTGCGACCAACCAATATCCTAACCATAATGTGTAATGCCATCTCACTGGCAGAAGAGACGATACAAAA
>JAODUO010000068.1:340000-470000 GCA_025642075.2 Ridgeia piscesae | reverse complement strand
AAAAAGAACAAGAACAAGAACAAGAACACGTCGTTCCCTGACGTGTTGTTGACTCCTACTTCTCTTGAGACATTCAGTCAGCTGCAGTTTTTGTATAAAAGTTATTAATTCACCCAAGTGGACTACGCTACAGTTTGAATGCTTTTCAAGTATACTCGTGCAGACATATTTTACAGACAGAATTTAGTCAACCCATTTAAAATATCCCCACATATATACGCTGGATACTTAATACGTAAGGATGACAACGTATTTTCTATACTACTTATAGATCGTCTAGTTTAGCGATATTTCTTAACAGTTCCCCTATTTAGATATATAATTACAATTACTGGTGACAGTTAGTAGGCCCTAGATAGTAAATATGTCATCTATCTATAATGACAATTTCAGGTGACAGTAGGCCCTAGATAGTAAATATGTCATCTATCTATAATGGCAATTTCAGGTGACAGTAGGCACTAGTTAGTAAATATGTCATCTATCTATGATGACAATTACTGGTGACAGTAGGCACTAGTTAGTAAATATGTCATCTATCTATGATGACAATTACTGGTGACAGTAGGCACTAGTTAGTAAATATGTCATCTATCTATGATGACAATTACTGGTGACAGTAGGCACTAGTTAGTAAATATATCATCTATCTATGATGACAATTACTGGTGACAGTAGGCACTAGTTAGTAAATATGTCATCTACCTAAAGTCGCAGTAATAGTGGAACACCTTGTGGACATCCCAAAACCGATCTGAGAAATTCCAGATGTAAAAGCCCAATCACAGCTTCTGAAACACCAATTCTGTCATCAATCGACTTTCCGGCAGATGTTTCATTAATCAATTTAACGACGACAATCATCGCGAACGACCAATTGAGGTTTGTTTGTATTCATCCCGAAGCGCTGTGTTACGCGAAATCATTGCAAACGTCCCATGCAACAACCGTCAATTTGAAATAACTCCTGTCCCATCGGTCGTTTCGAAGAAATCATTTATTTATGGCACCTTAACGCCATCGAGAACGGCGCGTGTACGGACTATTTCAGGAGCGTAGAATTAACCGTGTGCACGTTTCATTGTGTGTGCACAGTGCACTGCGCACTACGCGACGTGAGTGCACGAATGCACATATGTGTCATCGGCACTACATGAGTCTAGTTTGCGAGTATTCTGTTTGGTTTATGATGGACCGCCGACCCCCTGCCACTTGTCATCACGCGCTAGGTCCAGTGTCACGTACACGTAAATAGTTAATACTGGAGCTGTGTACGTTGACACGCTCACACGTACTTCTAACTGGATAAAGTTGTTTTCGTTGTTCACAGAAAACGGCGGCATTTAGACAAATCCAAATGCATCTCCATCACCACAATAAACACTTAAAGATAACGATATACACTTCCACCACTGTCTACAACCATGTACTGTGTATAACTGGGTGAAGTGAAGCTACGTAGGGTGAAGAATATTGCCAAATGTTGGATAAGCCAGACCTGGATTAATTCAAACCAGGGACCATTTTATTAAGAGTATGACATCAAAATACTGCACTTCCGCGGCATTTATCTATGTAATACGCCTCTTTCACAAGAAACAATGGTTTTTCTTTAAACAAATATAATTGTGCTTTACCGTTATCAAGATTTCAGAACTATGCTCTAAATTATAGTGGCACATACGAAGTGGCACATATAGTGGCACACACGAAGATGCCCTTAGAACCAGGCCCCAATTCACGATTCTCTAATTACCATTCAACGCAAAGCCTCGGACAGTGTCCATGAATTTAGGACAACCGCGTTGTGATTTCAGCAGTGTCCACGCGGTTTGCATGACAATATGCGGGTTAAATCCACAGGGACGGCCCGTTCATTTATCTCCGCGTATTTTATTGCTGATTTTACCTATATGAGTAGCCAAGTCAATCACTGTCATCCGTTGGGCGTAAATACGTATTAACGAAAAGCCTCGTTACATACCGCAAGGCACCGCAATGGTCCATCGGTGCAGAAACGCGGCTGGTCCTAACGGCATAGTGCCTCCCTAATCGGCGGACTTATCGTAAACATATTCGTTGTGCGCCGCGCAATAAATGTCGCAATAAAGGTCGAAAAATGAACGTGGAACAATCACGCCGATTCGGGCAAAGTGGCGAATTCTATGACAGCGGGCGAAGTATGTGATCGCGCTAACCGCGGAATCGATATCAAACAGCGCTAAGCGATGCTAAGCAGTTCAATAAATTAAGACACTGATATGACGGCAGGATATGAACCGGTTTCATGCAATGTCGGATGTCGTCGAAATGTCGTCTGCTGAGGTAACCCCGCCGCGCGCCGCATCCGACCAGACCGACATCCTGCGCTCTCTCCGTCCTTCCGTTGGTTGGTAGTTGAGACGTTGGCACCAGGAGACGCAAGGAGAGCTTCACTGGATAATTATCGTCACAAGTCCGCTATGTATTTCCCGATATAAGCTAGCAAATCGACTGACACAATTAGTGAGTATCCATTTTGGGGATCAAGTAGCAGAAAACAGTCATTTCGGTGATAGTGGTCATCCTAAAATGACCAACATTGAACTGGTGTGAGGTGATGTAAGACCACAATAAGGTGCTCGTCCGCCATTACCCGTGCGACCAAAGAGTACCCTTTAAAAGCAGCATTATGCAGGTTGTCTGAATTCCTGTGAGCACATATGTAGTGTGGAGTGATTAGAAATGATGTTTTCGTGCAGCGTGGCATCAGAGCTGTCAAATTACGACAGCTGTCAGTCGGTGCATTTCTGCGTATTAATACAGTTGTCATTTTGCTTGGTGATGTAATCAGGGGCAATCCGTGGGTGGTTCAAGCAGAAAATGAGGGGTGTAAGGTTTGAAAGAAGTTTGTGGGCGCCTGAGGTATTAAAAGTTCACGAATTTTTCACAGAACTTCTGTCTATGGATTGTAAATATGCTCTGAAATTGTCAATAACAGAGCTCATCAAGATTAGTCGGAAATGACGGAAACGTTATAATGGTCGCCTATGGAAAATGCAAATGTGGTCTGACACCAGGTGGTGTGAACCGATATGAACCAGCACAGCGACAGCGGCCCCGGATTTGGTGAGATAAAAGACGTCGTAACTTTCTCAGTGTTCACGATATACGATGCATACGTAACGACGTAAGAAATACTGTTCTCGGACTATCAATAAAGATAATCTGTATTCGAATCTTGTCGATTCTGTTACGAACCTAAGGCTCCCCTTGCTTCAGTTCACACAGCTATGTAACGACTTACTTGACTGGAGACAATGTCTGGAGACAGTGGTGGAAAGGTTGAACGAAGAGTTTACGCAGAGTAAATGCAGCGTGGCTGAATGGTTTTTGGTGTTTGATAAAGCAGGCCTGCCAGAGGTGAGATCTAAAGAACAGGATATCGCATTATATCGGAACTGTCCGTTACATTTTTTAATAAAAGGGTGGACACTATTCAACCTGTTATATTTTACAATGTGCGCATGTCAAATTATGTTATAATAAATTTGTTTCTCAGGCAGCATTAATATTACAACGTGAAATAATGTTACGTCGATGTTTCTGTTTGCTTTATCGACATGAATCTCAACAGCAGAACTAAAACGGAGAAACCAGCTGTGGAGATGATAAATTACCGACACATCTGGTACACCCCATATACAGACCACGTGATCACCGAGGAAGTGAGAGAAATAATCACTCGACACATCTGTCAACACGAAGATATAATATCTACAGTAAGGACACGTAATCGCGAATGGTATGGCCATTTCACGCGATCTAATGGCCGGGAAAACATCCTCCAAGGCACTCAGGAAAAAGATGGAAAAGATGGAGAGGCAGACAGAAAACGAAACAGCAAAATAACGTCAAAGAGGGGACAGGCCTCGACTTCTACGAGTCACAAGTTGCGGCAAAGGACCGGCAGACGTGGAGACAGGTTGTGACATTATCATCAGAGGTGTCCCACCGACAATACACGGGTCCGGTATAAATAGGTCTCACAGGTACAGGTACGATATGACGAATAACAAAACGAAAAGGATAAATATAGCACGCTCTCCATCATTAGATGTGCTAAAATTGCTTTACACTTTACTGGCAGGTCTGTTCAACCGAATACCATCGCAACTTCTTTGGGAAGCATTCAGCAACGCCGCACCTACTGCACGAAGATTATTCATATATACTATCTGTATAGCCAGGAATCAGATCAGCGTAGAGTGAACGGACTTGCCCAAGATTCGAAACGACAAAACCCAGACTTCGTAGCAGCGTCTATATATTGAGAAACCAACGCTTCAACAGTACACCATGACACCATGACACCATGACACCATGACACCATGACACCATGACACCATGACACCATGACACCATGACACCATGACACCATGACACCATGACACCATGACACCTATGACACCATGACACTATGACACCATGACACCATGACACCATGACACCATGACACCATGACACCATGACACCATGACACCATGACACCATGACACCATGACACTATGACACCATGACACCATGACACTATGACACTATGTCACCATGACACCATGACACCATGACACCATGACACTATGACACCATGACACCATGACACCATGACACTATGACACCATGACACCATGACACCATGACACCTATGACACCATGACACCATGACACTATGACACTATGACACCATGACACCATGACACCATGACACCATGACACCATGACACCATGACACCATGACACCATGACACTATGACACCATGACACCATGACACCATGACACTATGACACCATGACACCATGACACTATGACACCATGACACCATGACACCATGACACCATGACACCATGACACCATGACACCATGACACCATGACACCATGACACCATGACACCATGACACCATGACACCATGACACCATGACACCATGACACCATGACACCATGACACCATGACACTATGACACCATGACACCATGACACTACTGCACTGCACTCTACAGAACAGCAAACACATTCATCAACCGAGTGTCCTCACAGATACTCGCAGATGACACACATACTAAAATCGACATACGTTTAGTATTTTTGCAGATGTCATACTTTGGTGATATATGGCGCGTTTCCATCGATTTGCCATTCGCAACATTGGTGATAATCATCGTCTCGCTGTGTGTTTTCATCGCTGTTGTTGTGATGAGAACGGGTATTTTTAACGCATACAGTCTGCGAGTAATGAATTATTGCGGTTATGTTATGACAAGAAACACTCTCTACATCTTTAACAGTTTATTACAAGCGTATTCTGGATGTATGCACAATTTTTTTAGTCCAGGAAACTCCGAACAGCGGAAGTAATTATAAGAAGATGCGGTGGTTGAGACCGACACAATGTCGATGGCGACGACATAACGGTCAAGCGGACTGCGTGTTGATTGGCGCCGTTTCGCCTAAGTCGGCAGGTGGCATAAAATGTCTATTTTATAACCGGCTCTTAAGGCGCAGGAAAATGCGGTTTTACTAACTTTTTGATCGATTGGCGCATTGCCTGTGGGTGTAATTTCAGTTTGAGTATCGCCTTGACATCGCGTAAAACCTGCACTTTAATCAATGTCGATGAGGACTGTCTGTCTGGCTGATAGCAGTGTAATGTTATTCGTTGGAGTAAACAGAACAACGCGTATAGATAGTATCGTGTGTCCGTATAGAGCGTGCAAGTCCCGCGCGCGAAAACGAGGCTGGGGGCAGTTGGGGGCAGGAGGTCCATATACTCCATGTTAACATATAGGACTTTGTTGTGTTTTGGTCGTAATAATCGAACTGTTTCGAAATAACGTATTTCAGTTATATTGTCCGAAGGATTATTACAAACAGAAGCAATTGAACACTTTGCCGGTGACAATGATCACGGAAATCATGAATTTTAATCGATTATTATGGTGGTTGCCATGGCAATAGCGGCAAGTACTTGTGTTTGGCGATCTTGACTAATAATGAAGAGTGCCAGTTTTCGCGCAGTACAACCTGTTTTGGCCGAACGTATACATGTGTTATGATTATGTGCATTTAGACAACTTGTCAGATATAAGTACTTATCGAAACCACAACGTACAGCAATGTAAAACGCAAATCCCGTAAAAGACACATACGGCCTAACATCATGTCTATTATCTGCACTACGTAAATCGCTATGCGTCTATGATAGTGTGATAAACTCAATATTAAATCGGATATTTAAGATAAGAAACGTATAACACAAGATATTTATGAACTGATTTTCCTAGTATTCATCAGTCGGAGCTACAACTGTCATCCATCGTTAGAATATTATTCTTGTGTCCAGTCCCCAATTAGTCTCGCTTAGTCCCCAATAAGCTCCAGTCGCGCGGAGTCACGCCATGTATCGTGACCCACTTGCAGGCCCTATTCTAAAGCGGGTTCCTCGCACACATTCGTTATCGCCATCATCGTCGTTATCACGATTGGTGAGCCGGGGTGAGAGCGTGGATGAGCTGTCTCCGCATGGGTTGGGTGTCTCGTCAAGGCTGGAATCTGTCACAGACCAGCTTCGTGTGTGTCTTTTTCTGTTCCCTGTCTTTTTCTTGTCGTAAGAGAAAAGCGAGAAAGTGTGCAATTACAATTATTCCTTCCTCTCGAGTTAGGGATCTGCTTCGTGCGTGACGTCCGACAATTTACATGTGGTTTATTTGGGTAATATTTATTGACTAATGTAAACGATTATAGTGTTCCATATATATATATATATATATATATATATATATATATATATATATATATATATATATATATATATAGTATATATTATATATATATATATATATGTATATATTATATATATATGTATATGTATATTGTATATGTATATGTATGTGTATGTGTATGTGTATGTGTATGTGTATGTGTATGTGTATGTGTATGTGTATGTGTATGTGTATGTGTATGTGTATGTGTATGTGTATGTGTATATGTATATGTATATGTATATGTATATGTATATGTATATGTATTAGTAATAATACATACATACATACATACATACATACATACATACATACATACATACATACATACATACATACATACATACATACATACATACATACATACATACATACATACATACATACATACATACATACATACATACATACATACATACATACATACATACATACATACATACATACATACATACATACATACATACATACATACATACATACATACATACATACATACGTACATACATACATACATATTGCACATATACATTGCTGTATTACGTAAGTTGATAATATTAGGCCGTACCGTGAACCGGAAGTGGTTAACAAATTTTCATGAAGGTGTTACTTACACCAACTGCATACAAACCGATGTTTGAAAGCGTTTTCATTTTGATTTTAAACATGCCCTTCTTTAATGTGTTATTTTCTGTGCTGTTATTATTGGTCACTTCGTGCTGTTATTTACGCCGGCGTCAGACAAGAAGACGACATGGTCGACGTGAAGATAACTGCACCAAAGAACACCGCCAATAAAGAAAAAAGACGCAATTCGGAGGCAACATGCTTTATGGGTATTTATCTTAGGCCACGCGTGCAACACTAATAAAATGCGCTTTAAATTGTATCTTGCTGATAAACAATGCACGGCCATGAAATCAGAACGAAACATAATGAGGTCATTGGCCACTGTGTGGAGCGGCTTTCCACAAGCAAAGCTTAGAGCAATACAGGGCAAACTGATGCTGATAATAATAGTATTTTCCTACACTGACTCTTTATGATTGATCAAGATGATCAGAAAAGATTTCGCCTTTCAACATCGTTTGAATTAACATGTGAGGGTAAAACCGACGTTGACCACTGACTGCTTTGTTGAGCGCAATGGCTCGGGGTAGAGCTTCAGACTCTCGACTAAGAGAACCCGGGTTCGAATCCTGTGCTGCGGTGTTAAAACCCTGGGCAATGTTTTCACTCTACATTGCTCCAGTTCACTCAGCTGTTTAAACGAGTACCTGGCTGTGGACAGTGATGGACATGTGTACGAGCAGCCTTCGCGCATTGATTGTAGCATATGGCTGGATGCGGTGTTTTCACAACCTACACGTGGGGGGCATGGTAGTATAAATGCGTAAAGGCCTTGTAGCATATATCACGAACTATGTCTAATTGTCATCCAGCATGTGGTGAACCATTTCCTACAACGTATCCTGAAAATATGTCATGCAACATATTCTGAACCATCAATGAATCATGTCCTAGACAATGTCGTACTACATGTCCTGATCCTGTCCTGAACAATGTCCTGCAACTGATTATACAACATTTCCTGATTCACGTTCACTGACGCCCACTTACTTTCAACATGGCGTCACTCTCCGTTTATCCAGTCAGGATCTAACATCGTGTGTTGATCAGACGGTCAAGCCAGTTGGTTGAGTCAATATCTATCGTGGCGTCTATCATGTGCAAGTTTGGTTGCTTTCCTGATCCGGACGGCCACCTCAATCTACCGAACACTTCTGCTGGACGGCCACCTCAACCAACCGAACACTTCTGTATCCAATGTCAATAACCTTTTGCGCCCTTCCGGTAAACAACAGTCGTTTCTCTCAACATCACCCGAAGATGTTGACCAATGTTTTGTTTTATTCTCTCCACTATTCACAAATAAACCGCGTGTTTCGATTTCGTCATTGTATTAATCGGATCTACAACCAAACTTTCTCCCTGTTTCTTCACAATACACGCGTGATTACAACACACTCTTGTAAACACAATCTGTATTACTGCTGTCATCCACTCTGTCTTGTCGGCGCGTTTTTCCTGATGGTTAAATGTAGTCTGACAGCCAACGCGATGTCATTGTGTTGTAACACACACTGGCACATAGTTAGTTTATGTGCCAGAGTCTTCGTGTCACTAACAGCTCTCTATTTGACGTCGTCCATGTGTTCCGGGTTCTCCCATTCCGTAGGTTTAAACAAAAAAAACGATTACCGACATATCCGTTTTGTCGTGATTAAAGTCCGGCCATTGCAGGATGGGAATGAATAATTTAGACTGTGACACAAATATCAACGTAATCAATTTGACTTTGTACTGTTAGTGCTATTTTAATCGCAGCCTGGTAACTCGTAACCTATTTTCAGTGTTCGTGTCGTGTATTGGCTATTTTTGGAAAGACATCATTTCCTTGCAATTAAAAAAACCTTTATGATATTTTATTTAGTGCGCACATATCTTGTCAATTTACCATTCAACTCGGCGCATGCGTGCATATATAAAAATTAAACTTAGAAGACAGTCATAATTATTAAAGGTTCCCGGTAACCTGATCCTAAGAAATAAGTCTATTGTACAGATAACGAACACAATTATCCCCAAGGCGTTGTCTGTTCGTTAACGGATATACGTGTTATGGAAGTGTGCATAAGCGGACAATAACATTCGTGTTCGCGATATTGAATTCGTGGAACGTTGTGTAAACGTTGTGAGGTGACATTGTCAACACATTTATTCGCGGAAGCAAACCATCTAAGATAATGACAGGTGAACTGAGTTCGACTACTTGCAGTGACATCTGCTGTGTACACACCAACGCAGCATGTTACAGTAAACGTGGGTTAATAGATGGGGGCTCCCAGACTCACTGCATCAGCAAAGATGATCTTGTCCATTTATATTATATTAATATATATTATATATATATATATATATATATATATATATATATATATATATATATATATTATAATATATATATATATATATATATATATATATATATATATATATATATATATATATATAATATATATATATTATAATATTATAATATATATATATATATATATATATATATATATATATATATATATATATATATATATATATATATATATATATATATATATATATATATATATATATATATATATATATATATATTATTATTATATATATTATTAGAGCACACTTAGCATTATTGTACAAACAAGAAGTGATATTTCTATTAACAAAAACGAAAAGCAATTTGTTCAGTTTATTAATATAAAAGTGTAATAAAAATCTAACCATTTGCAGATAACTGTTATAATTATGTGTATCATACAAACAGCTTACTAGAAAACAGTGTTGAAAACACACAAATGATTTACATGGACGGTGACATTTTCATGGAAAAGCTGACTACGTGAATTAATTCCATTAAGGCGGTCGCCGAACTTGGAATACTGTCGGTAATATTGCCTGCCACCCCCAAACACATATATCCATGCTGTCTTAGCCAGTCACGCAGATTCGACATAAACACCGAATTTACGTTGCCGTTATAACTGGTAAATGTGTATATACCACAATTCATGCATATAACGTAGTACCCCAGCTTCTGAATCAGATGGGATACCCCTTACAAAAATACCATTCAAATACCATTGAACAATATGAATGGTCCTAGGGGGTATTATGTGTATTTGAATGGTATCTGAATAGTATTTGAATGATATTTTAAATGCTTTGTACCGTTCAATGGTATTGAATGGTATTTCAATTACCACTGAGGGTACCACTGAGTCCTACTGAAATACCATTGGATGATGCAATGGTACTGAATGATACTAAATGGTATCCAATGGTATTGTACCACTGAGTCCTACTAAAATATAATTGAATGGTCCAGTGGTACTGAATAATACTAAATGGTATTCAATGGTAACCAGTGGTATAGCATTGGCTCTTTTTTTGCAAGGACGATAAACCAAAAAGTGAGCTGATGTATTCGTATACATATCAGGCGAAATTTAAAAAAGGCTCGTCGCAACCAATTGTTCGGCACTTATTGGTCAATGTACTCCGCCAAGGGCAACATGTCTGGCTCCAAGATATCGGGCAGTTTCACTAGAATCTTCCATTTTCAGACCGCATTCAGCATTAACCAATGATGCGACGATGTTGTTTGTTGCTGCAAATAGTTACTTTGCAGCAACTCTGTTAATAGATGCGCAATACAGAAACTGAGCCTGTTGTTGCCTTTTGATAAGGAATGTGTGGGTGGATATTACCGCAGTGTCCGCTGCCAGACGACGCGCCGTGACGTGTTGGCATCTTACTGACCGTCTGTCCGACAGTTGACATTTTAGCGGTATGTACAGAGCTGTCGCCGGTCCCGTGAGATGAGGGCAAATTACATCGTATATTTTCGTACATAATCGCCTATTAACAAAGTACGAAAATACAGTCATTGTTCCAAAACGGCAAAGACGTCGCTACGATGTAACCGTCTTGGGTGGTCTCCGGCCATTACACGTTGTGACCATTGCATAGCTATGGTCAGTTGAACATCCAACAGTATCCGTTTTTTGTACAATTGTTCCGAACTATTAATCAACTGGTGACGATCTAGGCAACTTAAACAATTGTAATTTATATTATTCGCCGTCACGATTATACTCCTCGTGGGGCACCATTGTACCTTAATACGTATTCTAAATGAATCTTAAATGTAACTCGACCCAAACCTTGAACGGATTTCCTGATTTATGACAATTGTGACGATTTCGCCATGACATTGTGCAATAATATCCCTTATTATTTCATAACAGATTCGTTTTGGCATTCTCGGTTGAACACGTGTTTTTGGAGTCGAGTTGATAATATCCAAGCTAGATAGTTGTACAACTAAGTATACTACTGTGCGCATGTGTTGTCTTGGAGGTATCCACCCATACTGAGACATTTATACGTGGATACTAAGTATACAGGTATTTACATGAAGACAGGAATGGATTATATCACCAAACCTACTCTCTGGCACCCAATGCTGTAGCGTGAAAGCATATTTAATACAGTTTGTGACTCCGATCACTTCAAGCAACAAACATATTAAATGTAATGTTATAATAATAATAATTATTACTATTATTATAATAACTGTATTGCCCAATCATAGAGTAGAAATAAATTTTGCACTTTGCAGGTAGCATAAAAACACAATATTTAAGTCACATAGTAATGCATGTATACAGTAAAATCAAGCATGTAAATATGTAAACGGTAGCTAAAAATATATATATAATGTATATTGGAATAAATATATATGCTAAAACGATATGACAATATATTATTATAATCAGATAAATTAATTAATTAATAAAGATGATAAAACAACATTGCATTGGCAGCGTTAGAGACTGTGATAGGGCAACGATTCTGGTTTTTTTTCTCAGATTGTTTTGAAGTAGCATTACTAATGGCACGCCCATCAATATACCTACGCCAGAGTGTCAAGGCAGCTATTGAAAGTTTGCACGCCAGTATTGCGCTTTTGTTGGACAAATTATAAGAAAATACATCCACCCAGCTGCTCTAGTGTTTATCCGGTGTCGTACATGTCGTCTTGTGTGAAGGTTGGCGTGTTGAATATATTTACGTTACAACAGTAATATAGTATTCAAGCCGATCGTGTACGTGACCAGAGTGGGGCTTACTGTAGGAGCGGGGAACGGAAGAGATGCTACGACCTGTGTGTCTGTGTATCTGTTTGTGTGTTAGATACGTCTTATGTCCGTCAGTTTGGGACTTCGTCTGCGACCTGTATGGTCTCTGAGACAACAGCGAATGTGCCCTAAGCATCCTTTTGGACAACATGTTTCTGTTTGATACCCACGTAAAGAGGACACCGTGAAACCTCATCATTATGGTCACTCATGGGGCATGGGCAAAATGTAACCTGAATGGCGAAGTGACCATACTAGCGAGAGTAATTCCCTTTATTGATACCAGGCCGATCTGGTGTTCGACCTACGGAAATGACGGCAAAGGACGATTCAGTTGTATTTGGGAGATAGGCCTCTGTTCTCCGACATGCAAACGTGTCCAGCCTGGCGTATTCGTTGAGGGGTTCTTTTGTTGTGATTCTGACACTACGGAAAATACTTGTTCACGAACAAAGTCGTGTGAATAATCTTGTCTCGTGCATGGGATGATCTACACCGCCCAAGTTCCACGATCTCAGAGTAGAGTAAAATGATATAAAAGTTGGACCACAGCGCCGTACCCAGGAAGTGTTCTCGTTGTTCGGAACCCCCAGAAATCTGACACGATATGGCGACGTATAATGAATGATGCCTTGCAACACCCGATTTTACAGTGGTTTCCCTTTTGGTGGCATCGAAAATAATTCAAATGCTGGGATTAAGTGAGAATGATTAATGAGAGAGGGAGAGAATGACATGCGTACGGTCTGATATAGAAGCAATGATTCAAATAAAATACAGCTATAATTACCGGTGGGGGTGTTACTTCTACAGCAACGTTGTTTTCGGTTTCGTAGCAATGTATAAGATTTGATTAGTCGTCCGGTATTTGGCGTCGCGCCGCGGCCTTTGCACATTCCTGACAAGGTAATTGGCGATAATTGATGAAGATCGTAACGAATTGCGCTGAATCGCTTTACGGTGTCATGAAAATTGATTTGCAGTCGAGCACACAGGAATTATTATATTTAAATCAACGCCCGTCGGAAAATGAAAGCGCCCATTGATTACATCGCGCGCGAGAGAGAAAGCTCACGGGCCGGTGATTAATAACGAACTCGATACTTCGAATGATAAAGACCGATCAGCGTCCCTTTCTCGCCTACTCTCCGTAACAAGCTACGGCCAGTCCAGGTACACAGTCATGCACAATTAATGGACATATACAGCACGTAGTCATTATTATTTATATTATTGTGTTTAGCGGAAAACACAACTTGCAACGTTAAAACCTTGTATGCGAAACTCCAACTCTCCATCGTTACTGTCATAACACTTAAAGAGTAAGGACTATGCATCATTGCCCGACTGATCCAACATAGTCCAGTCTGGTTTAAAAGAGCGACGTCTGAATCATGTCCGACACAGCTGAAAGACTAAAATGCATCGCCACGAAGACAAAGAGTTTGTTAGGAACAGCGAGAGACGGATAGACAGACAGACAGACAGACAGACAGACAGACAGACAGACAGACAGACAGACAGACAGACAGACAGACAGACAGACAGACAGACAGACAGACAGACAGACAGACAGACAGACAGACAGACAGACAGACAGACAGACAGACAGACAGACAGACAGACAGACAGACAGACAGACAGACAGACAGACAGACAGACAGACAGACAGACAGACAGACAGACAGACAGACAGACAGACAGACAGACAGACAGACAGACAGACAGACAGACAGACAGACAGACAGACAGACAGACAGACAGACAGACAGACAGACAGACAGACAGACAGACAGACAGACAGACAGACAGACAGACAGACAGACAGACAGACAGACAGACAGACAGACAGACAGACAGACAGGCAGACAGACAGACAGACAGGCAGACAGACAGGCAGGCAGGCAGGCAGACAGACAGACAGACAGACAGACAGGCAGACAGACAGACAGGCAGACAGGCAGACAGGCAGACAGGCAGGCAGGCAGGCAGACAGGCAGACAGGCAGGCAGACAGGCAGACAGGCAGACAGACAGGCAGACAGACAGACAGAACACAGACAGACAGACAGACAGACAGACAGACAGACAGACAGACAGGCAGACAGGCAGGCAGACAAGCAGACAGGCAGACAGGCAGACAGGCAGGCAGACAGGCAGACAGGCAGGCAGACAGGCAGACAGACACGCAGACACGCAGACACGCAGACCCGCAGACACGCAGACACGCAGACACGCAGACACGCAGACACGCAGACACGCAGACACGCAGACACGCAGACACGCAGACACGCAGACACGCAGACACGCAGACACGCAGACACACAGACACGTAGATAGAGAGAGAGAGAGAGACTGAACTGTAAGAAAGAACTGGTCGACAAGTTAATTATGACTTATATGTTGTTTGCCAACTTTCACTGACAACCTTCTAGCCATATTTTATTCTTTAAGCATCCCCAAGTCACGACCGTGTCATTTACCTCCCCTAAGCAGACACTTAATCATCAATGTAGTCGATCAAAATTACACTTGAAATCCAATTATCCCGTCAACGCGCCGTAGTCGGCCGATTCCTTGAGGATCAATTATGCTTCGTATTCGAACGAATACAAGATGGTCGAATTGACTCAATTCCGATTGACCACTACGATCACTTCACTCTATTTGCATATTTTCGATCCGACACCCGGCAATGCCACGCTGACGCTGCCAATCACACGCCAACGTCTCAAATGCAGTAATACTTTATGAGACAGCAGTGTCGCTATTTCTATGCTCGGAATGGGATCAACACGGTTGACCCTGCGAGCTCCCGGACCTCATAAAACCACGATTAACGCACATTGGCATACATGCCAATGTCGTCGATTTTGTCCTCCTCAACATTCGCCGTTGCTTGGCAGTGCTAGTGATTCGTGATTGACTCGTCTACAGCAATTAATCGTACATTGATGAACATTTCTGTAGCGACCTGGTTTAGCGTGGTAGGAATAAGTTTCGGTCTGAAAGTATGATTCTATTCCGTTTTGCGTTATGATACATAAATAGATAGATTATTGAATATTTACGCCCCTCAGCGCACAATACCTTTCTCGGAGAATTCGTAAATTTATTTGGTTTGGTTACGTCACAATCACAATTATGCGCAAGCTTTGTCTTTGGCCGCAACGTTGACGATATGAATCAATATTGCGTCATGACATTTCGTATAGCAAACGTCACTGCATATAGTTGATACTTTAACAACTTTCTGTTAGGTTTTTGTTATAAAGATACCCTTTAGAAACCAAAATTTCAACAAAATATACGATGAAAATCACATGTTAACGCAGCCATTTTGTGGACTGCATGACGGAGTTTGCTAAGCTACCTTCATACACCATACAGTTGATTATTTACGTCGCCGTTTTCACACTCAAAATACATGACCTCCATTAGCAACTTTCCCTTATGTTCTTGTTATCTTCTCTGTCGTGTCTACCGCTGATCGTTATGGACAGGAATTGCACGTGATTACGTGAAGTCATTCATTGTCCGTCATCTTGCTTTCCCGAAACCATCGATATTACGATTCAGAGTACGATTTACGTGCAGTGATTACGCGTTACGGTTGGAACATGAATACTTACGTCTCGTTTGGCGGTAATACAAATTAAATTAGCGCGACAAAACGCGATCGTTGCGTACAGATGCAACACGACACGTGTCTGAAATAACATGGCGGCTCAGTCATTGTACATAATAATAGGGAAAGCAATATGGCGGCCTTGCTTCACGTCAATAATTTAGTATAATAATATATATATATATATATATATATATATATATATATATATATATATATATATATAATATATAGATAGATAGATAGATAGATAGATAGATAGATAGATAGATAGATAATGATAGATAGATAGATAGATAGATAGATAGAGTAGATAGATAGATAAAAGATAGATAGATAGATAGATAGATAGATAGATAGATAGATAGATAGATAGATAGATAGATAGATAGATAGATAGATAGATAATAGATAGATAGATAGATAGATAGATAGATAGATAGATAGATAGATAGATAGATAGATAGATAGATAGATAGATAGATAGATAGATAGATAGATAGATAGATAGATAGATAGATAGATAGATAGATAGATAGATAGATAGATAGATAGATAGATAGATAGATAGATAGATAGATAGATAGATAGATCAGTAGTTTCCCAACCAGATCATACACCTCTCTTCCAATGGCTGACAGTGGCTTGTCAGTTTGTCAAAAAATAAAATCTTCTGTAATAAGATGTTCAACAAAATATACGACGAAACGCACGAACGAACTCAGTGCGGGGGCCCATTGTGGGGACAGCTTAGCAGGGTAGTTGTTATGCAACTGGTCACGTGATAGGTTAACTGGATCCAGTTCGTCGCCGTTTGATTAATTCAAAGTCAAAAGTATGTGCGTGACCTCCGTCAAGTTTGACCTTTACCACTAGTGTTGATACAATGATGGACGTTACTTGCATCACAAATGATGCATAACATCTCATCAATGAAACACTGTCGTATAGAGTTGTTACGTTACACACATTGATTTTTGATTTTGTTATAAACAACTTTGGGGGCCCGAATTTCAACACAATAACTGACTGAATGTTCAACTATGCTACGTGTTTGTCGGCTTTACCCAGCTTTCGCTGACAACGCTCGTGTGATGGATAACCCAGTTAAAAACCCTTAATGAACAGGAATTTTGTAAACATTACAGGAGTTACTTTATTTTCAAGTGTTGTAGATTAATCCCCGTAAGTTTGACACTCAATATTCAATCCGTGTAGAAGGAAAACGTCGAGACACACGCTAGCTCGGTCATAGTCAGACACTTGTAATTACATTCGCTCCAATGGCGCCGCGCGGGGAGTGAAACGTTTGTTTTTGCCTATTAAAGCTCATTAACACTGGTCTGGCTGTCACGGAGTCGTGTAGCTATCAACAGGCAGGTCGGACACAGACAGCTGCCACTTGCGCGCGAGATGGTTAGGATAATTCGTTGCATTTAGTAATGATACTACTTATAACACTTCTGTAGCGCCTATATCCTTGAAAGGTTCAAGCTCAGAGGCGCAACAAACTAAGATTTTGGCTGGTCATACACGGGGACAGGCAAAAGTTATAATTGGAGCATGGAACCGCCGAGAATGATGGTGGAAAAGCAATTTCAAGCAAATATATTATTGTTAGTGTCTTTTTTACGAAAGGTGTCTATAGTTTCAGAAGATGTAATCGTAATATGGAGTTGATTCGAAATTGTTGGCGCAGCCACAAAGAAACCACGTTTGCCAATATTCAGCTTAGTTTTAGAAACAAAAAGTAGTAGTATTCTAGGCCAACTAATCACCCGATGTCTACTACATGTTCACTAGTCCAGTCAATTGTTACTTATATCTGTATGGAATATTGTGACTATAGTTCATTATAAATTGGTTACGTGTTACACGCGGTAGTTAGAGGTTTGAACCAACACAACACAGCTTTCTAGATCATGTGAAAGTATTAGACCACTCGTAAGACAATTCGGTTGCGTTGCAGTGGGTGTTCGTGTCTCGACGGTCATCTGACGTCTGCTGAGGTCACCATTCACCTGGTTCGATATGTGATGGTGTACAGGTTCACTTCGCAAGGACAATGTATGCCACAGCGATTGCGTACAAGAGCCGTTTCTACGAGATAGTGACAATGATAAACCATGATGATGATGATAACCTTAGGGACATGTGTATGTCGCATTCACTGCCACTTTCATCCCGGACAATATTTCGCTAGTTGTCTCACGGCCTTGATGTCGTTGCCTCATCTAAGTCTGAGCGACCTCGCGTACTCGCAGCTATTTGAGACACGAAAGGGTTTCTTTTTTCGATATATTATCAAAGTCAGTAGTGATTAATATAACATAATTGTAATAAAGTAAATGCATAAAAATACATGAAATAATTAGACCTATAATAACTGAAAATGCTGTCCATTACAATGAGTTTTACATTCTTAAAGAATCACGTACATTTTATGTTGAACACGAAAGAATCCTTTTCGTTTCCTAAGGAATCCATTTAAGGAGCGACATTTATTTTCAAGTGCAAAACCTGGCCTATAGCAAGGTAATAATCTAGTTAAACACTGCTCTCAATTAGTAACCATTCATAAAAGTTAGAAAATCCTTTCGTAAACTCAAATGAAGATGCGCGATAGTGTAGTGGTGAGCACACCCCCCTGACACACCGTATTCGATGCCTGGATAGGACAGGCATGCAATAGCTCATTACAAAATGGCACTCAACATTCGGGACTGTGTACCCTTCGTGACTGGGAGATCACGGTAATTCGATCCCTACTCTAATCGAGACGTAAACACCCACTGAGGAGTGAGGACAACTGGCAGTGACCACCCTCAGTGACCACCCTCAGTGACCACCCTCAGTGACCACTCTCAGTGACCACCCTCAGTGACCACCCTCAGTGACCACCCTCAGCGACCACCCTCATTGACCACCCTCAGTGACCACCCTCAGTGACCACCCTCAGTGACCACCCTCAGTGACCACCCTCAGTGACCACCCTCAGTGACCACCCTCAGTGACCACCTCAGTGACCACCCTCAGTGACCACCCACAGTGACCACCTCAGTGACCACCCTCAGTGACCACCCTGAGTGACCACCCTCAGTGACCACCCTCAGTGACCACCCTCAGTGACCACCCTCAGTGACCACCCTCAGTGACCACCCTCAGTGACCACCCTCAGTGACCACCCTCGAGTGACCACCCTCAGTGACCACCCTCAGTGACCACCCTCAGTGACCACCCTCAGTGACCACCCTCAGTGACCACCCTCAGTGACCACCCTCAGTGACCACCATCAGTGACCACCCTCAGTGACCACCCTCAGCGACCACCCTCAGTGACCACCCTCAGTGACCACCCTCAGTGACCACCCTGAGTGACCACCCTCAGTGACCACCCTCAGTGACCACCTCGTGACCACCCTCAGTGACCACCCTCAGTGACCACCCTCAGTGACCACCCTCAGTGACCACCCTCGAGTGACCACCCTCAGTGACCACCCTCAGTGACCACCCTCAGTGACCACCCTCAGCGACCACCCTCAGTGACCACCCTCAGGACCACCCTCAGTGACCACCCTCAGTGACCACCCTCAGTGACCACCCTCAGTGACCACCCTCAGTGACCACCCTCAGTGACCACCCTCAGTGACCACCCTCAGTGACCACCTCAGTGACCACCCTAGTGACCACCCTCAGTGACCACCCTCAGTGACCACCCTCAGTGACCACCATCAGTGACCACCCTCAGTGACCACCCTCAGTGACCACCCTCAGTGACCACCCTCAGTGACCACCCTCAGTGACCACCCTCAGTGACCACCCTCAGTGACCACCCTCAGTGACCACCCTCAGTGACCACCCTCAGTGACCACCCTCAGTAACCACCCTCAGTGACCACCCTCAGTGACCACCCTCAGTGACCACCCTCAGCTGACCACCATCAGTGACCACCCTCAGTGACCACCCTCAGTAACCACCCTCAGTGACCACCCTCAGTGACCACCCTCAGTGACCACCCTCAGTGACCACCCTCAGTGACCACCCTCAGTGACCACCCTCAGTGACCACCCTCAGTGACCACCCTCAGTGACCACCCTCAGTGACCACCATCAGTGACCACCCTCAGTGACCACCCTCAGTGACCACCCTCAGTGACCACCCTCAGCTGACCACCTCAGTGACCACCCTCAGTGACCACCCTCAGTGACCACCCTCAGTGACCACCCTCAGTGACCACCCTCAGTGACCACCCTCAGTGACCACCCTCAGTGACCACCCTCAGTGACCACTCTCAGTGACCACCCTCAGTGACCACCTCAGTGACCACCCTCAGTGACCACCCTCAGTGACCACCCTCAGTGACCACCCTCAGTGACCACCCTCAGTGACCACCCTCAGTCACCCTAGTGACCACCCTCAGTGACCACCTCAGTGACCACCCTCAGTGACCACCCTCAGTGACCACCCTCAGTGACCACCCTCAGTGACCACCCTCAGTGACCACCCTCAGTGACCACCCTCAGTGACCACCCTCAGTGACCACCCTCAGTGACCACCATCAGTGACCACCCTCAGTGACCACCCTCAGTGACCACCCTCAGTGACCACCCTCAGTGACCACCCTCAGTGACCACCCTCAGTGACCACCCTCAGTGACCACCCTCAGTGACCACCCTCAGTGACCACTCTCAGTGACCACCCTCGATGACCACCCTCAGTGACCACCCTCAGTGACCACTCTCAGTGACCACCCTCAGTGACCACCCTCAGTGACCACCCTCAGTGACCACCCATCAGTGACCACCCTCAGTGACCACCCTCGATGACCATCCTCAGTGACCACCCTCAGTGACCACTCTCAGTGACCACCCTCAGTGACCACCCTCAGTGACCACCATCAGTGACCACCCTCAGTGACCACCCTGAGCGACCACCCTCAGTGACCACCCTCGATGACCACCCTCAGTGACCACCCTCAGTGACCACCTCAGTGACCACCCTCAGTGACCACCCTCAGTGACCACCCTCAGTGACCACCCTCAGTGACCACCCTCGAGCGACCACCCTCAGTGACCACCCTCAGATGACCACTCCTCAGTGACCACCCTCAGTGACCACCCTCAGTGACCATCCTCAGTGACCACCCTCAGTGACCACCTCTCAGTGACCACCCTCGATGACCACCTCGTGACCACCCTCAGTGACCACCTCAGTGACCACCCTCAGTGACCACCCTCGTGACCACCCTCAGTGACCACCCTCAGTGACCACCTCAGTGACCACCTCAGTGACCACCCCAGGACCACTCAGTGACCACCCTCAGTGACCATCCTCAGTGACCACCCTCAGTGACCACCCTCAGTGACCACCCTCAGTGACCACCCTCAGTGACCACCTCAGTGACCACCCTCAGTGACCACCCTCAGTGACCACCCTCAGTGACCACCCTCGTGACCACCCTCAGTGACCACCCTCAGTGACCACCCTCAGTGACCACCCTCAGTGACCACCCTCAGTGACCACCCTCAGCGACCACCATCAGTGACCACCCTCAGTGACCACCCTCAGTGACCACCCTCAGTGACCACCCTCAGTGACCACCCTCAGTGACCACCCTCAGTGACCACCCTCAGTGACCACCCTCAGTGACCACCCTCAGTGACCACTCGACCACCCTCAGTGACCACCCTCAGTGACCACCCTCAGTGACCACCCTCAGTGACCACCCTCAGTGACCACCCTCAGTGACCACCCTCAGTGACCACCCTCAGTGACCACCCTCAGTGACCACCCTCAGTGACCACCCTCAGTGACCACCTCAGTGACCACCCTCAGTGACCACCCTCAGTGACCACCCTCAGTGACCACCCTCAGCGACCACCCTCAGTGACCACCCTCAGTGACCACCCTCAGTGACCACCCTCAGTGACCACCCTCAGTGACCACCCTCAGTGACCACCCTCAGTGACCACCCTCAGTGACCACCTCAGTGACCACCCTCAGCGACCACCCTCAGTGACCACTCTCAGTGACCACCCTCAGTGACCACCCTCAGTGACCACTCTCAGTGACCACCCTCAGTGACCACCCTCAGTGACCACCTCAGTGACCACTCTCAGTGACCACTCTCAGTGACCACCCTCAGTGACCACCCTCAGTGACCACTCTCAGTGACCACTCTCAGTGACCACCCTCTGTGCCTGCGTAGAAATGTCTGCACGGCGTTAAAGTTACGAAAAAGATGACTTGTTGTCGAGTACTACTACTAGACCGTGTGGTGTTATGCGTGCGAGTGGCGCCACCTAGTAGACGTTAATGAGGTATTGAAAAAGAGACGTTTTGTAGACCGCTAGATGCAATACCCGAGGATCATAAATTGCAAAGAAATTGACCCAAGTTGTAAAGGTAGCGAGAGAATAAAACTGCAGACAATTATCTTTCAGTCGTTTACAATTGTCCTCATTTATGAGCGTAACCATGTTTTATTGACATAAAACACCCGTATAGTGAACCGGCAATGTATTAAACTGCCTGCGGTTGCCAATTATCTTTATTGACGTATGTTAACTTTACGTGTAACGACCAGTCGTTATTAAATTTAAATAGCGGTAGATCGACCATCACCGGTGAGCACCATATGGGTCAATGCTGCTTTACGACCGGGTACCTACTCATTCATGGTTCCAAATAGTCAATATCATATATGGAGCAAATATAACTACTCTATATATGGCTTCAATTAAATTTCCAATTACAATTTTATTGACATTATCCAACGGCTAAGCCATGGTTACTTTTAATCTGAGACGTGTCTTTGATGTAGTGCTGGAAGAAAACGAAAATAGACCGTAACAATAATAATAGACAACGATGTTTCTGGTCAAACCGACATTCTCCACAAGTCCAGAGAAGATGGCCAGAGAAGATGGCCAGAGAAGATGGCCAAAGAAGATGGCCAAAGAAGATGGCCAAAGAAGATGGCCAGAGAATATGGCTAGAGAAGATGGCCAAAGAAGATGGCCAGAGAAAATGGCTAGAGAAGATGGCCAGAGAAAATGGCTAGAGAAGATGGCCAGAGAAGATGGCCAAAGAAGATGCCCAAAGAAGATGGCCAAAGAAGATGGCTAGAGAAGATGGCCAAAGAAGATGGCCAGACAGGATGGCGAGAGAAAATGTCTAGGGAAGATGGCCAAAGAAGATGCCCAGAGAAGATGGCCAGACAGTATGGCGAGAGAAAATGTCTAGGGAAGATGGCCAAAGAAGATGCCCAGAGAAGATGGCCAGACAGGATGGCGAGAGAAAATGTCTAGGGAAGATGGCCAAAGAAGATGGCCAAAGAAGATGGCCAGACAGTATGGCGAGAGAAAATGTCTAGGGAAGATGGCCAAAGAAGATGCCCAGAGAAGGTGGCCAGAGAAGATGGCCAAAGAAGATGCCCAAAGAAGATGGCCAAAGAAGATGGCCAGACAGGATGGCGAGAGAAAATGTCTAGGGAAGATGGCCAAAGAAGATGCCCAGAGAAGATGGCCAGAGAAGATGGCCAAAGAAGATGGCCAAAGAAGATGGCCAAAGAAGATGGCCAGAGAAGGTGGCCAGAGAAGATGGCCAAAGAAGATGCCCAAAGAAGATGGCCAAAGAAGATGGCCAGAGAAGATGGCCAAAGAAGATGGCCAGACAGGATGGCGACAGAAAATGTCTAGGGAAGATGGCCAAAGAAGATGCCCAGAGAAGATGGCCAAAGAAGATGGCCAAAGAAGATGGCCAGAGAAGATGGCCAAAGAAGATGGCCAAAGAAGATGGCCAGAGAAGATGGCCAAAGAAGATGGCCAAAGAAGATGGCCAAAGAAGATGGCCAGAGAAGGTGGCCAGAGAAGATGGCCAAAGAAGATGCCCAAAGAAGATGGCCAAAGAAGATGGCCAGAGAAGATGGCCAAAGAAGATGGCCAGACAGGATGGCGAGAGAAAATGTCTAGGGAAGATGGCCAAAGAAGATGCCCAGAGAAGATGGCCAGAGAAGATGGCCAAAGAAGATGGCCAAAGAAGATGGCCCTAGAGAAGAGGGCCAAAGAAGATGGCCAGACAGGATGGCGAGAGAAAATGTCTAGGGAAGATGGCCAAAGAAGATGCCCAGAGAAGATGGCCAGAGAAGATGGCCAAAGAAGATGGCCAAAGAAGATGGCCAGAGAAGATGGCCAAAGAAGATGGCCAGACAGGATGGCGAGAGAAAATGTCTAGGGAAGATGGCCAAAGAAGATGCCCAGAGAAGATGGCCAGAGAAGATGGCCAAAGAAGATGGCCAAAGAAGATGGCCAAAGAAGATGGCCAGAGAAGATGGCCAAAGAAGATGGCCAAAGAAGATGGCCAAAGAAGATGGCCAAAGAAAATGGCCAAAGAAGATGGCCAGAGAAGATGGCCAAAGAAGATGGCCAAAGAAGATGGCCAAATAAGATGGCCAGAGAAGATAGCCATAGAAGATGGCCAGAGAAGATGGCCAGAGCAGATGGCCAAAGAAGATGGTCAGAGAAGATGGCCAGAGAAGATGGCCAGAGAAGATGGCCAAAGAAAATGGCCAAAGAAGATGGTCAGATAAAATGGCTTAGAGGGAACTTTTTGGCCAAAAGTCCAAATCAATATGGAGAAATATGACTACGTAATATGGTTCAATTAAATTTCCAATTAAATTTTAGACATTATCCAAGGAAGATGGTCAAGAGAAGTGTCTGAGAAGTTGGCCAGAGAAGATGGTCAAAAAATGGCCAAGAAGTTTTGGTCAAAGAAGATGGCCAGAAGATGGTCAGAGAAGATGGCCAGAGAAGATGGCCAGAGAAGATGGCCAAAGAAGATGGCCAAAGAAGATGGCCAAAGAAGATGGCCAGAGAAGATGGTCAGAGAAGATGGCCAGAGAAGATGGCCAGAGAAGATAGTCAGAGAAGATGGCCAAAGAAGATGGCCAAAGGAGATGGCCAGAGAAGATGGTCAAAGAAGATGGCCAGAGAAGATGGCCAGAGAAGATAGTCAGAGAAGATGGCCAAAGAAGATGCCCAAAGAAGATGGTCAGAGAAGATGGCCATAGAAGATGGCCAGAGAAGATGGCAGAAAAAGATGGTCAGAGAAGATGGCCAGAGAAGATGGCCAGAGAAGATGGCCAAAGAAGATGGCCAAAGAAAATGGCAAAGAAGATGGCCAGAGAAGATGGCCAAAGAAGATGGCCAAAGAAGATGGCCAAAGAAGATGGCCAGAGAAGATAGCCATAGAAGATGGCCAGAGAAGATGGCCAGAGCAGATGGCCAAAGAAGATGGTCAGAGAAGATGGCGAAAGAAAATGGCCAAAGAAGATGGTCAGATAAAATGGCCAGAGAAGATGGCCAGAGAAGATGGCCAAAGAAGATGGCCAGAGAAGATGGCCAGAGAAGATGGTCAAAGAAGATGGCCAGAGAAGACGGTCAGAGAAGATGGCCAGGGAAGATGGTCAGAGAAGATGGCCAGAGAAGATGGTCAGAGAAGATGGTCAGAGAAGATGGCCAGAGAAGATAGTCAGAGAAGATGCCCAGAGAAGATGGTCAGAGAAGATGGCCATAGAAGATGGCCAGAGAAGATGGCCAGAGAAGATGGTCAGAGAAGATGGCCAGAGAAGATGGCCAGAGAAGATGGCCAGAGAAGATGGCCAGAGAAGATGGTCAAAGAAGATGGTCAAAGAAGATGGCCAGAGAAGATGGCCAGAGAAGATGGCCAGAGAAAATAGTCAGAGAAGATGGCCAAAGGAGATGGCCAAAGAAGATGGTCAGAGAAGATGGCGAAAGAAAATGGCCAAAGAAGATGGTCAGATAAAATGGCCAGAGAAGATGGCCAGAGAAGATGGCCAGAAGAAGATGGCCAGAGAAGATGGCCAGAGAAGATGGTCAAAGAAGATGGCCAAAGAAGATGGCCAAAGGAGATGGCCAGAGAAGATGGTCAGAGAAGATGGCCAGAGAAGATGGCCAGATAAGATAGTCAGAGAAGATGGCCAAGAAGATGGCCAAAGAAGATGGCCAGAGAAGATGGTCAGAGAAGATGGCCATAGAAGATGGCCAGAGAAGATGGCCAGAGAAGATGGTCAGAGAAGATGGCCAGAGAAGATGGCCAGAGAAGATGGCCAGAGAAGATGGCCAGAGAAGATGGCCAGAGAAGATGGTCAAAGAAGATGGCCAGAGAAGATGGCCAGAGAAGATGGCCAGAGAAAATAGTCAGAGAAGATGGCCAAAGGAGATGGCCAGAGAAGATGACCAGACAGGATGGCCAAAGAAGATGCCCAGAGAAGATGGTCAAAGAAGATGGCCAGAGAAGATGGCCATAGAAGATGGCCAGAGAAGATGGCCAGAGAAGATGGTCAGAGAAGATGGCCAGAGAAGATGGCCAGAGAAGATGGCCAGAGAAGATGGTCAGAGAAGATGGCCAGAGAAGATGGCCAGAGAAGATGGCCAGAGAAGATGGCCAGAGAAGATGGCCTAAGAAGATGGCCAGAGAAGATGGCCAAAGAAAATGACCAGAGAAGATGGCCAAAGAAAATGGCCAGAGAAGATGGCCAAAGAAGGTGGCCAGAGAAGACGGCCAAAGAAAAAGAGGGTCCAGAGAAGAGGGCCAGAGAGTAGTAGGCCTCAGCCACAGCAGCCTGACACAAAGCGTTGAGTGTATGCGTTAGACAAATATAATAATTGTGATTGGTGTTGATTCAAATTTTGACGACGTGGTGCAAGTAAATTTAATAAGGGAGCAAAGGACAGAGGCAGGGATCGACCGTGACACGCACTTGCTCGAGTAGAACTTCCTGACGATGAGTGACGTCTGACCGGCGCCTGAGAAGTTTTGGTTGGGAAAAGTACATACAGAATTATGGTCCAGAGAATTAGGGCCAAAGGAGAAGGGACTTCGAGAAGATGGTCCATTTTAAGATGGCCAGAGAAATGGCCGAGTAAGATTTGGCCAGACGGGGCCGTTGTTAAATTTCTAATTTCGATGGCACAGGGTATGAAATACCAAGATGCCCGGGATATCAACATAAAATAAAGTCATAGGTAACGTGGTGCGCAGCGGCGGCGAGAGAGAGATAGATAGATAGATAGATAGAGAGAGAGAGAGAGAGAAGAAGAGAGAGAGAGAGAGAGAGAGAGAGAGAGAGAGAGAGAGAGAGAGAGAGAGAGAGAGAGAGAGAGAGAGAGGAGAGAGAGGAGGAGGAGAGAGAGGAGTAGAGAGAGAGAGGAAGAGAGAGAGAGAGGGGAGGGAGGGAGGGAGGGAGGGAGGGAGGGAGGGAGGGAGGGAGGAGAGTACCGAGCACCTGGCTACAAACAGTGATGATTATTTGTGTACGAATAGTCTTCGCGCATTAATTGCAGCGTGACTGAATCTTCCCAAGAAGTTGAGATGGCGTTCTATTAAACCAAGTATAGTCTTTTGAACAATCCTAACGATTAGATGCTGCGCTATACAAGAACTTAATTAACTGTACTGCTTTACATTTTAAATGGTACACTTTAATCTTTGCCATATGGGGCAAGTAAACTCACTAATGAACAATGGAAACAGATTAGGAAATACGAATATGTAAAATATGTAAATATGAAACTGAGCTGATGAGTAAAGTTCTTACGCTGAATAAGAGTTCATTATAAATATATTAAAGTAAACGTTACTATGAACCCCACACAATAAATTGACTAAGTAGCAATTTAAGTCAAGATTATCTTTAGGAAAATTACTAAGCAGATATGACTTTAGTATGCAGCCAATTTCAACAATAAAAATATAAAAAGGCTGTAATTGTTTGTATAACTGAAAGTAGAAAATGTTATTGCATGACATTTAGCTACGAAAGTTAGCCAGTTGGTGGAGCTGGTGTATTATAAACATGTCAAAACTATTTTCCCACGGGTCGATCCCCCAAAGAGTAAGCGTATTCCCCATCCTACTCTAGACGTGGACAGCGGTTGTCACATCGGTAAAATATTCAGCGGTAATAGACGCAACACAAAATAATACAATATTGGCAGTAATGTGCGAAAATATCTTACGGGATATTTTATTTAATGTGATTACTATTAATTGTCGATTTCTTCCTGAATGGTTTATGGGAGACGTGTTCGCCGCTAAACGCATTAGGTGTGACAAACCGACCGATTTTATTCCGTAAACTCCGTCGCTACCCAGATTCTCTATCGCATTGGTTACACTTTGCAAATTGGTTTTCGTTGCCAATTACGGATATGTCTGTCGTGTGCATGACTGAATTGAGTAGCGCGTGACGTGTCCACGAATAGGTTTTTCGCTTGTAGGACGACCCTATTTGACTTGCAGTATCGGAACTCTCGGCTGTTTTCCATATTAAGTAGACTTAAGGCAGGTTGACAGGAATGCCACCCACGCAACGTGGAACCGATGACCGCTGGACAAGGCGGCTGTTGAGACGGTGCGAGGACAACACCCCAACAGACAAAACCCCAGTGGACACAACCCAACCGCTTATTGCAAATCTGGACAACCGCAATCATCATCTTAGGAGAGACCAGACTTTCTCGATCTATATACATACATACACACGCACGCACACGCACACGCACAGCACACGCACAGGCACAGGCACAGGCACAGCACAGGCACAGGCACAGGCAGCACAGCACACACACAGCACACACAGCACACGCACACACAGCACACGCACACGCACAGCACACGCACACGCACACGCACACGCACACACGCACACGCACACGCACACGCACACGCACACGCACACGCACACGCACACGCACACACGCACACGCCCCACACACACACACACACACACACGAACACACACACACACACACACACACACACACAGCACACACACACACACACACACGCACGCACGCACGCACGCACCGCACGCACGCACGCACGCACACGCATTATATTATTTATATACACAACAGCATATATACAACAGCAATTTCAACGCGTAAAGAAGTTACGCAATGATCGGCGTCAAAACCGCAAGACCCTTCAAAAACGCCTTGAAGGTAGGTATTAGTGTCTGCATCAGATTTAAAGGGAGACTGCCATGCATATTTTTTAGTTTATTATATATTTGTGGCAAAATATGGCCTTAAAACGCACGAATAGGGCCCGTTACAACGCTATAAAACAGTCCATCATTACGGCGAAGTAACGCCCTGCTACACCGTAAATAATAGCTTCGATTACCCATGCTCCATGAGATGGCAGCATTTAAAAAACCGCCTGGAGATTAATGCTCTGCCATTTTTGCCGTGTGGTGGTCCCTGATTCTACCAGTCCAGGATTCGTCTAAACGCATATTGCGCATGCGCGCGCATGCGCAATGATCGTTTTTATCTGTTCTGACACGCTCTGACGTAGTGGCAACGGCATACGTCATGCCAGGGCCGAGATTCGACTAAATAACACAACACGTTCGAATGAGTGAAAATGATCACATAAGTTAATCCATTTTTATTTAAGATGTGCGTGATAACAATATTATTTCAATACTTGATGTATTACTAACGGAAACTACGTTAGTAACAAAGGCGAATCCTGGCTCGGTACGAATCTGGGACCGCTACCGTCGCGGTCCCAGATTCGTACGAATCCTGGACTGGTCGAATCTGGGACCACCACACCGCCACGCTGCCTTGCCGCAGAACACTCTCGCTCGGCTACGTAATTTTGGTCACTTAGCCGGCTTTTGAATGTTATCCGTGTGATGGGGTTAAAAGGTGCTGCCACCTCGTGGAGCCTGGATAATACTGCCTTAATTCCTGCTTAATAAACAATCGCAAATGTGTGTATCTGTTAATTTTTGGTGTGAATGCTTTTAATAGTATACTATTATCTTATAAAACTATATCCTTATTTTTTTCACATTGTCTCTATTCTGGGTTAAGGCCGCTCTGGTGGTAACATAGAGCATAAATAACCAGACGGGTTTGAGGGGCTAACACGTGCTGCCACCTCACGATTGTCCGGTTTTTGTTAAATGCTCCACCGAAGTTCCAGGTCGGAGCTAAAGAGTTTGAGACCGTTGGTTTACTCCCTGTTGATTATAGAGTTGAACAATTAAAACTGGGCCACATAGTCAATATTTTAAATGTAAAGGCACCATAATATTTAAGAACAAATTTTGAAATTTAGATACCCCACATGAGCCAGCAACTTGGCTGTGTTATTCAAAAAATGAAGCGTTCTGTGCAAACTTTCTTCTTTTATACAAGCATATGCCACTGGAACAATCTGCCTATCGAAATAAAACAATATCAATTTAAAGTCAATTTTAGAAAAAAGGTAACGACTCTTCTATATAGTAGATTGGTGGCTCAGGAATTACAATCTTAAAGTGGCATTTAAATATTTTTAAACTTATCTTACTATGTATTATCACGTTATCATATTTTATTAATGAACTTTTTATATTAGCACATTGTCTTACTGATAACATCTATTTCCCTGTATTTAAATATATTTATATTTTAAATATTTTATTACTGTTTTTATTTAGTTATATTTTTTTTCTTAAATTAATCATTAGTATTTTTACGAGGACCGCAATGGAACTAAGTGTGCTTTTGTGTGCTTTAATGTGTTTATCCTCCGGTAATATTACATATATGCTTTTAAGTTATTCTTTATTTGCATTTGCATCTAAGCTTTGTTTTATTTGCACGTATATACTTTTTACCTATTAAACTCAATAAATCAATAAATCAATCAATCAATCAATCAATCAATCAATCAACCAACCAATCACTCAATCAATCACGGTGCTTGGATAATCGAATCGAGGCTAAATAGGGTAGAGACGTTGATTAGCTATACTTTTATAAGGTAATACTATACTATTAAAAGTATTCAACAACAACAACTTATAAAATAAAATAGGGCGTTATAATGCCGTAATATGGCATTATAACACCATAATACGCTGTAGGGCGTTATAATGCCGTACTAAAAAAAATGTTTTTTGCTTTGGCGGCAATCAACCGTTTGCAACGAATTTTGCCTCGATTACCCACATTCCGTTACGTGGCAGCACTGTATAGCTCCTCGCTCCGCCTGGGAGAGTAATGCCAATGTTGCCACCAGGGCGGCGTTATCCCAGAATACGTTACAGACGCTGATTGGGTCTCACGCCAACTATGAAATAAAAACTAGAATAACGATATACTTTTTATAAAATAATACTGGCATGATGTTTTCCCTTCCATTAAATGCCACAAAGGACAGTCAGTAGGATCAGTCACTGACGAGGACATTGTCGAATAGGGCATTTAAACCGCCGTAGCTTTCCAACTTCACGAAGCGGACTAGTATATCGGTCGGCTGCGTAACTACGCCGAGAAGACAGTCTGGTGACTGCCGGCTTTTGAATACTATCCGTGTGTGGCAAAACAATGCTGCCACCTCACGGATACTGGTTAATCATGCCGTAATTCCTATTTTATAAACAAATGCAATTTGTTTTTAAATTTAGTTTTGTGTTAATATAAGTTCAATGTTGAATACTTTTCATAGGATATCATTATATTGTAAAAATATATCGTTATTTAATTTTGATTTCATAGTTGTGCCTGAGAGCCAATCAGCGTCTCTACCCTAATCTGGGGTAAGGCCACCCTGGCGGTTACAACGGCAGCCTATTAATTCCCCAGGCAGAGTTGAGGGGCTGAAAACTGCTGCCACCTCACGGAGCATGGGTAATCGAGGCTAGAAGCGGACAGGTTGCCCGCCCGCACGTTTAGACTCACCAGGTAGGTTCCGCAACAGGACATTTTTCGACTAATGAGTAATGAGCATGTGTCCACGTGGACAGCCTCTGTTTACACTGTACATGTGGCAATGTTTTCACGTGGTTCTGCTTGTGTTAATATTGTACACGTTTTGGCGAGAGGTCATAAAAATGACCTGACCATGACTAAAATTATGATGGTCAGATTGACTCCGCCCCCGACTCCGTCTCTCGCTGTCACTATGCCTTGTTGTCTCTCCATCTGTCTCGCTCTCCTTCTGTCCGTCTGTCCGTCTGTCCGTCTGTCCGTCTGTCCGTCTGTCCGTCTGTCCGTCTGTCCGTCTGTCCGTCTGTCCGTCTGTCCGTCTGTCCGTCTGTCCGTCTGTCCGTCTGTCCGTCTGTCCCCTGTCTCCCTCCCTACTTCCCTCCCTATCTCCCTCCCTTTCACGCTCTTGATTTGACGCTTCTTCTGGGGTTTCCTTCGATGCGAAAACGGTTTGGCATTAATTGGGATATATACATATATAAAAGTTTAAAATCTATGGTTTCATATAGATCTTTTGGATTTAGTCGCGCCGCGCCTGTCTTACAGTCATATGTCTCCTGAGTGTTCGGGGGTGCCCCACACCTCCCGATGTTGTGAATGTCTTTCCAAAATGATTCGATAGCCCTCCGCCTTCCGATGACAGGATCTAACGACTGGGTGAATGTGGTCCAGACATTGTGAACGTTGCCGCAAAACATTCTGAAAAATGTCGTTTCGTGCTGAAGCTCCGACTCAGCCCACCGAATTGTAGGTTTGTGCCGCCAGACTACTTTCTCCCCCCCCCCCCGACCCCCGTGTGCTTTCTCTGGGCATTCCCTGACATCAATAATAATAATGTAATAACTTTGATTTATACATGGCTGTATGCCTGCATCACTGGTGTTCGGTTTCAGCCAATCGCGATAGGCCTAATACACTACGTATTTTTTAACTAAAACTATTTCTGAACGTTACGATATAATTAATTAAAGCATGGCACATAAACAGATTCAAACATGTTGTTTCTAGTGAAATGCTCATTCTGTTCTTAGGTTAGGGATCAGTGGTCCAACGTAACGAATGTCCACAAAAAGAGGCGAGTAGAACTCAAGGTTTTGTTCCAAGGTTGCTCAATAATATGTGATTTACCACAGCGAGGTGGGAATCAAGCCGCAATATAATTGTAAAGTGGATTTTGCACTGTTTTTTTTAAACAGATCTAGAGTTTTAAAAGTATGCGAATTAAACACTTAACGGTAGATAATGTCCAACACCACAGGGCCCGGTCTCATAAGCATATTAAAAGGTATATTATTGCCATGTTCGCTTATTGAGAAAACCGTTTCATTTACTACTACGGCCCGACTGTCGCAGCGGGTATAATCGGGCGGTGGGCGGCTGGCTTTAGCCTACACAACGATCTCAGCGGCTTCGTGAAATCGGCCCCGGTTAACGGAATTACACGCCTTCAAGTCAATGACGTACAAACACAAACGTAATTAATATATATTTTTTATTATAATATATAACTTAACTACAAATTACTACTATGTACGGGTCAATGTATGAAGTGGCTCGATATCAGCCAGCCCACACGAGACGAAATCGCCAGTACTTGCGCTTGTAATAGGTGATTAGAGGATGATGGTCTAGCCCATCAACAGGAAACTGCATCGGCATCGTGTAAAGAACGTACGTACGCAAACTGGTGGAGCGAGTGACGGTAGTCTCTGTACATGGCGCTGTCGTCGTCGTCGTCGCTGTCGCTGACGGTGATGGTGACGCTGTCACTCACGTTGACGCTGTCCAAGATCAACTGCCGCTACAGCGTTGCGGAGGTCCTGTTGACGACGACAACCAGCACGAAAAATGCACAGGAATCAGTGTGAGAAACACGACACTGCGTACGAAAAGGGCCAGAATATCGGGTGGTTCTTCAGCAGCGCCTCTGTAAGGCAAGAAACAACGACGTCAATGTGTAGTTCCTCTGCACACCTGCCAATCGTGTATATATATATATATATATATATATATATATATATTATATATATATATATATATATATATATATATATATATATATATATATATTCATTTCTGATGTTATTTATAATGTTCACATTAATTATAAATAAATTTAGATTCTATTCAAATGTCTGACATAATTTATTGTAATTCCTATATTTTGCTAGAAGTACAGATTTCTTATGTTTATAAAGCAGATATTCCTATTTTACAACATTTAATTCTTATATATTATATATATAGCAATGTGTATATCCTGTTTCACACCAAACAATATCTGTTTCTACTTACCAAGTCGGTCGGGTCATCGACTGGCGCTCATCGGGGCAGATGGATTTCCCCACTGCCAGTCACAGTCTGACATAATTTACTTGTAATTCCTGAGTATTTTGCTAGAAGTGACAGATTTCTTCGGGATGTTTTAAAGCGAGACTATTCCTCATTTTACAACATTTAATTCTTATTTCTTTAGATATAATGCAACCGTGTGTATACGTCCCTGTTTCCACACCAAACAATACGCTCTGTTTCGTACTTACCAAGTCGGTCGGCGCGGTCATCCGACCTGGCGCTCATCGGGGCAGGATGGGATTTGCCCCGACTCGCGCCAGTCACAGTCTGCTCCTCCTGGACCTCGGGTGTCTCCTGGTGTTCTCTATCGGTCGATGACGATGTGTCGCTGGTCGTCATGTCCGGCAGCATGTCCTGTGGAGCTGGGAGTATGACACTCTCGTCACTGTCGTCACCGGTGGCGTGCCACTGGTCCGGTGGTACAACCACGGTGGTACCACTCAACGTAAGCACAACTGTAAAAACATGTACGGCTATTTAGCAAACTGTATGGAATTAAAATTAACATACAGTGTAGATGTACATTGTGTAATATTCATGCCAAGCAAGTTGTGTTTCAAACACAAGTTTTACTTTTTGGCAGGGATCGCCTGTGAGAGTAAAACACGATGTCATCTTGGCATGGGTGCCGCTGTGGTGGTCCCAGATTCGACCAGTCCAGGATTCGTCTAAACGCATATCGCGCATGCGCGCGCATGCGCAATGATCGTTTTTATCCGTTCTGACGCGCTCTGACGTAGTGGCAACGGCATACGTCATGCCCGGGCCGAGATTCGACTAAATAACACAACACGTTCGAATGAGTGAAAATGATCACATAAGTTAATCCATTTTTATTTAAGATGTGAGTGATAACAATATTATTTCAATACTTGATGTATTACTAACGGAAACTATGTTAGTAACAAAGGCGAATCATGGCTCTCTACGAATCTGGGACCGCTACCGTCGCGGTCCCAGATTCGTACGAATCCTGGACTGGTCGAATCTGGGACCACCACACCGCCTTAGTGTACATCAAATCAGGTGACGCAAACGAGCGCTCGTGGTCCAAATTCAAAACTGCTACTCTAGATATATGAATGCACGTTAAATATGGACCTTAAGTTTGATTTTGGACGATATTCTCGCATAAGAAATCATGCTTATTATTATTATCAAAACATAGTCAATTATGACAAATAACTCGACTCTTACGTGCTGATTATCTGCGCTGATGCCTTAGGTTCCGTGATATAGGAACGCCATTGATCGGAAAATGGCGATTCCGCATGACGTCACAATCCGCTAGGCGCGCCACGTGGTTACGCAAGTATATAAATAGACTCACCTCCAATAGGAGCGCCATGTGCTGTCAAAGTTGTGAACATGCACAACGTCATGAAAAGGCAAGTCGCCATCTCAGCAACTTGCATCTATCTCGTAGCAATACTCGCAAATAATACCAGCGGTATCAAGAAACGTCCGACCTTCTCGAATAGAAACGGCGAATGGTTGCGACGTCACGCTTTGACTGTGACGTCACCAAGATTGCCTTCTGGGAAAAATTAAAGATATACAATAAATAGCAGTATTATAAGGAGACCCACCTCCAGTAGCAGCCCCAGAGAGAACTAACAAAGATTCATCGACTTACTGTCGAAAGTGCTAACACAGACAGCCGCACTAACAAATCGGTGTCGATTGTGTTCGACGAATTCATTGCTGTTTTAACGATCATTAGATCAACGTCCTTTGTTGATGGTCCAGCTTCGTAGCCTTCAAATACAACAATAGCCACTGTAGGTACTACCTCGATGCCTGCCATGAAATTCCATGCAAAAGTTATCCTCCATCGAGAACATACTGCAATTCTCTACAGTTGGGTCGCTCTTGGGGAAGTTATCCGCGAGCACGTTCCACATTGCGTCAGCAAAGAGGGACTTACTGGCAACGTCGAACAAGACACGTGGACAACTACACAGTTCACAGTTTGGTTTGTTTCCTAGCTTGTGTAGATTATCAAAACCGCAATAAAAAGGTAAACATGTACGTTTTATATAGCGCAGTATCCAGTCCTCAGGACCGTCCTTGGCGCTTTGCACTTTACTTCCCGGGCAGACCTGTTCAATCAAACATCGTCTCAAGTTCTCTGGGAAGAATCCAGCCATATGCTATGGCTGCGCATACACATATCCACCACTGTCTATAGCCATCATCATCATCATCATCATCATCATCATCTTCATCATCACTGGTCAGCCATATTGACCAGTGGTGGGGCGATAGCCTCAGCATGCTGCTTCCACATCTGCCTATCGTGCGCCATCCTTTGCCAGATGGTACCCTTCCAGTAGTCGTCTAGTTCGACTTTCCACCGTCGCGTCAGCCTTCCTCTAGGTCTTACTTTCGTAGGGTTTCCAGGTCGTAATGCACAGTGTCCACCAGTTTTCTCGTATCCTGCTGACGAGCCCTGCCCAGGTCCACCTCCGTCTTCTGTTTAATGGATGTAGCATTATTGCATTATTGGAAAAGTAAACTATATTTTGTCCCGTAACATGCAGCACTGACATAATTGTTTTGGCGTATCATGTTTATTGAAATATTACATATATTGATAGTTTGCCGGGATACAGTACTAGTCATACACGCACACGCACACGCACACGCACACGCACACGCACACGCACACGCACACGCACACGCACACGCACACGCACACGCACACGCACACGCACACGCACACGCACACGCACACGCACACGCACACGCACACGCACACGCACACGCACACGCACACGCACACGCACACGCACACGCACACGAAACACGCACACGCACACGCACACGCACACGCACACACACACATACACAACACACACACACACCGCGTGCGGTGTTTTCCCTTCCGTTAAAATGTAATACACGACACAAATACTATTAAAAGTATTCAACATTAATATTATTTACACACAAATATACAGCATTACAAATTTACAGATGAAACAAGAATTATGGCGGGAACAGCCTGGATTACCCAGGCCCCGTGAGATGGCAGCACTTTTTAGCCGCTCAGCGAGATTCCGTTAAATGCTGTTGTACCATAATTCCTGCTTCATAAGCAACTCCCAATTTGTATTTCTGTTTACTTTTTTGTGTCAATATCAATCAGCGTGTCCACCTTATTCTGGGGTAAGACCGTCCTGGTGGTAACTTCGGCAGAGCAAAAAACAGCTTAAACCGTGCTGCCACTTCGCGGTGTATGGGGAATCGAGACTATTCATTATGCTGACGACGAAGAAAAGAAGTCTGGCTTACCTTGTGTACACCAAGCTGCCTCTCCTTATCAGCATATCATAACCATGGATAAGTTGACGTACATTATAAAGACACTGGAATCGAAAGATATTGACACAAATTGTGTCAATGAAAACAGGCTACGCGAATGTGGTTTTAAAAGTAAACAACTTGTATTATCGCCCTGTCCTGTAGGAACCTGTTGACAGATAAGTGTTACGAGCCTTGTCAGTTGCTAAGGAAAATTCCGTTTTATTACTTTCACCCGATTCGATATAAGATCGCATCGAGTTACTTTTCCATTTATTGATATAAGAAACTGGCAGGGGCATAGACCTCCCAGTTTAGTTTGACAAAAAGTTAAAAATAAGTCGGATCTTATTTTTTAAATAGTGTTTTAAATTAATTTAATGCCATCGAGTTGACGTAAACAAGGGCGTGAGCACATCCCATTTAGTTGATTTAAAACACAATTTAAAAAAGATCTGATTTCTTTTTACTGGAATGCATGAATGAAATTCTGAACACATACACATTGTAAAACCATTTTTAAAAGGCTCTAGTAATTTAGGCCAGTTAACTGGAAGATTACCAGATTATTATGTACTTTTGGCATTTCAGTTTAGGCCCGCAACTCCAAAAAAATCCATCAAAACAATATCCTACAATGACCAAACTTCACACGGTTTATCTACTACACCTGTACTGTGCGTATGCACTTGTCATGTGATCACAAAATAATAATTAATGCCTGAAACTGAGCCATTAAATCAACACTGAACTCTGGCACCAGACTGTTGCTGTTAAACCGTGGGGTCCCACAACAAAAATATGTTATGTAATGTAAAATTTTCACAGATTACATGAAATACGCAGTTCAGATTTTATTTTTAAAAAATTTGTATAAGCAATCCCATTTGTATTTCTTTTACTTTTTTGGAAACAACACGCCATACGGGTAAGACCGTCCGTATTGCAAGAAAAAGTAATTGACTGCTGTATGATGAGACTACATTACTACACGAAAAAAGATCTCTACTTTTACACCAACTGCCCTCCTACACTACACTACACTACACTACACTACACTACACTACAGATATTGACACAAATTGTGTCAATGAAAACAGGCTACGCGAATGTGGTTTTAAAAGTAAACAACTTGTATTATCGCCCTGTCCTGTAGGAACCTGTTGACAGATAAGTGTTACGAGCCTTGTCAGTTGCTAAGGAAAATTCCGTTTTATTACTTTCACCCGATTCGATATAAGATCGCATCGAGTTACTTTTCCATTTATTGATATAAGAAACTGGCAGGGGCATAGACCTCCCAGTTTAGTTTGACAAAAAGTTAAAAATAAGTCGGATCTTATTTTTTAAAATAGTGTTTTAAATTAATTTAATGCCATCGAGTTGACGTAAACAAGGGCGTGAGCACATCCCATTTAGTTGATTTAAAACACAATTTAAAAAAGATCTGATTTCTTTTTACTGGAATGCATGAATGAAATTCTGAACACATACACATAAAAAAACACATTGTAAAACCATTTTTAAAAGGCTCTAGTAATTTAGGCCAGTTAACTGGAAGATTACCAGATTATTATGTACTTTTGGCATTTCAGTTTAGGCCCGCAACTCCAAAAAAATCCATCAAAACAATATCCTACAATGACCAAACTTCACACGGTTTATCTACTACACCTGTACTGCGCGTATGCACTTGTCATGTGATCACAAAATAATAATTAATGCCTGAAACTGAGCCATTAAATCAACACTGAACTCTGGCACCAGACTGTTGCTGTTAAACCGTGGGGTCCCACAACAAAAATATGTTATGTAATGTAAAATTTTCACAGATTACATGAAATACGCAGTTCAGATTTTACTTAACAACTGATGGCATGTAATATTCTGATTTAAGTATGAGTAAAACACGTCAGTTGCAGCAATGTTCAAATAGCTGAACAGCATAAAATATATGTGCACTGATCATGTGTTCCTATGTTCAAAGTAATACTGCATCCAGTAACTACCCGTCCAGTGCCATTTGTAATTATCTGTAGCAAATTTGAAGAAACAAACACAAACAATACGTGTGAGACAGTGCAATATTGCAAGCAGTAATTGACTGTTGTATGTATGAGGGGACTACACTACACTACACTACTCCACTACACTACACTACACTACACTACACTACACTACACTACACTACACTACACTACACTACACTACACTACACTACACTACACTACACTAGGAGGGGTAATGACAGTAGTATTGAGTATCTATTGTATAACACACTGGCACATATACAGGGTCAGTTGTATTTTGCAGACATACAATTGCGTGCTTACCAGCTGGATGGAGTGAACTGGTTGATTGAACGATATCAGCGTAACCATGGCTGCATTCTTGGTGATGAGATGGGCCTAGGCAAGACATGCCAGGTACAGTCAGTTCAAATCCGGGACAAAACTCCCTCCGGATAAATGCCCCTCGGACAAAACCCTTTCATTATAGGAATTTTCCCATCATAGATACTAGACTCAACAAAGATATATATATATATATTATATATATATATATATATATATATATATATATATATATATATATATATATATATATATATATATATACTAAATATTTTACAACAGGCTAATTTTGAAGAAGAAGAAATAAAGCCTAATAAAGGCTAATCAAGCGATTTAACATATAGTCTGAGTTTGTCTACCTGGAGCTACGTCCATCATGGCAGCTACTTGCACTGTATCCAAGTTATCATCCTAACTCCAATATATTTGTGAATTTAACTTCAGAGTCAACTTGGCTATACAGATTGCTTATTATGCGTGTTATTGTTATTAAAATATGACGCCTGTTTTATACACACGCACACACACACACACATACACACACAGACACAGACACACGCACGCACGCACAGACACACACACACACACACACACACACACACACACACACACACACACACACACACGTGCAAGACACAAAAGTTGCTTCACCTAAGACACAATGAAGTGGGAAGAAAGATTCAGAAAGTTTCAGTCTACCAGGTGCTATCAAAAAGTAAACGTTGACATTAAATGGCTGGATGTCTGATGTCTCCACTGTTACGTCTGATGTCTTCAAGGGGAAACCATTATGAAGTTGATATTAAATTATAAGCCAAAGGTGCAGCTCACATCGAAACTGCAGATCTTGCTCATTTTTCCAGAGAAAACACTGCATTTCCTTTAACATTGTAGGTAGTATTTGCTTGATAAATGATCATTTATTATTTATAAAGCACACTATCCAAATATGCTCAAAGTGCTGTACAATAAAATATCAAGCTATTTATGATGTATTAAAAATAATATTACTAATAACAAATACAAAGTACAATTAACTTTCAGATAAAAAATGTAGAAAACTTAAATTATTCATATTAAAAACTGTTAATTAAATACTATATAGAATTAATGAGGATGAATGAAATAAATAAAACTAATTATTACTCTAATTATATGCGAAACACATACTAAACGATGGAATATATAAATAAATACAGTTAATACATATGTGTAAAAATAAGATAAGATGAAAAAAGTGATCAGGAAATGTTTTTACTTTCTAGACCATTGCATTGTTGGCCCTGTTACGTGACCAGCAGAAAAAATGCGCCTCGTGCCTCGTTGTGTCGCCGCTCTCTGTCCTCGCAAACTGGCAGAATGAACTCGCGAGGTTAGTATCAAAGGTACCAGGGTAGTAGAGTTGCAGCAACGATCCTGCGCATACAGGGGCTGTTTGAAGATTCCAGGACGCCCTTGTTACAATGCAGTAGTTAGTGTTCACAAAATTATATTGCATGATAAGCAAAGTGTGATAACGCATTTCCTATCTACCACCAGACTTGGCATGTATGTGAATGGAATGGTATTAAGTTTTGAAATAGATAATGGACCGACAGGCCACGATGCAAACTGAACGATAATATAAGTAATAATCCTAGCCCCTGTCCCAGTAGGCCCCTGCGGGCTACTGGGATTAACAGGGGGCTAGTGGCACCACTTATCCTTTTACCAATACCTGAGTACTACCTGGCTGGTCCATTCAGTGGTCTGTCCCACCTTAATTTTAACTACCTTGTTTTAAATAAGAAACTGGTCAGACTTCTGATGCATTTTCAAGGAATGTCAGACTTTTGATTGAAGGGAAACCGTAAAAACACAAGCCACAATTAATAGGTTGTTCACTTAAACCTGAGGCTAGTTGACTTTCAAAAGCTTATACCTGAGACAAGACAATTGATAATAAAAAAATTTACTTGATACATTTATTTGGAGAAAAAACAATATATATATATATATATATATATATATATATATATATATATATATATATATAGTCTCGCATTATTGCTTTGCATAGGAGGGTGTAAGTGATGGTGGTTTGTATTATGATATATCTGGAGCATACAATAATCCTATGTGAGGTAATGATGTACAATGTTGGTAATATAGCTGGTTGACTCGGGCAGAAGGATTTAATTGCAGTGATCAGCCTTTAGAATCTAGTTCAAGGCTAATTTGCCAAGTTAGTTTATCGAGGACCATCGTGTCTTGAATTCACCAAACAGTTAACTTTATTTGACTATATTTTGCCGTGCATTTTTATAAGTGTGTTGTTTCTTATTGGGACACAAATTTTAACCGCCCACCTTTTAGATTCCTTCCAGACACAAAAGTGGTGTGTTATGTTGGTGACAAGTCGGCCAGAGAGACAATGCAACATTCTCTGACAGCCAGTCAGGACACAGGCGTTGTTGTGACGACCTATGAGGTATAATATCACATCCATCACGACGCAGGGGTTGTAATGATGAGGTATACTCTGACAACTACTGGTATTCATGACGCAGGGGTTGCTGTAACTACATATGAGGTTTAGTGTCGCAGCCAGCAATGACACAGGGGTTGCTGTGACTACATATGAGGTTTAGTGTCGCAGCCAGCAATGACACAGGGGTTGCTGTGACTATAAATGCAAATAGTTTAGGCTCTAAATTTTCAAATGCAAATACGAATATTTGATTTTTTTACATACCTATTTTACCTGTGATAGTTCAATGACATATATTTAGTGATGATTATTACATTATAGTCAGGTGTAGCATTGTGTGAATGTAGTCTTTGACGTGTTGTTCTAGACCTATCTTCTAACAGGTACCCAGTAATTAAATGATTACTTTAGTCATCTACCATCCACTACATGGCATTGATAACACTTATACAAATGACCAAAAATGTATGTAAAATTTGATGCATTTTACTGCAAATCATCGACTTCTTTCTTATAGATATGCCTGAAGGATGCGTCATTCTTGCGGTCTTTCTCGTGGCTCGCTCTAGTGGTTGATGAGGCGCATCGACTGAAGAATTCTAAATCACAACTTCATCAGACTCTTCTCGATGTAAACAAATATTGTTTCACAATAACATTACATTTATCCTTCTCAGGGAAACAGGGTTTGAAATTAAAGTCTTCCAAAATGTACACTTGTTTGATTAAACACAAAGTTTATATTAACAAGTAAAGGTAAGTTCTCATGTCATTATGGCATCCAGTTTACAGTTTTCACCCTTATCCTTCGTGGAAATTGAGTAGTTGGTTATTGTCTAGACTGTGACTCTGGAGCTAAGTTTACCCGAGTGTTTGTATTTAAGGGTCCTCTGAATCCCCAACCTTCTATTGATGGGGTCCCACGCCAGTACCGAGAGTCCCACCTACTATCAACTATACATATTGTTTTCAAAATATCACAACTTATTCAGCCCATGTAAACCTCGGATAGTTTTTTAGAGGAACTCATGAAACTAAATGCCAAGTAAAACGATTCAGTAATAAACTACCATCCGTATTCAATATATACCTTTGTTATGTAGTTTGGACGCAACAATTATTTTGCATGCATATAATAATAATGATTGTAAAACGTCTATAGCGCCTATATCCTTGAAAAGTTCAAGCTCAGAGGTGCAACAAACAAAATTATTTCGCTAACCATACATGGGGACAGGCAAAAGTTGTCCCTAGAGCATGGAACCGCTGAAGATTTATGGTGGAAAAGCAATTTCAAACAAATGTGTTTTCAAATTTTTTCTCAAAAGATGCCTATTGTTTCAGAATATTTAATTGTAATAGGGAGTTGATTCCAGATTTTTGGCCCAGCCACAGTGAAAGCACATTTGCCAATATTCAGCTTAGTTTTAGGAACAAAATGTTGTTTGGAAACGGATGATCTACGGGTCCTAGAGATATCAGAGAAAAATAGCATATATCCCTGCGTAATAATCTAGCATAGGATTGTTTTAGAGTAATACCTGGTGAGTGGACAGGTGTTAATAAGTAATACCTGGTGAGTGGACAGGTGTTAATAAGTAATACCTGGTGAGTGGACAGATGATAATAAGTAATACCTGGTGAGTGGACAGGTGTTAATAAGTAATACCTGGTGAGTGGACAGGTGTTAATGAGGTCCCACACATAGTGCAGCCGATATGTGACAAAATATGGTAGAATTGTGCGTTTTATGATACAAGCATGAAATTTGGCACACGCATAGAGTACACAATTACACAAATATTTGGATATAGGGCCATCTCAGATTTTGCCCTGTAAGGGGTTGGCAGCCATTTTAAAGATGGCCACCAAAAACCAGTTTCCTCTATCTAAAGACTTTTGCAACGTAGACTAGATGTTTTGGAACCAAAACATACAAATTCTGGGTCAGTAATTTCAAATATGTTACATTTGACCTTCTACGACATTCAACTCCGCCATTTTTAAAGATGGCTGCCGCCAACACTAATGTTCCCATATCTCATGAACTACGTTACTTGGAGCGGTAATGTTGTTGTCACAGGAAACGTATGTGGACAGCCGATGTGAATGATTTGAATATTTTTGCATTTGACCTTCATCGACCTTCGTACCAACCATTTGGCATGACTCTTGTCGATTACAATTCAACAAGACAAAACTTGAGCGAGCAGAGAAGAGGAAATCTCGCATTGAGGACAATACAGCTGCTTCCAAGAAGTTCACCCGTCAGTCTATAGAAGAAGCACCTCCTTCCACCAAAACATGTTTCTTCTGCGGCATGCCTCCAGTTAGAGAGACTTTACGCAATGCATCAAGAAAACAACACACATGTTCTCTGGTATTGCGATTGACCAGGCTATTGAACAGAATAATGCCTCTGTGAAGGGTGATTGTGGGGCTGTGGGTCTGACTGAGAACCCTGCAGCACTGCGGCGTTGGAAGGTGTCTGGCCCTGAAATGGCACGTCTGATTGGAGAATTTGAGGTTTCAACCATGAAGAGAAAGAAAACAGATTTCTGGCACCACGAGCAGACGAAACATGTACAGATGACATTTGGACGAGATATCACGTCATTAACTGATGTAATAGAAGAGATGGGAAATCCATTCGCTGAGAACAGCAAGGATTTGCTTGTACTGGATAGCAGAGACCTTGCAGATCCAGCTGTGATTGACACATTGCGTCAGATCAAATCTCTCGGACAAGAGCAGTATGACACCTACGTCAACGAGCGCCTTGTCAACCAAACAAAGCCCATTACAGATCCAATCAAGAGAAATAACCTACTACTGTTCAGCCGGCCACCAGTGCGAGAGAAATCAAGAGCACAACTACAGCGGTCATCACTCAAGAATGACTGTTCTCTGTTCTCCAGGTTGTACATAGCGTCGCAAATACGGAGTGGTGATCTCGATCAGTTCTTTCAACATGAAAATCAAGCGTATCCACCTGCTTTATCACAAATGGGGAAACTGCGGACAGGAACAAAGTCTGATCTGGTCGGCTGCTTGGAACATCTCGTTCCTACACAAGACCTTTCCCCCATTCCTGTCGTACAAGTCATACTGCTTGATGGGGCTGCAATTGTTAACACGCTTTGACCGGGTTTTGCAAAGAAATTTTCCGATTACGTGACCCAAGTGTTCCTGCCGTACATCACATCGCAATCAGTCCCGAGACGTGTCAGGCCTTGCTCCATGCACCCATGAAGAAGAGGACACGAATCCTACTCCACCTGGAAGATGCTGTGAAACAAGGGTATAACAAGGTATCCATTCGAACAGTTGACACGGACGTGGTTGTTCTTGCAGTGGCATCAGCTCAGCGCCTCAACATCACCGAACTGTGGATTGCCTTTGATGCTGGAAAGAATTTTCGATATTTACCGGCCCATGAGATGGCCGACACACTGGGTCCTGATCGTTGTGTTGCTTTGCCAATGTTTCATGCCTTCACTGGTTGTGACACGGTGTCATGTTTTGGAGGCAGGGGCAAATGCACTGCATGGGACATGTGGAATGCCTATGACGAAATCAAACCAGCTTTCTGTGCCTTGGCTGCTACCCCAGAGACCGTAGAAAATTGACTGGGTCCACTGGAACGATTTGTAGTTCTGCTGTACGACCGTACTAGCAGCCAGGAATGTGTCAATGGAGCGAGGAAGCAGCTGTTCACACAGAAAGGTAGAGCTAGTGACGGTCTTCCTCCGACACAAGCAGTATTTCTCCAGCACACAAAGCGGGCTGCTTACCAAGCCGGCCACTGTTGGGCACAGACGATGATCGCGACTCCGGAGCTTCCATCTCCAAGTGAATGGGGGTGGAACAGGAATGAAAAAGGCGGTTGGAAAATATATTGGACAACTATTCCTGGAGTGACACAAGCTTGTCGAGAACTACTGCGCTGTGGTTGCAAGAAGGGATGCATGGGACTATGCAAGTGCCTCAAGGCAGGACTTCAATGCACTGCTCTTTGCTACTGTGGTGGACTGTGTGCTCGTAGCTAATGTGCGACACAGTAAACATTAGGACGTCTAGTAATTAGTAACTGTTACACTTTCCATAGGACATTTTGGTCAGGGACAATGTGTATACACTTATCGTGTTACATACACACATGTGTTACAGGAATATTGAACTGTCACAGACGACATAATAAGTTTCTCCTGTTGAATGTTTCAGTTGACATATCACAAAACATGTAATCAAACAACGCAAAGTAAAATAAACAATGAGTTAAAACTGTGAGGCGTTTCGGAGTTAACGTAAACTTTTCTAAACATCAAGAGAGGGAACGACTTCTGATACTCCTCTCATGAATATAGGCTAGCTAGTAAATGCGTTTGTTGATAGCCATTATAGAAAATAACCGCCATTTTTAGTCGCCATCTTGAAAAAGACCGATACGAATGTCTGATAGGATCAAAAGTAGCATATTTAAAATAGCAGCACGAAAAATCTTAACTATAAAGACAATGTTTTCTCTCTAGGTGGTTTAGTTCTCAAGATGTGAAGAAGTTTGGTTTTGAAAGGCGCCATTAGGCGGATATTAGTATTGGAGAAGGTCATATGTAACATATTTGAAATCATTACTTTGAATTTTTTCCATTTTGCAAATATAGCGGTTCTGACTGAAGCTTTGTAAATGTGTATACAAAATTCGTTTTAGCGGACGTCATTTTTATAAAAATGGCGGATACGAAGGTCGACAAAGGTCAAATACAAAATATTTTAATACAGTGGAATCGGCTGTCTAGTTACCTACATTTTGACCATAAAATTAGCTTTCTAGGTCGCGTAGGTCATGAGATATACGGTTATTAGTCTTGGCGGCCGCCATCTTTAAAAATGGCGGATGTTAATGTCGGAGAAGGTCAAAGGTAATACATATGAAATGGCTGACCCCGAACATCTAGGTTTCAATACCAAAAGGACTGATTTACTTGACGCAGTTACTAAGATATGAGAAAATAGGTTTACGGCGGCCATCTTAGAAAATGGCCGCCAATGCCCTTCCGGGCGAAATTGGAGATGGCTCTATATCCAAATATTTTTGTATTTATGTGTTCTACGTTTGTGCCAAATTTCACACTTGTATCATAAAACGCACAATTCATTCACATATCGGCTGGACTAACAGTGATAGTCAGAGACTTACTGCTGGTGTCTTTTTCAGTTTACCACTGACCACCGGGTTCTACTGACCGGTACGCCAGTGCAGAACAACCTGTCTGAGCTCTACGCTCTCCTCTCATTTGTCGCACCAAACATCTTCCTCAGTCGGTACACGGCCGAGTTTGTGGACAAATACACCCATGTCTCTGACAACTCAGGTATGTTGACAGATACACCCATGTCTCTGACAACTCAGGTATGTTGACAGATACTCCCATGTCTGATAACTCAGAAATGTTGACAGATACACCCATGTCTCTGACAACTTAGGTATGTTGACAGATACTCCCATGTCTGATAACTCAGAAATGTTGACAGATACACCCATGTCTCTGACAACTTAGGTATGTTGACAGATACTCCCATGTCTGATAACTCAGAAATGTTGACAGATACACCCATGTCTCTGACAACTCAGGTATGTTGACAGATACTCCCATGTCTGATAACTCAGAAATGTTGACAGATACTCCCATGTCTGATAACTCAGAAATGTTGACAGATACACCCATGTCTCTGACAACTTAGGTATGTTGACAGATACTCCCATGTCTGATAACTCAGAAATGTTGACAGATACACCCATGTCTCTGACAACTCAGGTATGTTGACAGATACTCCCATGTCTGATAACTCAGAAATGTTGACAGATACACCCATGTCTCTGACAACTTAGGTATGTTGACAGATACTCCCATGTCTGATAACTCAGAAATGTTGACAGATACTCCCATGTCTGATAACTCAGAAATGTTGACAGATACACCCATGTCTCTGACAACTTAGGTATGTTGACAGATACTCCCATGTCTGATAACTCAGAAATGTTGACAGATACACCCATGTCTCTGACAACTCAGGTATGTTGACAGATACTCCCATGTCTGATAACTCAGAAATGTTGACAGATACACCCATGTCTCTGACAACTTAGGTATGTTGACAGATACTCCCATGTCTGATAACTCAGAAATGTTGACAGATACACCCATGTCTCTGACAACTCAGGTATGTTGACAGATACTCCCATGTCTGATAACTCAGAAATGTTGACAGATACTCCCATGTCTCTGACAACTTAGGTATGTTGACAGATACACCCATGTCTCTGACAACTTAGGTATGTTGACAGATACTCCCATGTCTCTGACAACTTAGGTATGTTGACAGATACACCCATGTCTCTGACAACTCAGGTATGTTGACAGATACTCCCATGTCTGATAACTCAGAAATGTTGACAGATACTCCCATGTCTCTGACAACTTAGGTATGTTGACAGATACACCCATGTCTCTGACAACTTAGGTATGTTGACAGATACACCCATGTCTCTGACAACTTAGGTATGTTGACAGATACTCCCATGTCTCTGACAACTTAGGTATGTTGACAGATACACCCATGTCTCTGACAACTTAGGTATGTTGACAGATACACCCATGTCTCTGACAACTCAGGTATGTTGACAGATACACCCATGTCTCTGACAACTCAGGTATGTTGACAGATACTCCCATGTCTGATAACTCAGAAATGTTGACAGATACACCCATGTCTCTGACAACTTAGGTATGTTGACAGATACACCCATGTCTCTGACAACTTAGGTATGTTGACAGATACTCCCATGTCTCTGACAACTTAGGTATGTTGACAGATACTCCCATGTCTCTGACAACTTAGGTATGTTGACAGATACACCCATGTCTCTGACAACTTAGGTATGTTGACAGATACACCCATGTCTCTGACAACTTAGGTATGTTGACAGATACTCCCATGTCTGATAACTCAGAAATGTTGACAGATACACCCATGTCTCTGACAACTCAGGTATGTTGACAGATACTCCCATGTCTGATAACTCAGAAATGTTGACAGATACACCCATGTCTCTGACAACTTAGGTATGTTGACAGATACTCCCATGTCTGATAACTCAGAAATGTTGACAGATACACCCATGTCTCTGACAACTCAGGTATGTTGACAGATACTCCCATGTCTGATAACTCAGAAATGTTGACAGATACTCCCATGTCTGATAACTCAGAAATGTTGACAGATACACCCATGTCTCTGACAACTTAGGTATGTTGACAGATACTCCCATGTCTGATAACTCAGAAATGTTGACAGATACACCCATGTCTCTGACAACTCAGGTATGTTGACAGATACTCCCATGTCTCTGACAACTCAGGTATGTTGACAGATACACCCATGTCTGATAACTCAGAAATGTTGACAGATATACCCATGTCTCTGACAACTTAGGTATGTTGACAGATACTCCCATATCTCTGACAACTCAGGTATGTTGACAGATACTCCCATATCTCTGACAACTCTGACTTATTTTTACTAAGATATAATTTACAAATGACACTGATTACAAAAGACTTACAGTTAGAATATTGTTATTACTATGCTAAGACCCAGTGCATCACCGCGAATAGAAGTCTCAACTGTTATAATATAAGCTACTACAGACTCAAGTACACACATGACTACATCATTACACCCAGACACAACTGCACAGAATTACACACAGGTGTACACAGTGTGTATGCTACATAATGAAGTATTGATCCTCAGGTATCTCGGAGCTGCACAGACTTCTACATCCATTCCTGCTGCGTCGAACGAAGGCAGAAGTTGTGAAGGACCTGCCTACAAAGTCTGAGGTGATTCTGTATCACGGCATGTCTGCTCTGCAGAAGAAATACTACAAAGCAATACTCACCAGAGATCTTGGTACGGAACCGTTGGAACGTAACTATAGTTTGTATAGAATCAGAGTACAAATGTTGTTGGTTTGGTGCTTAGTTGCTTGCTAGTATACAATGTACAGAGACACTAAGTACCTAGACATGCAACTGAAGGCTCAGTGTGTCACGGTCACTTGCATTTTACACATGAATGTCACACAACAGTTAAATCTGATGGTGCTTTGACCAAAAAACTAGACCGTGTAGACACCTTTGATGCATGAAAGCTATATATCGCTACACAGATGGGTTTTAAATCTAATTTATACAACAAGTGTATTGTTATGTAATTTTAATGCTGTTAAATGTTATACACAATATTAAGCTTTGTGTACACATGGAAAATAGATTTGAGCTAAATCCTTGTTATGATTTCCTTGAGTTTCCATGTATGCCTGGTGTTATAGATGCATTTGAGAACGCTAACACTGTGTCAAAAACCCGACTCATGAATATCCTGATGGAGTTGCGAAAATGTGTGAACCACCCATACCTCTTTGATGGTAAGAATATATGTGTTAGATGTTCTTGAATACTTAATATAAATTGGGGTTTTAAAGTTTCCTTTTTTTTATAAAAATTTTTTATTTTATATATATATATATATATATATATAAATATATATATATATATATATATATATATGTATATAATATATATATATATATAATGTATATGTTTGTTTATATATATATATATATATATATATATATATATATATATATGTATATATATATATATATATATATATATATATATATATATATATATATATATATATATATATATATATATGTATATAAATATATATATATATATAATGTTTGTTTTTATTTATATATATATATATTTAAAAATATATATATATATATATATATATATATATATATATATATATATGTTTTTAAATATATATATATATAATTTTCCCCACACAAACATATGTATGTAATAAAAATAGGACCTTGATATAAGTATAACATAATAACAATATGGAGAACATTGGAACTAAGAATATAAAATATATCTAGTATACTAATCATATAATAACGGTAGTCATGTATTAATTTAAATGCATAAATATATGGTAGTTAAAAACCCACTAAAATCATGTTACTTCATGTTGCAGTTGCTTCACAGTTATACCTGTCATCTGTCCTGTCATCTGTTCATGCCATCTGCCCTGTCATCTGTACTGTCATCTGTACATATCATCTGCACATGTCATCTGTACATATCATCTGTCCTGTCTTCTGTACATGTCATCTGTACATGTCATCTGTACATGTCATCTGTCCTGTCATCTGTACATGTCATCTGTCCTGTCGTCTGTGTTTGTCACTAGGAGTGGAGCCGGAACCGTTCCAGTTGGGAGAGCACCTGGTGGAAGCAAGTGGCAAACTTGTCCTCATCGATCATCTGCTCACGTATCTGAAAGCTGGCGGCCACAAGGTCCTATTGTTCTCCCAGATGACCCGGATGTTGGACATACTACAGGACTATCTGGGCTATCGGGGTGAGTCCACTGTGTATGTGTGTTTCCCATACTGTCTGTCCTTGTGTGAAACAACTTCATTAAAAGGTAAAAGTATTTAGTAAACAATTATTTCCTTTTCCACTTTGTGCTGATTACGTTCACATAAAATACTCAAACAATTTATAACAAAGTGTTTGACTTTAATACCCGCCAACATTTCAGGTTACACTTATGAGAGACTGGACGGGTCAGTTCGAGGTGAGGAGCGCTACCTCGCTGTACAGAACTTCACTGACAACTCCAACACATTTGTCTTTCTACTCAGCACAAAAGCAGGTAAGTTAACCCTGCCCGTGACCAAGGCTGAAAATCTGTGTGAGGGAGGGAGGGAGGGAGGGAGGGAGGAGGGCAGGGGGAGGGGGAGGGGAAGAGAAGGATAAAGAGAGAGGAGGGAGTAGAGAAGGAGAAAGACAAAGGAGGGAGGAGAGGAGGAGGGAGGAGAGAGATAGAGGAGGGAGGAGAGAGAGATAAAAGAGGGAGAAGAGAAAGGAGGGATGAGAGAAGTAGAGAAAGAGAAAGGAGATAGGAGAGATAGAGAAAGGAGGGAGGAGAGAAAGAGAAAGTAGGGAGGAGATAAAGGAGGGAGGAGAGAAAGAATGGAGAAGAAAAAGAGAAAGGAGGGAGGAGAGAAAGAGAAAGGAGGGAGGAAAGAAAGAGAAAGGAGAGAGGAGAGAAAGGAGGGAGGAGAGAAAGAGAAAGAAGTGAGGAAAGAAAGAGAAAGGAGGGAGGAAACAAAGAGAAAGGAGGGACGAAAGAAAGAGAAAGGATGGAGGAAAGAAAGAGAAAGGAGGGACGAAAGAAAGAGAAATGATGGAGGAGAGAAAGAGAAAGGAGGGAGGAGAGATAGAGAAAGGAGGGAGGAGAGAAAGAGAAAGTAGGGAGGAGATAAAGGAGGGAGGAGAGAAAGAATGGAGAAGAGAAAGAGAAACGAGGGAGGAGAGAAAGAGAAAGGAGGGAGGAAAGAAAGAGAAAGGAGAGAGGAGAGAAAGGAGGGAGGAGAGAAAGAGAAAGGAGGGAGGAAAGAAAGAGAAAGGAGGGAGGAAACAAAGAGAAAGGAGGGACGAAAGAAAGAGAAAGGATGGAGGAAAGAAAGAGAAAGGAAGGAGGAGAGAAAGAGAAATGATGGAGGAGAGAAAGAGAAAGGAGGGAGGAGAGAAAGAGAAATGACGGAGGAGAGAAAGAGAGAGGAGGGAAAGAGAAAGAGGGAGGAAAGAAAGAGAAAGGAGGGATAAGAGAAAGGAGGGAGGAGGGAAAGAGAAAGAAGGGAGGAGAGAAAGAGGGAGGAGAGAAAGAGAAAGGAGGTAAGAAAAAGAAAGAGAAAGTAGGGAGAAGAGAAAGGAGGGAGGAGGGAAAGAGAAAGAAGGGAGGAGAGAAAGAGAAAGGAGGGAGGAGAGAAAGAGAAAGGAGGGATGAGAGAAAGAGAAAGGAGGGAGGAGAGAAAGAGAAACGAGGGAGGAGAGAAAGAAAAAGGAGGGATGAGAGAAAGAGAAAGGAGGGAGGAGAGAAAGAGAAAGGAGGGAGGAGAGAAAGAGAAACGAGGGAGGAGAGAAAGAGAAAGGAAGGATGAGAGAAAGAGAAAGGAGGGATGAGAAAAGAGAAAGGAGGGAGGAGAGAAAGAGAAAGGAGGGATGAGAAAAAGAGAAAGGAGGGAGGAGAGAAAGAGAAACGAGGGAGGAGAGAAAGAGAAAGAAAGGATGAGAGAAAGAGAAAGGAGGGATGAGAAAAGAGAAAGGAGGGAGGAGAGAAAGAGAAACGAGGGAGGAGAGAAAGAGAAAGGAGGGATGAAAGGAGGGATGAGAGAAAGGAGGGAGGAAAGAAAGAGAAAGGATGGATGAGAGAAAGAGAAAGTAGGGATGAGAGAAAGAGAAAGTAGGGAGGAGAGAAAGAGAAAGTAGGGGGGAGAGAAAGAGAAAGGATGTAGTACAACAACACTGGTAGGATTGACTGATGTTGATGAGTGTTTATTTAAATTGTAGGAGGTCAAGGCTTGAATCTGGTAGCTGCAGATACAGTGATTTTTGTGGACAGTGACTTCAACCCCCAGAATGACCTCCAGGCTGCCGCCAGGGCCCACAGGATTGGTCAGACAAGGTGAGTCGCCTGAATTTAAAAAAAAAACGTGCTGGAATGTCTGAATATTCCATATGTTTTTCTGACGGCTTGCATAATTTGCTAGGCAACCAGGCCACGAGATGGATAGGTCATTTGATATGTAGCGGTTAGCTCAGCATTTTGCTCACTGCGGTTATCAGCTGAGCCAACAGCCTCGCATAACTGTTAGCTGAGCTGATAGATCTCATGTGCGCCAGCCTTAAATATAGATTCAAATAGAAATTAGTTGTCTGTCACACTGAAGATCCAGAAGACTGTATCACCCTGAGTGATCTATCTTCAGCATTTCCACAGTCATAATCGGTTCAGAATATTTTGGATCAATGGCTGCCAATTCAACGGGCGTTATTTTTTTACATTGATTGTGTGGTACACAGACATACATATACACACATCATAAATATATATATACACATGCATGCATGCATACATGCTTGGCATGTGTTAATAGAGGGGAAACTGTTAGAAAAGTGTATTTGATGCATGTCCACAGACCAGTGAAAGTGATTCGGCTGCTTGGTCGAAACACTGTTGAAGAAATCATCTTAAAGCGGGCAGAGGCTAAACTTCAGTTGACCAGCGCAGTCATCGAGGGTGGACACTTCTCTCTTGGGGCAAGCAAGGATGCCCTTGTTGCTGACAATAACCTACAGGTGAGACAATGCTTCTTTAGTCTTGGGATAAGCACAGATGCCCTTGTTGCTGACAATAACCTCCAGGTGAGACAATGCTTCTTCACTCTTGGGGCAAGCAAGGATGCCCTTGTTGCTGACAATAACCTGCAGGTGAGACAATGCTTCTTCACTCTTGGGGCAAGCAAGGATGCCCTTGTTGCTGACAATAACCTGCAGGTGAGACAATGCTTCTTCACTCTTGGGGCAAGCAAGGATGCCCTTGTTGCTGACAATAACCTGCAGGTGAGACAATGCTTCTTCACTCTTGGGGCAAGCAAAGATGCCCTTGTTGTTGACAATAACCTGCAGGTGAGACAATGCTTCTTCACTCTTGGGGCAAGCAAGGATGCCCTTATTGCTGACAATAACTTGCAGGTGAGACAATGCTTCTTCACTCTTGGGGCAAGCAAGGATGCCCTTGTTGCTGACAATAACCTACAGGTGAGACAATGCTTCTTCACTCTTGGGGCAAGCAAGGATGCCCTTGTTGCTGACAATAACCTACAGGTGAGACAATGCTTCTTCACTCTTGGGGCAAGCAAGGATGCCCTTGTTGCTGACAATAACCTGCAGGTGAGACAATGCTTCACTCTTGGGGTAAGCACGGATGCCCTTGTTGCAATAAAAGTTATTGATCTATAACCAAAACGCTACCACAAAGATTATCGTACAAGAGAGCATCATTTCTTGAACATTAATTGTCCAGTCGAGCAGTGTATGTGTTGTCACAGATTGGCCTATGATATCAGAATGCTTGTATCTTGTCACAGCTGCAGGACATCCTTAAGTTTGGAGTGGACAAGCTCTTGGAGAATGACACCAGCTCCCTGGAGACGACTGACTTTGACCACATGCTTGGCCTCACATCACACGGCCAGTGGCTCAATGCAGAAACACCTGCTGAAACAACACCAAACAGTGGCACGGTCAGTGCTGTGGTCAGTCTGGTGGTTAATGTAGTGTCATGCTCAACTATTGCATGTTCCAATTTTAAACACTAATGTGTTCAACAAAACCACCAGACACTTTGATGTTAGGCTGCGGAATTACGTAGTAAAAACAATCGATTGTAATTATGAATTCACGACATTCAAATGTCGGCTTAAAAGTTGTTTTCATTAAACAATATTAGTTCTACTGCGCGACTCGACTGCCACTCCCCACTGTTGATCCTACTTACATGTGTTGTAGATCACTGATGAGAAGACGACGGAGGAGGCTGGTCAGGCTGACGCAGGGCCAAGTATGTATGTGTTTGAGGGGAAGGATTATGCCAAGGAACCGTCGGTGGCTGACAGGAAATCATTTGATCAACTGATTTCTGGTAAGTAACACACGCAAAGAAAATGTAAATAACTGGATTTTTATTTAAGTCTTTAGTGCAGTCATGTGAAGCGGCTAGTGGTGTCACATGTTGTAAGGTGCTTCTCTGTGACAGTTTACATGTTCATACTCACTTGAATGTGTTGTTACTGTGACAAACACTCCCAGTAGCTACGTGTGTAGAAACGTTACAATGTTGTGTTACTTCGGTTCAAATCCTGTGTTGTGGTGTTAAAACCTTGGGCACATTTTTTCACTCTACATTGCTCCAGTTCACTCAGCTTTATAAATGATGACCTGGTTATAGACAGTGGTGGATATATGTATGAGCAGCCTTCGCGCATTAACTGTAGCATATGGCTGGATGCTTCCCAGAGAAGCCGAGATGGTGTCTGATTGAACAGGTCTGCCAGGGAAGTAAAGTGTAAAGAACTTACGTTTACTTCTTGATGCAGCTCAGAAGGCCTTGTTGCTGGAGCCGTCGACAAGTGAGAGGGCCCTGCGAGGGAACAGACTGGCACCCCTGGTTGGTCTCCTGCCACAGGTCTCACAGAGACCACGCAAGCAGCTCACTCCAGAACAGCTGGAAGAACGCAGAAAGAAGGTATGACACGACAGTGCCTCACTTCTGTCAGCAGAAGGGAGGTATGACACCAAGTGCTTCATTTCTGTCAGCAGAATGGAGGTATGACACCACTGTGCCTCACTTCTGTCAGCAGACGGGAGGTATGACACCAAGGTGCTTCATTTCTGTCAGCAGAAGGGAGGTATGACACCACGGTGCCTCACTTCTGTCAGCAGATGGGAGGTATGACACCACGGTGCCTCACTTCTGTCAGCAGATGGGAGGTATGACACCAAGGTGCTTCACCTCTGTCAACAGAAGGGAGGTATGACACCACGGTGCCTCACTTCTGTCAGCAGAAGGGAGGTATGACACCAAGGTGCTTCATTTCTGTCAGCAGAAGGGAGGTATGACACCGTAGTGCCTCACCTCTGTCAACAGAAGGGAGGTATGACACCGTAGTGCCTCACCTCTGTCAGCAGAAGGGAGGTATGACACCGTAGTGCCTCACCTCTGTCAACAGAAGGGAGGTATGACACCAAGGTGCTTCACTTCTGTCAGCAGAAGGGAGGTATGACACGATGGTGCCTCACTTCTGTCAGCAGAAGGGAGGTATGACACCAAGGTGCTTCATTTCTGTCAGCAGAAGGGAGGTATGACACCAAGGTGCTTCATTTCTGTCAGCAGAAGGGAGGTATGACACCGATGGTGCCTCACTTCTGTCAGCAGAAGGGAGGTATGACACCAAGGTGCTTCATTTCTGTCAGCAGAAGGGAGGTATGACACGATGGTGCCTCACTTCTGTCAGCAGAAGGGAGGTATGACACGATGGTGCCTCACTTCTGTCAGCAGAAGGGAGGTATGACACCAAGGTGCTTCATTTCTGTCAGCAGAAGGGAGGTATGACACCTAGGTGCCTCACCTCTGTCAACAGAAGGGAGGTATGACACCAAGGTGCTTCATTTCTGTCAGCAGAAGGGAGGTATGACACGATGGTGCCTCACTTCTGTCAGCAGAAGGGAGGTATGACACGATGGTGCCTCACTTCTGTCAGCAGAAGGGAGGTATGACACCAAGGTGCTTCATTTCTGTCAGCAGAAGGGAGGTATGACACGAGGTGCCTCACTTCTGTCAGCAGAAGGGAGGTATGACACCAAGGTGCCTCACTTCTGTCAGCAGAAGGGAGGTATGACACCACGGTGCCTCACTTCTGTCAGCAGAAGGGAGGTATGACACCATGGTGCCTCACTTCTGTCAGCAGAAGGGAGGTATGACACCAAGGTGCTTCACTTCTGTCAGCAGAAGGGAGGTATGACACCGTGGTGCCTCACCTTCTGTCAACAGAAGGGAGGTATGACACCACGGTGCCTCACTTCTGTCAGCAGAAGGGAGGTATGACACCACAGGTGCCTCACTTCTGTCAGCAGAAGGGAGGTATGACACCAAGGTGCCTCACTTCTGTCAGCAGAAGGGAGGTATGACACGATGGTGCCTCACTTCTGTCAGCAGAAGGGAGGTATGACACCAAGGTGCTTCACTTCTGTCAGCAGAAGGGAGGTATGACACCAAGGTGCCTTCACTTCTGTCAGCAGAAGGGAGGTATGACACCATGGTGCTTCACTTCTGTCAGCAGAAGGAGGTATGACACGACGGTGCCTCACTTCTGTCAGCAGAAGGGAGGTATGACTCCATGGTGCTTCACTTCTGTCAACAGAAGGGAGGTATGACACCATGGTGCTTCACTTCTGTCAGCAGAAGGGAGGTTGACACCAGTGCTCATCTCACAGAGGAGATGACACGGTGCCTCACTTCTGTCAGCAGAAGGGAGGTATGACACCAAGGTGCCTCACTTCTGTCAGCAGAAGGGAGGTATGACACCAAGGTGCTTCATTTCTGTCAGCAGAAGGGAGGTATGACACCGTAGTGCCTCACTTCTGTCAACAGAAGGGAGGTATGACACCTAGGTGCTCACTTCTGTCAGCAGAAGGGAGGTATGACACCAAGGTGCTTCACTTCTGTCAGCAGAAGGGAGGTATGACACCGTAGTGCCTCACCTCTGTCAACAGAAGGGAGGTATGACACCACGGTGCCTCACTTCTGTCAGCAGAAGGGAGGTATGACACCAAGGTGCTTCATTTCTGTCAGCAGAAGGGAGGTATGACACCGTAGTGCCTCACCTCTGTCAACAGAAGGGAGGTATGACACCACGGTGCCTCACTTCTGTCAGCAGAAGGAGGTATGACACGACGGTGCCTCACTTCTGTCAGCAGAAGGGAGGTATGACACCAGGTGCTTCATTTCTGTCAGCAGAAGGGAGGTATGACACCGTAGTGCCTCACCTCTGTCAACAGAAGGGAGGTATGACACCACGGTGCTCACTTCTGTCAGCAGAAGTGTGTCACCGTGGTGTCCTACCTTCCTTCTGTCAACAGAAGGGAGGTATGACACCAAGGTGCTCACTTCTGTCAGCAGAAGGGAGGTATGACACCAAGGTGCTCATTTCTGTCAACAGAAGGGAGGTATGACACCAAGGTGCTCATTTCTGTCACAGAAGGGAGTGAATGACACCACGTGCCTTACTGTCACAAAGGGAGGTATGACACCACGGTGACTCACTTCTCTCGACAGAAGTGTGTCACCGTGGTGTCCTACCTTCCTTCTGTCAACAGAAGGGAGGTATGACACCAAGGTGACTCACTTCTCTCAACAGAAGTATGGATGCTAACATCTTTAATATATTGAATTGTTATGAAATTTTAAATAGAAACATGTTTCTGAGACTTGTAACTTGCATGGTCCCTCTACTTTCTTCCACAAATAACACAAAACTATTTTAAACACTATGGTCAGTGGTATATTTAGTAGAGTATTTGGCTTTGTCAAGATTGGCTTGTGGTGACCTATTTATACAGAGGATGAAGTGGTGAGATATGCCTGCTTACAACACTGACCCCACAGATAATGTAATCACTGACCACACAGATAATGTAATCACTGACCACACAGGTAATGCAGTCACTGACCACACAGATAATGCAGTCACTGACCACACAGATAATGCAGTCACTGACCACACAGATAATGCAGTCACTGACCACACAGATAATGCAGTCACTGACCACAGATAATGCAGTCACTGACCACACAGATAATGCAGTCACTGACCACACAGATAATGCAGTCACTGACCACACAGATAATGCAGTCACTGACCACACAGATAATGCAGTCACTGACCACACAGATAATGCAGTCACTGACCACACAGATAATGCAGTCACTGACCACACAGATAATGCAGTCACTGACCACACAGATAAAGCACTCACTGACCACACAGATAATGCAGTCACTGACCACATAGATAATGTAATCACTGACCACACAGATAATGTAATCACTGACCACACAGATAATGCAGTCACTGACCACACAGATAATGCAGTCACTGACCACACAGATAATGTAATCACTGACCACACAGATAATGCAGTCACTGACCACACAGATAATGTAATCACTGACCACACAGATAATGCAGTCACTGACCACACATATAATGTAATCACTGACCACACAGATAATGCAGTCACTGACCACACAGATAATGCAGTCACTGACCACACAGATAATGCAGTCACTGACCACACAGATAATGCAGTCACTGACCACACCTATAATGCAGTCACAGACCACACAGATGATGCAGACACTGACCACACAGATGATGCAGACACTGACCACACAGATAATGCAGTCACTGACCACACCTATAATGCAGTCACAGACCACACAGATGATGCAGACACTGACCACACAGATGATGCAGACACTGACCACACAGATAATGCAGTCACTGACCACACCTATAATGCAGTCACAGACCACACAGATGATGCAGACACTGACCACACAGATGATGCAGACACTGACCACACAGATAATGCAGTCACTGACCACACAGATAATGCAGTCACTGACCACACCTATAATGCAGTCACTGACCACACAGATAATGCAGTCACTGACCTGACTCCATGGTTTCACTGATGCACTGCTGTAATTTCCCAGCGGGCTGAGAATGCGGCGTTGCGCGCCTTACAAGCAGAAGAAGAAGAAATTAGAATTGCCCAAAAAATGAAGAGAAAAAGGTAAGTGTAAACCCACTGTTGTTCTTGAATGCACAGATTGTAGTGCATAGACTACATTGTTTCTGTAGAATTTCCTCAGTCCGTACCTTGAGAAACTGTCCAAACATAGCAGGTTTGCTGAAGTCAAAGAAAATTGTAGTCTTTGCAGTTCATTGTTGTCCGAAGTTGCTCTCTGGATGTGAGTGTAACAGTAAAGTATATTATTACTATTGTGGTTATTTGTAATTCTTTGGTACATTCTGAATACATTGATACTTGAACTTTTTAAGTCCAACTTAAAAACACATCTTTTTAAGGCCGCATTTGTAAACTATTTGTAGGGTATTTTATATATTTTTTTTTTACTTACTTTATTATTAAGTTATTAATATTTTTGGGTCTATTTATTGCTGATAAGTTTAGCTTATGAACTAGGATTTTTAGAAGCTTATTTAATTATCTATTTATTATCATTTAGCGTTTTCGTCTTTATGTGAAAGTTTAAACTGATTATGAATATTTTAAATATGTATGTGTTACAATGTATTTTATGCGCCTCTGAGCAGAAATTCTTCCAGATATGCGGCGCTTCACATATAAAAATTATTATTATTATAATAATAATAATAAGAACATTTATAAACCGCCATAAATCTGGAAATATCCATTCGGAGGCGCTGTACATGAGTATGTATACATGAGAATTATAATATTTAGTTTGTTAAGGTAAATAAAATACATAAAATATTTCTAAAAACTAATAGTAATAAATAATAAAATAAGTTAGCTAAAGATAATTATTAAAATAACTGGTATATTGATAATAAAATAATGAGTATGACATTATGTAAAATTTATGTAAAACATGTACACGCGTGTACAAGATAATAAATAGGTAAAATAAAAATAAAAAATAAATAAACTGACAGGTGTCTATACTTCATATACAGCCCGGAATAAGTGGGTTTTCAATAGTCTTAAAAGTCACGACGCAACAGGTTTTCTTCATCTCGGCAGGGAGAGAGTTCCGTAGTCGTGGACCTGCTACTGAAAACATTATATCACCGTATCGACTGCGAGATGGCGGCACGTAGAAGTTATTGTTTGTGGTTGAGCGTAATTATAAACGGGATAAATTATTATTGTGATGTGTCATTGGCTGCGTGCTCACACTGACCACTGACTGACCATTGACCAGGGCTGAGTTGTGGGCAAAGAACGGCTATGTGTCATGTAACATCACAACAGCTGGGAGTGATGCAGAGGAGGAGGAGGAAGATGAGGAAGAGGATGAGGAGGAGAGATCGGTGGCATGTGATATACAATACATTGTCGGTGATGTCACACACCCCCAGCACTCTGACACTGGTGATGCCATAGCAGTACACTGTGTGGGTAAGTGTGATGTCATAGCAGTACACTGTGTAGGTAACTGTGATGTAATAGCAGTACACTGTGTGGGTAAGTGTGATGTCATAGCAGTACACTGTGTAGGTAAGTGTGATGTAATAGCAGTACACTGTGTAGGTAACTGTGATGTAATAGCAGTACACTGTGTGGGTAAGTGTGATGTCATAGCAGTACACTGTGTAGGTAAGTGTGATGTAATAGCAGTACACTGTGGGTAAGTGTGATGCCATAGCAGTACACTGTGGGTAAGTGTGATGCCATAGCAGTACACTGTGTGGGTAAATGTGATGTAATAGTAGTACACTGTGTGGGTAACTGTGATGTCATAGCAGTACACTGTGTAGGTAAGTGTGATGTAATAGCAGTACACTGTGTAGGTAAGTGTGATGTCATAGCAGTACACTGTGTGGGTAAGTGTGATGTCATAGCAGTACACTGTGTAGGTAAGTGTGATGTAATAGCAGTACACTGTGTAGGTAAGTGTGATGTCATAGCAGTACACTGTGTAGGTAAGTGTGATGTCATAGCAGTACACTGTGTAGGTAAGTGTGATGTCAGCAGTACACTGTGTGGTAAGTGTGATGTCATAGCAATACACTGTGTAGGTAAATGTGATGTCATAGCAGTACACTGTGTAGGTAATGTGATGTCATAGCAGTACACTGTGTAGGTAAGTGTGATGTAAGCAGTACACTGTGTAGGTAAGTGTGATGCATAGCAGTACACTGTGTGGTAAGTGTGAGGTATAGCAGTACACTGTGTGGTAGGTAGAGATCAGGTGGTATGTGATCATAGCAGTACACTGTGTAGGTAAGTGTGATGTCATAGCAGTACACTGTGTAGGTAAGTGTGATGTCATAGCAGTACACTGTGTAGGTAAGTGTGATGTCATAGCAGTACACTGTGTAGGTAAGTGTGATGTCATAGCAGTACACTGTGGGTAAGTGTGATGCATAGCAGTACACTGTGTAGGTAAGTGTGATGTCATAGCAGTACACTGTGTAGGGTAAGTGTGATGTCATAGCAGTACACTGTGTAGGTAAGTGTGATGTCATAGCAGTACACTGTGTAGGTAAGTGTGATGTCATAGCAGTACACTGTGTAGGTAAGTGTGATGTCATAGCAGTACACTGTGTGGGTAAGTGTGATGCATAGCAGTACACTGTGTGGTAATGTGATGTCATAGCAGTACACTGTGTAGGTAAATGTGATGTCATAGTATATAGCAATGTGATGCAGTAGTATATGTGTAAATGTGATGTAGCAGTACACTTTTGTGTGTAAATGTGATGTATAGCAGTACACTGTGTAGGTAAATGTGATGTCAGTAGTACACTTTTGTGTGTAAATGTGATGTCTAGCAGTACACTGTGTGGTAAATGTGATGTTAGTAGTACATTGTGTGGTAAATGTGATGTCATAGTAACTGGTGGTAAATGTGATGTCAGAGTACACTGTGTGGTAAATGTGATGTCAGTAGTACATCTGTGTGGTAAATGTGATGTCAGTAGTACACTGTGTGGGTAAATGTGATGTCAGTAGTAATACACTGTGTGGTAAATGTGATGTCAGTAGTAGTATTGCATGTGTAAATGTGATGTCAGTAGTATATTGTGTGGTAAGTGTGATGTCAGCAGTACATGTGTGGGTAAATGTGAGTCATAAGTCCTGGTGGTAATGTGATGTATAGATTGTGTGGTAAGTGTGATGTCAGTAGTACATTGTGTGGTAAATGTGATGTCAGCAGTATACTGTGTGGTAATGTGATGTCATAGCAGTAATGTGTGGGTAAATGTGATGTCAGTAGTACACTGTGTGGTAAATGTGATGTCAAGTAGTATATTGTGTGGTAAATGTGATGTCATAGCATACACTGTGTAGGTAAGTGTGATGTCATAGCATACATGTGTAGGTAAGTGTGATGTCACAGTAACTGTGTGGTAAGTGTGATGTCATAGCAGTACACTGTGTAGGTAAGTGTGATGTCATAGCAGTACATTGTGTAGGTAAGTATGATGTCAGCAGTACACTGTGTGGTAAGTGTGATGTCATAGCAGTACACCGTGTAGGTACGTATGATGCAATAGCAGACAGTACACTGAATATGTGGGTAAATGTTATTTTAACTTATATTGGATCATAACATAAGTGTGATGTCAGTCAGTATATTGCGTGGGTAAAGTGTGATGTCAGCAGTATCACTGTGTAGGTAATGTGATGTCAGAGTACATTGTGTAGGTAATTGATGTCAGAGTACATTGTGTATGTAAATGTGATGCCAGTAGTATATTGCGTGTGTAAATGTGATGTTAGTAGTATATTGTGTGTGTAAATGTGATGTCAGTAGTATATTGTGTGTGTAAATGTGATGTCAGTAGTATATTGCGTGTGTAAATGTGATGTCAGTAGTATATTGTGTGTAAATATGATGTCAGTAGTATATTGTGTGTGTAAATGTGATGCCAGTAGTATATTGCGTGTGTAAATGTGATGTCAGTAGTATATTGCGTGTGTAAATGTGATGTCAGTAGTATATTGCATGGGTAAATGTGATCTCAGTAGTATATTGCATGGGTAAATGTGATGCCAGTAGTATGTTGTGTGTGTAAATGTGATGTCAGTAGTATGTTGTGTGTGTAAATGTGATGTCAGTAGTATATTGTGTGTGTATATGTGATGTCAGTAGTATGTTGTGTGTGTAAATGTGATGTCAGTAATATATTGCGTGTGTAAATGTGATGTCAATAGTATATTGCGTGTGTAAATGTGATGTCAGTAGTATATTGCATGTGTAAATGTGATGTCAGTAGTATATTGCATGTGTAAATGTGATGCCAGTAGTATATTGCATGTGTAAATGTGATGTCAATAGTATATTGCGTGTGTAAATGTGATGCCAGTAGTATGTTGTGTGTGTAAATGTAAGTACATGTATGTGGTAAGTGTGATATCATAACTGTTGGAGGAAGTGCAATTTTGGTGTGTGCTGTTTTCAGACTTGTCTTTCTTCAGGGAATCCATAATCCATAGTTGTGATGTTTCGTTTCAGATGATTCAGGCCGATGGGGTCAGGGAGGAGTCTTCTCAGCCTTGTCCCGGCGCTCATCTCTGCCTGAAGACCAATACACACTGGCAGGCCGCATGAAAGGTACCATTACTGTAACACTGGTACACCCTGGCAGGACGCATGAAAGGTACCATTACTGTAACACTGGTACACTTTGGCAGGCCGCATGAAAGGTACCATTACTGTAACACTGGTACACCCTGGCAGGCCACATGAAAGGTACCATTACTGTAACACTGGTACACTTTGGCAGGCCGCATGAAAGGTACCATTACTGTAACACTGGTACACCCTGGCAGGCCGCATGAAAGGTACCATTACTGTAACACTGGTACACTTTGGCTGGCCGCATGAAAGGTACCATTACTGTAACACTGGTACACTTTGGCTGGCCGCATGAAAGGTACCATTACTGTAACACTGGTACACCCTGGCAGGCCGCATGAAAGGTACCATTACTGTAACACTGGTACACTTTGGCAGGCCGCATGAAAGGTACCATTACTGTAACACTGGTACACTTTGGCAGGCCACATGAAAGGTACCATTACTGTAACACTGGTACACTTTGGCAGGCCACATGAAAGGTACCATTACTGTAACACTGGTACACACTGGCAGGCCGCATGAAAGGTACCATTACTGTAACACTGGTACACCCTGGCAGGCCGCATGAAAGGTACCATTACTGTAACACTGGTACACTTTGGCAGGCCACATGAAAGGTACCATTACTGTAACACTGGTACACTTTGGCAGGCCGCATGAAAGGTACCATTACTGTAACACTGGTACACACTGGCAGGCCGCATGAAAGGTACCATTACTGTAACACTGGTACACCCTGGCAGGCCACATGAAAGGTACCATTACTGTAACACTGGTACACCCTGGCAGGACGCATGAAAGGTACCATTACTGTAACACTAGTACATCATGACAGGTCATCTGAAAGGTATCACTGTAGTATTGACCTATTCTTTACTGTACTATTGGCCTCTGTTCCTCACTGTACTATTAGCCTGTTCTTCACTGTACTATTGGCATGTTCTTCACTGTACTATTAGCCTGTTCTTCACTGTACTGTTGGCCTGTTGTTCACTGTACTATTGGCCTGTTCATTGTACTATTGGCATGTTGTTCACTGTACTAGTGGCCTGATGTTCACTGTACTATTGGCCTGTTGTTCACTGTACTGTTGGCATGTTGTTCACTGTACTATTGGCATGTTGTTCACTGTACTATTGGCCTGTTGTTCACTGTACTATTGGACTGTTGTTCACTGTACCATTGGCCTGTTGTTCACTGTACTATTGGCCTGTTCTTCACTGTACTATTGGCCTGTTCTTCACTGTACTATTGGCCTGTTCTTCACTGTACTATTGGCATGTTGTTCACTGTACTGTTGGCATGTTGTTCACTGTACTATTGGCCTGTTCTTCACTGTATTATTGGCCTGTTCTTCACTGTACTATTGGCCTGTTCTTCACTGTATTATTGGCCTGTTCTTCACTGTACTATTGGCCTGTTCTTCACTGCACTATTGGCATGTTCTTCACTGTACTATTGGCATGTTCTTCACTGTACTATTGGTATGTTGTTCACTGTGCTAATAGCCTGTTGTTCACTGTACTATTGGCATGTTGTTCACTGTACTATTGGCATGTTGTTCACTGTACTATTGGCATGTTCTTCACTGTACTATTGGCCTGTTCTTCACTGTACTATTGGCATGTTCTTCACTGTACTATTGGCATGTTCTTCACTGTACTATTGGCATGTTCTTCACTGTACTATTGGCCTGTTGTTCACTGTACTATTGGCATGTTGTTCACTGTACTGTTGGCATGTTGTTCACTGTACTATTGGCCTGTTCTTCACTGTACTATTGGCCTGTTCTTCACTGTACTATTGGCATGTTCTTCACTGTACTATTGGCATGTTCTTCACTGTACTATTGGTATGTTGTTCACTGTGCTATTGGCCTGTTGTTCACTGTACTATTGGCCTGTTCTTCACTGTACTATTGGCATGTTCTTCACTGTACTATTGGCCTGTTCTTCACTGTACTATTGGCCTGTTCTTCACTGTACTATTGGCCTGTTCTTCACTGTACTATTGGCCTGTTCTTCACTGTACTATTGGCCTGTTCTTCACTGTACTATTGGCCTGTTCTTCACTGTACTATTGGCCTGTTCTTCACTGTACTATTGGCCTGTTCATTGTACTATTGGCATGTTGTTCATTGTACTATTGGCATGTTTTTCACTATACTATTTGCATGTTGTTCACTGTACTATTGGCCTGTTGTTCACTGTACTAGTGGCCTGATGTTCACTGTACTATTGGCCTGTTGTTCACTGTACTGTTGGCATGTTGTTCACTGTACTATTGGCATGTTGTTCACTGTACTATTGGCCTGTTGTTCACTGTACTATTGGCCTGTTGTTCACTGTACTATTGGCCTGTTGTTCACTGTGCTATTGGCCTGTTCTTCACTGTACTATTGGCCTGTTCTTCACTGTACTATTGGCCTGTTCTTCACTGTACTATTGGCATGTTGTTCACTGTACTGTTGTCATGTTGTTCAATGTACTATTGGCCTGTTCTTCACTGTATTATTGGCCTGTTCTTCACTGTACTATTGGCCTGTTCTTCACTGTATTATTGACCTGTTCTTCACTGTACTATTGGCCTGTTCTTCACTGTACTATTGGCATGTTCTTCACTGTACTATTGGCATGTTCTTCACTGTACTATTGGTATGTTGTTCACTGTGCTATTGGCCTGTTGTTCACTGTACTATTGGCATGTTGTTCACTGTACTATTGGTATGTTGTTCACTGTACTATTGGCATGTTGTTCACTGTATTATTGGCCTGTTGTTCACTGTACTATTGGAATGTTGTTCACTGTGCTATTGGCCTGTTGTTCACTGTACTATTGGCATGTTGTTCACTGTACTATTGGCATGTTGTTCACTGTACTATTGGCATGTTGTTCACTGTACTATTGGCATGTTGTTCACTGTACTATTGGCATGTTGTTCACTGTACTATTGGCCTGTTGTTCAGATCTTGCACTGGGCGATGTACATGTTGTTCCTCTTGATGACCGTGTCAGCAGGGATGGCGGCCGTGACTATGTGAGTGTACACGTGTCTACCAATATTGACACTAGGACGTTCTGTGGCTGTGGCTACTCTTTGGAATACAGTCGAATATATTGCTAAAAGCCGCTGTTATTTAAAACGTACTTTTGCAATCCTGCCTATCCAGCATTGCTTCCTAGAATATCAATCGGTCTGTTGACAACGGAATTGTTTATTGACTCTGAGATCAGTTAACCCTTTTGTATTGATGCGTCGGTGAGCTTGGTTTCTAAGTAATATAGATCATATATGGATTATTTAAATGGTCTCCCAGGTAGTAGGTGACTGGGACACTAGTTTCAGTTGGCAGTACACAATATTCAAAGTTCAGAAGCTGCCACCGATCCACACTGTGAATTACTGAAGATACACTGTTTCATTCAGCCATTTAGAAACATCTGAGAAGACAATGGATGTTGTAGTATTGTCAGTGAATGTCGACTGACCAAGCCTGACAATACTCCAGCCACGTACATGGCTACTACAGCGTGATGAGCTCGAATAAGAAGAACAAGCGAGCATATATTAGTGTTAACACTAGTAGACAGATGGTGATATTTACATACAATATAAACAGTAGCAATCCTATGCATGAGCTTGTATTGTTCTTTGTATGTGGACAGTGTACACTAAGAGTTTGTTTTGTGGCCAATGTGCACTTATTGTTTGTCGTTGTGTGGCAGTTGTGAAATGATGGAATGTTGTGTTGTCAGTGTGCTCTGGTTGTGGCTCAGCACCGAGACAGACGAAACAATCTGAGTGGAATCAAATTGACCGCACTGAGTGAAGCCCTCACAGAGCTGTGCAGAGTGGCACGAGACAAGAAAGGTAAGTCATTGGATGCCTTCAGTAGTCACCTGTGTCAACTGTCTCTGTCTTTCCTTACGTAGGCTTTGTTTGACTGAGTCTTGTTGGAGCAATAATATATGTTGTATTATAGCAGCGAGGTAATATTTGAAAGATACTGTGAACTTATTGTGTTATGATCCGGAGCTGCATGTTTACAAAGTACAGAGAAAAGAAAGGAGAACTAGGGCCCAGATGGGGGCAAGAGATGGAAAGCAAGAGGTGGGAAGGGGAAGAGAACTAGGGCCAGATGGGGCAAGAGGTGGCAAGCAAGAGGGGAGAAGGGGAAAGAGAACTAGGGCCAGATGGGGCAAGAGGTGGCAAGCAAGAGGGCAGAAGGGGAAAGAGAACTAGGGGACAGATGGGGGCAAGAGATGGAAAGCAAGAGAGGAGAAGGGGAAGAGAACTAGGGCCAGATAGGGGCAAGAGGTGGAAAGCAAGAGGGGAGAAGGGAAAAGAGAACTAGGGGCCAGATAGGGGCAAGAGATGGAAAGCAAGAGAGGAGAAGGGAAAGAGAACTAGGGGCCAGATAGGGGCAAGAGGTGGAAAGCAAGAGGGGAGAAGGGAAAAGAGAACTAGGGGCCAGATGGGGGCAAGAGATGGAAAGCAAGAGGGCAGAAGGGGAAGAGAACTAGGGCCAGATGGGGGCAAGAGGTGGCAAGCAAGAGGGGAGAAGGGGAAGAGAACTAGGGCCAGATGGGGCAAGAGGTGGCAAGCAAGAGGGCAGAAGGGGAAAGAGAACTAGGGGACAGATGGGGCAAGAGATGGAAAGCAAGAGGGGAGAAGGGGAAAGAGAACTAGGGACCAGATGGGGGCAAGAGGTGGCAAGCAAGAGGGGAGAAGGGGAAAGAGAACTAGGGGACAGATGGGGCAAGAGGTGGCAAGCAAGAGGGGAGAAGGGGAAAGAGAACTAGGGACCAGATGGGGGCAAGAGGTGGCAAGCAAGAGGGCAGAAGGGGAAGAGAACTAGGGACCAGATGGGGCAAGAGGTGGCAAGCAAGAGGGGAGAAGGGGAAAGAGAACTAGGGACCAGATGGGGCAAGAGGTGGCAAGCAAGAGGGGAGAAGGGGAAAGAGAACTAGGGACCAGATGGGGGCAAGAGGTGGCAAGCAAGAGGGGAGAAGGGGAAAGAGAACTAGGGACCAGATGGGGCAAGAGATGGAAAGCAAGAGAGGAGAAGGGGAAGAGAACTAGGGACCAGATGGGGGCAAGAGGTGGCAAGCAAGAGGGGAGAAGGGGAAAGAGAACTAGGGACCAGATGGGGCAAGAGGTGGCAAGCAAGAGGGGAGAAGGGGAAAGAGAACTAGGGACCAGATGGGGGCAAGAGGTGGCAAGCAAGAGGGCAGAAGGGGAAGAGAACTAGGGACCAGATGGGGCAAGAGATGGAAAGCAAGAGAGGAGAAGGGGAAGAGAACTAGGGACCAGATGGGGGCAAGAGGTGGCAAGCAAGAGGGCAGAAGGGGAAGAGAACTAGGGACCAGATGGGGCAAGAGATGGAAAGCAAGAGGGGAGAAGGGGAAAGAGAACTAGGGGCCAGATAGGGGCAAGAGGTGGAAAGCAAGAGGGGAGAAGGGAAAAGAGAACTAGGGGCCAGATAGGGGCAAGAGATGGAAAGCAAGAGAGGAGAAGGGAAAGAGAACTAGGGGCCAGATGGGGCAAGAGGTGGCAAGCAAGAGGGGAGAAGGGGAAAGAGAACTAGGGACCAGATTGGGCAAGAGGTGGCAAGCAAGAGGGGAGAAGGGGAAAGAGAACTAGGGACCAGATGGGGGCAAGAGGTGGCAAGCAAGAGGGGAGAAGGGGAAAGAGAACTAGGGACCAGATGGGGGCAAGAGGTGGCAAGCAAGAGGGGAGAAGGGGAAAGAGAACTAGGGACCAGATGGGGCAAGAGGTGGAAAGCAAGAGGGGAGAAGGGAAAAGAGAACTAGGGGCCAGATAGGGGCAAGAGATGGAAAGCAAGAGAGGAGAAGGGGAAGAGAACTAGGGACCAGATGGGGGCAAGAGGTGGCAAGCAAGAGGGGAGAAGGGGAAAGAGAACTAGGGACCAGATGGGGGCAAGAGGTGGCAAGCAAGAGGGGAGAAGGGGAAAGAGAACTAGGGACCAGATAGGGGCAAGAGATGGAAAGCAAGAGAGGAGAAGGGGAAGAGAACTAGGGACCAGATGGGGGCAAGAGGTGGCAAGCAAGAGGGGAGAAGGGGAAAGAGAACTAGGGACCAGATGGGGCAAGAGGTGGCAAGCAAGAGGGGAGAAGGGGAAAGAGAACTAGGGACCAGATGGGGCAAGAGATGGAAAGCAAGAGAGGAGAAGGGGAAGAGAACTTGGGACCAGATGGGGGCAAGATATGGCAAGCAATAGGGGGAGAAGGGGAAAGAGAGCTAGGGGCCAGATGGGAACAAGATATGGCAAGCAATAGGGGGAGAAGGGGAAAGAGAGCTAGGGGCCAGATGGGAACAAGAGATGGCAAGCAATAGGGGGAGAAGGGGAAAGAGAGCTAGGGGCCAGATGGGAACAAGAGATGGCAAGCAAGAGGGGAGAAGGGGGAGAGAGCTAGGGACCAGAGGCAGGAAAATGCACAAGGAAAAGAGGAGAGATAGTAAGAATGCTCACTGTGACAATTATCTATGTGCTGTTGTTGTTGTTGTTGGTGGTGGTGTTGTTGTTGTGGTTGTTGTTGTTGTTGTGGTTGTTGTTGTTGTTGTTGTTGTTGTTGTGTGGCTTGTATATGTTTGTGGTCTTCAGCCAGTGTACATCTCGCAAGAATTGGACACAGCACACCCAGTTTCAATTGGTACGGCACTGAGAGGTTGATCCGAAAACATCTGGCATCGAAAGGCATTCCAACCTACATGTATCCTGCTTTCTAAAGCACCCAAAGCTACAGGCTCTGGTAATAATAAGGAAGCCTTGGCTTATTGTACGTCTAGGAATTGTTCACAGCCACTGGAAATCTGCCAAAATAGTAGAGTATCATAATAACATTCTACAGTACTTTTAATCACACATACTAATGAATACAATGTTTATGAAACGGTCTACTTACATATTTTATTTCCAGGTATATCTTCATTGGCGTGTAATGAGCTGTAACTAAAATGCACCAAAAATCACAATATAGTCTAAAGGATTTCAGGGCTTCTTGGCCCGTTTTTAGACTTTTAGGCTGAATGTCCAGTGGACTTATGGCATTAAAATGACTGTTGATGTGGAAAGACTGACATATATTCACCAGAAACTGACATTAGATATGTAGCGAGAGCAGCAATTATTGGCCACAACAGTCATAATTGCTCAGTAGATTCAAACTGAGTACAGTATTTGGCCAGTTTTGGCAGCAGCAGAACTAAAGAACAGATATTTTGAAATATGATTTATATGAATGTGTTAAATCCTTTGACAGAAAGCTAAGTTACTATTTCCCTCGAAAACAAGCTCAGAAACGGAAAGCCACAGATGCTGATGTGAAAAGTACATCTGCAGGTTAGTGTCTTTGAACTTGTTCCATACTTGATATGACTTTGTTATGATGTAAGTCTAGGTGTTTGTTTTCAAAATGCAGGTTATGTAAAACATCCCAACTGGTCAGCAGAGCCAGAGTAACCATAGAAACCAAACAACATTATAAACAATAATTTATGTTCATCTAACATCCAATAAAATCCTTCATCCATAGAAATCATAACATAGCTGAAACCCTATAGTTGGTGGGACCCCTCCATCTAATGCCCAGTAGAAACACACACACGCATGCACGCATGTGCACGCACGCATACAGATGCACACGCGCACGCGCACGCGCACACGCTCACACACACACACACGCACATGCACACGTCTTGAAAATATTTCTGAATTATAAAAAACCAATTCGACTTGAATGACATTTCATTAATATTAGAGATTCTTTTTAACTCGAAAGGGATTATTTCATATCCCAAATTATTATCTTTAAATTCTTTGTAATGTACATAGGTCTGTGAATATAAATTATTTAAATTTTATGTAATTTTATGCCTTTATTTCATTAGAATTAAGTTTTAATAATCACTAATAGCATGAACGGATAACATAGAAACAACTAGAAACTCTTCATTCGCGGAGTTATTTGGTGCATTAAAGGAATTATTTTTAAATCTTTTATCAAGGGTTTATCATAATCCTAATGAAATGAAGGTTACATGAAATAATTATATTAATTAAATATTATGTGCATTACAAAGACTCTTATGTTCACAAAGAATCAATTTTTGTTATAATTTGGGACACAAAAGAATCCCTTCCGTGTCTCAAAGAAACCCTTCATGTCATGAAATAATTATCTTTTTGAAGACGCTCTGACAAGGACAAGTTGTAGAGAAACTAGGAAGACTGGTGGCGCCACGCGTGGCAGGATGCAGCACTTACCCAGCTTCATGGAGGACGTGGCCGTGTACTTCCACAAGGTGCCCAGCGAGCGGGTCAAGACGCTCTCCAGATATCTCATAGCATATCCTTTTTGATGACAGAATTGCAGAAATGTTTTGTAATGGTGACAGACAAGGATATGAGAACAAGTATTGTTTATATTACAATCTTAGCTTATCTTACATTGTTTTTCTTCAATTTCTGAAATTAAACAAGTCTTTGTTGCTTTGATAAATAATAATTGTTGTGATGTAATATTTAATATTTATAATATAATAATATAATAATATAATATTTATATCAATAAGTTATCCGAATTAAAGAGCAGTCAGCTCTTTCTATAATTTCAGAAAAATTGCATCTTTCTCGACTGTCCTACTACAGGTGTATCTCTTTTATAAAACTGTACAAAGTTACTATTTTCAAATTGCGAAACAGCTGCTGATAGACTATTAAAATCCACGAACTCACATCTAAACGCCAGTTCATCCATCTCAATTGTGCCGCTTGTGCAAATTTGAATTGAACTCCCGCGAGAACTGTATCTGGACAAATAGCTGGAGTACTGACCTACACTATTTGTCCACATCCGGATGTATAGCCACTCCGTTTTATTAAACTGACTGTGCATGTAAACTGTATATTAAATCAGTGACGTGTTTGAACACTAGCAATCATGGTTTGTGATGGATGAGCTAGAATCACAAGTCAGTTTTACTCCCCAAAACGAACAGTTACCCCAAGATAATGTCGCTGTGCAATGTACACATTTGCAGGCAGTAGTGTGTTGACACTTAAGGGCAAAAAGATCCATGCCGGTGTCGCGCTTACATTTTTCCGGCGTTATTAATGTTCCGATTGACGTTTCTGCGCATGCGCAATAAATGTAAAATCATTAATGTGCAGCGAAACGACAAAGCAATTATGGTATAAGTATCATGGGCTCTTCGTTAGGGTGTATATATCCTCTTGGCAAAGTTATTTGTCGAAAATGAACACGAGGCAAACAAGTTTTGAGGTATGTATTGATAACAAGCGCAAAACATGTGACTCTAGTGTGCCATAATCTGTGACAGTGATTTAAGCACACGTAATATTTTAATGTATTGAACGACATTTTAAGCAACTCTTCACAGTAGTCATCACAGGAGAGTTAACGAACAGCCGGTGGAATTTACACCCAAAAGGCTTTGTGGTTTCGCTGCATATTAATTATATTTTACATTTATTGCGCATGCGCAGAAACGTCAATCGGAAGGTTTATAACGACCGGAAAAATGTAAGCGCGACACCGGTGTTTCATAATCCCTTGTGACATTAAGGTTCCCGTGCCAACTGTGCAGAAACTAACAGAACTAATTAAACAGTGCCGGTGTAAATGAATAAATTGTGACTGTATAACATTATCTAAAGCAGGCTTAATCTATGTAATTGCCTTTGGCAACTAAGCATCATTGTATTGACCTGGTATAGTCTCCAGCACAACACCACTGAGGTCCATGTAGCGAGCCACGCCCACATAGCCAGCCTGTCTTCCCCAGCAACCCAAACACACTGTTTGGGAACATCTCTATCCATACATAATATCACCTGATAACAGAAAGTCATTAAAACGTCATGGATCATGCACACTTGTTTCTTCAGAGTTTTATTTCTAAACATAATAATTCCGTTTCTTAATATAGCACTTTTTAAGTAACTAAATACCACTCACACTCACATTAGTATGTATCTAAAATACAAATTAGTTAAATACATAAGGTAAGATAAAATAAATAAGCTAAGATAAATAAGCTAGGATAAATAAGTACACATTAATATGACATGTTGACTAAATCTAAAATATAGATTAATTAAATACATAAGGTAAGATAAAATAAATAAGCTAAGATAAATAAGTAAATAAGCTAGGATAAATAAGTACACATTAATATGACGTGTTGACTAAATCTAAAATATAGATTAATTAAATACATAAGGTAAGATAAAATAAATAAGCTAAGATAAATAAGTAAATAAGCTAGGATAAATAAGTACACATTAATATGACGTGTTGACTAAATCTAAAATATAGATTAATTAAATACATAAGGTAAGATAAAATAAATAAGCTAAGATAAATAAGTAAATAAGCTAGGATAAATAAGTACACATTAATATGACGTGTTGACTAAATCTAAAATATAGATTAATTAAATACATAAGGTAAGATAAAATAAATAAGCTAAGATAAATCAGTAAATAAGCTAGGATAAATAAGTGCACATTAATATGACATGTTGACTAAATCTAAAATATAGATTAATTAAATACATATGGTAAGATAAAATAAATAAGCTAATATAAATAAGTAAGCTAATATAAATAAGTAATTAAAGATAAATAAATTATATCATGCTTGTTATGTAGAACATTACTACTAATTGCTGTGTTAAATTGTTTCATTTTATCATGGAATGTATCATGACACACTTACAGTGAGGCGTGTTGTAAGCAACAAACACAGTTGATTCAGTGTGTGTAGACGTCCTTAATAATGGTCACTTACAATGGAGATATACATGGACGGATTGAGAGCAACACAATTGTTGTGACTGGGTGTGCTGATGACGAGACCCTACAGGTAGGTACTCTCTCCCTTCAGGTTGTGCTTTCAGCCAGGTGTCAATATTTTGTTCCATATCCTTTTATCAGTGTCTGAAATAAATCTCGTTTATGTATTATCCCCATTTTGATATTGGGCAACTTCCCAGCAAACAAGGAACCAGTTCTGAACCAGTTGGCACATGTCATACTGGTTCATAATTGGTACATGTTTTCATGTGTATTCATGTGAATACACATGTTCTGCCTGTTGCCACGAGTTTTGAACGAATTTGACATGAGTCGTACTGAACTGGTACGGTTTCACTGGTACATATCGTCACGTGAAAAACTCGTGATTTCACTGTAAACGCGTGTCGACACACCGAATTTGTTCACAGAATCCGGTGAATTCGCATACGGAAACACGTGAATTGAGCCAGTTGAACGCGTGAATTCACTTACAGAACATGTGAAATCACGGGTCGTTATTTGCTGGGTTTGGTCACGCTTTTGGAAGGAAAACTAAGCCATTAGTTAATTCTACCAAGTGAGGTCTCTCTGTGCTATCGTCTGTAAAGTCCCACTAATTCCAGTCAGTGTCCTAAGAAAAACAACTGCCAGTCATTGATAGCAAACAAACTTTGTTGCAGAATCTCCAGACATCAAAGGCTGCGGAGGGAGGTGGCTGTAACAGCAATGATGCCACAACAGAGGGAGGTAGTTGTAAGAGCGGTCAGCTCACACTGGTCACTGTGCAGTGGCTGGAGGACTGTCTGACCAGGGGCAGGTTACTGGACACTGAAAACTATCGCATTGCAACTGGCACATAAGCAATGTCTGTGGCTCGTATATACCCTGCTTAATTACTTAGCTTAAGTACCTTTTTTGGTCTATTTTTCTAATTTGTCACATACATATATTGCATGAGAAATTTATATTTGATTGGATTGTTCTAAAGGTACTCTAGGGCCTTCAAGGGCTCAAAACCGGGTACATTTAATTAGGTCATAGGTCAATGTCACTGTGGACAACAATTTATTTATACTAATCCTGCAGATCAAAGTTTATGCTTCAGTTATTTCCTGTGGTTATAGCTACTGATTGAATAAATATAGTTGTCTTACTTGATGGAGTAGTGTAGTATGATATGATGAGATGTTGACTGAGTTGTGACTACGTTGTACTCAGGAATAGACGAGTGTTGCCCGCAAGTTATAAAGTCTCAATGCATTTATGATAACGTCATCTTATCACATCACAAGTAACAGTGTAGATCTATTCTTAAGTCGTTACTTTTTTAATATGCAGTTAATGTGGCTAAATGCCATGACTTTCCACCTCCAATTCATGTTCTCTTCTGTCGGTGAACATTGTTGACCGCTGTTAATAGCGAGGCTTACACTATAAATGGAGCACAGTCAACTTATGTACTCAGTAATCATTCAAACACGCTTGAGTTATCAGTGTTAGAGTAAACTAGTTTATACATTGTGACTTGATTTTGCACAATAAAATCACCAAACTTTGTTTCTTATAAACTGTTGACAAAGTGTATTTTAAACTGGAGGCGATCTGATTATTTTTATTGTAAAATAGCCAAATAAATATACGTGGGAAATTTTTGTAATGCACTCTATGCTGCTCTGTGAACTCAAAGTGTGTGACTGACTTGATTCACAGAGCCGCAATGTAAACTATTATCATCTTAGAATCCTAGCACCTACGTCCTTCCGTTTCCTTCCGTTTCCAAAGGAAATGACTATTATTGATTGGTTGATTGAAACAAATTAATAATTAATTGCATATGACAAGTTCTCTATGAAATGCTGAGCATCGTCAGCAAAGATGTCAGTCAAACTTGACAATGACACGAGACACCATCAAGAGGGACCTGGTCAGTAGTAAAACTTGACCATGACACGAGACACCATCAAGAGGGACACTGGTCAGTAGTCAAACTTGACCATGACACGAGACACCATCAAGAGGGACACTGGTCAGTAGTCAAACTTGACCATGACACGAGACACCATCAAGAGGACACTGGTCAGTGCCACAAGGACAGAGATAAGTTGGAAGAAGTCATCATATGACCACAATAAGTGGCTGACATAAGCCAGTCACTACACTGCGTATGACAATAGAACACGAAGCACCTAATGCCTAACAGCGTACAGGAGTTCACGTCCCTAGGCTGGAGGTATGGAGAAGCTACATGTTTACCTCCTCAGAACCTCAACAATTTCATTTGAAAATAGTTATATATATGTTATGAATACAACAATTAGAAGTTTGTACTTTTTGACTAGATGCCATATTAGTTATTCATTACTGCCATACCATGGACTAAAACATAATTTTAACAGTAGGGTTGTGACCCATAAATAAAGACCCTGCCTTAGAGGATATTGCCTTGGAAATTACGACTATCTTATATCGTTATAAACCCTTGACAAGCCAGTCACAGGAAATGACTTTCCTTCCTCCTCTGCTTAATAGTTAGGTTGACTGGTTTCTGTGGCAACAGACATCGTTGCCGCTCACAAAATATTGATTCTTCTGTCTTGCTGTCCCATCTCTCACAGCTCACCTTCTCATGATCGAAAATGAGAATATCAGAGACAGTTGAGCGAAGCAAATGGCCTCATTAGTCTGTGGCCCAGTCTAGGTACAATCTTTATGAGCTTAAATAGTATTATATTTGTGTTCCAAGACATTCCTTGCTGTAGTTGGTTTTAATCTTACTGAATGGTAGATTTCCTTTTGTAGGTAATGTAAATTTAGATGTTGCCTTGTACAGTGTATTTGTTATTTTTCATTTAGATAAATTGAATTTATTTATAAAAAATCAATGTTAATATCTTAGACAACAGGGTTTGAAGAAGTGATGGTTAATTACCTTTAAGAAAACGTTTGATTTTAATGTCTCAATCAATCGCATGGTAGATTTGTTGCTTAAAATTAGCGATAGTGATCTGTTTATATTTTCACTGATTCATGGTGACAATTGTATGTATTTGAACACCTAAAATAACTACATTCTCAGCTGTTTGAAAACAACAATAACAAAATCATGCACACGCATCATGCACACACGTGCACACATACAAATCACACATGTGCACACACACACATCACACACACACACACCACACATGTGCACACACACATCACACATGTGCACACACACACATCACACGTTGCCAGGTTGCAACTTTTGTTGTTGCCGTAGATGACATGTCGTATGATTTGTGAATTTTTCTTAATTACTTGATACAGTGTTATTACAACTACTGTCATGTCTTATTTGTCTGCTCTTCAATAATCTGGTTGTTTTGCAATCTGCACGTTTTGCAAGACAAAACTGAAGTAACAATAGCATTGGGATACCCTAGAAGACCCGCGGGGCTTGTAACATATACAAGCTACAAGTTTTTAACATGGTTTAGCATGATTTCATGATAAAAACAAGCGTACCTTTGAAAACATCAACAATTTGAACAACATACGGGGAGGGAATCATTTATTAAAATGAAGTGTTGATACAAAACAGGAGTTGGTAGCCACAGTTGTTTTCATAATGAAACCCATCACATTGTCACACAAACAGTTGGGTGTGTTCTGGTTGCCCATCCATTCAACCCAACCTCTGTACCTGGTGGAATCATCTCGGAGAATGTTACAAGCACAGCATAACTTGGCTCCACCGTCATACACATGGAACGTGCATAGTTTGACAGTTTCCGCTCCAGTACTCAAAGCTACCTGCATGCACACAACCAACACTAATGGCAACACCTAAACCTACATGCGTCAGCAGTGAAATCTTGGCAAAAATGACTGGTTGTGTGCCCCATGTTAAGCGACACAGAATATCAATCACAGTGGTCTTCTTCATGTCTCAACCTAAACACTGAAGCATGGTCCATCTACACGTCTCGATGAAATTTTATTACTTGCCATAAGAGGAACAGTCGATTGTAAAAGCTTTTGGAAGAACACACGTTGTACAGATGAAGGTACAGCGCATTTTTACAAAACTCCAGATTAATAAGAACTTCCCAAATTGAGCTGACGAAGTACACTGACAGTGACAAGGCTCCCAACTCCTTGGCTGGTTCATCTTTCTAAGCTACTCAATATTGGTGACGACTGCAATAGTGCACAAGTGATATGCCAAAACATATATTTACACATCTCAACACTACAGTTAAGTGACAACATTCAAGTTTGATTTGTTATTTTATAAGCCCAATGATTAGCAAATTACGCACTCTCCAGTTGTCTTATCAGCAGATTTATGCAGTCCGCACAGGACATACACACACAAGCCAATTTGCCAGTAAGCTCTATAATATATTACTCTAATGATAAAAAGCACATACTCAGACATAGACTCTTCTGCCACAAAGCAAGACGTACCAGTGATGTGACAACGTATACCTTTCTTTTTCCAATACCGGACAACCAGCAACACATTTCATACGAACAACTGTCGGGGAATGTGGTTTCCATCAAATACACGTCCATGCAAATGGCATTCACGGCCTCAGATGTCTTATTCATTAGTTGACACATCACCGGTACAGGTCTGTATGCATACACATAGTTTCAAACTTACAGATTTATACATTAATTAGACAGCGTAACTGTTTAAATGCCTACGTTGGGTGTTTTGTGAAAAAGCTACAAGAGTTTCCAGTAAAATTACATGTTTCCCAGATCAAATGCCTTGTGTTTTTATACATGCTGTCCAGTTAACCACATGGCCGCGCATGTCTTAATATGCAAATTTGAAGTGGGAAAGCACATGTTTGAGAATGATCAGGTTCACCTTATACTAGTCATATATATATATATATATATATATATATATATATAAAATATGTGTGTGTGTGTGTGTATCCCAAATGAGTGCTAAATGTAGCCACTGATATCAATCATGATCTTATTGTTGCTATACATGTGCTGATATCAACAACACACAGATTACTAGAACAACATCTTGGACACGTTAGCAGTTCGACACGTAAATATGAACATAAATAGCGACCCCTAGGGGGAGAGTGCCAAAAGCCAGCGGAAAGTAGTCGGTATTCAGCTAACTCAAAATGTCCTACATGTGCTGACAAGAATCGAATAAACAATGTTCTACACTAATGTCTGCTTCTGCCACCCATCTCCGTAGTGTTAATCTCGACATGATTTCTCTTAATTACTACCATAACGACACTGTTGATAACGATAATGTTGCTTGCAGACTACGCCGTTATGAATACGCTGGAGAGAGGCAATTAATGTGTTTTGCATGAAGGCAACCACACACTGTGGACGGCGGTCCACGTGCATGTTTACGCTGCCAACAACTAAAAAAGCTCAAGAATCGACCATGATAGACAACGAGGGCGAAACTAGATCTTCTGCTCACTGTCACATGGCGGCAGCACTAGGCGTTGGCCGTGGCTGCTGGCTTTGCCTCGAAGTACTTGTACGTGGGGTTCTCGTATCCATTCATCTGCATCTTGGTGACATGGCGCTCCTCCACAGATGCATTCTGCGCCACCTCAACGAACCCGCGGCTACTTGGTGTCATTGAGCGTTGTCGCAGGATCACGACACCAACAATGATGACAATAAAGACAGTGATGCTGCCGATGACAATGCCAAGTGTACTGCCAGTCTGGACAGCATTGGCTCCCTTCATTGCTTCTTTCTTCACGTACGCCTACAAGTGTGAAATCCCATGTAACATTTCTCAACATTACATTTCACAAACCTTCAAGATATCCTCACTTGAATCTGACTTAAATTGGGTTGTTTTCTTATTTATCTTTCAATTAAAAGTGTTATGTTAAAGTATTAAAATAAATCAGAAAAAATTGACATGTTATGTCACCAGAGTACAAAAAATACTTTTCAATACCATTAGGCCCTGACTACTTGTACTACCAATAAGACTGTCCTCAGTATCCTAACTGCCTGGTACTACCAATAAGACTGTCCTCAGTACCCTGACCATCTGGTACTACCAATAAGACTGTCCTCAGTACCCTGACCATCTGGTACTACCAATAAGACTGTCCTCGGTACCCTGACCACCTGGTACTATCAGTAAGACTGTCCTCGGTACCCTGACCGCCTGGTACTACCAGTAAGACTGTCCTCGGTACCCTGACCGCCTGGTACTACCAATAAGACTGTCCTCGGTACCCTGACCACCTGGTACTACCAATAAGACTGTCCTCGGTACCCTGACCGCCTGGTACTACCAGTAAGACTGTCCTCGGTACCCTGACCGTCTGGTACTACCAGTAAGACTGTCCTCGGTACCCTGACCACCTGGTACTACCAATAAGACTGTCCTCGGTACCCTGACCGTCTGGTACTACCAGTAAGACTGTCCTCGGTACCCTGACCACCTGGTACTACCAGTAAGACTGTCCTCGGTACCCTGACCACCTGGTACTACCAGTAAGACTGTCCTCGGTACCCTGACCGTCTGGTCCCACCCTCACCTGCTCCTGCAGCTTCAGCTGACTGACACTCATGTGGGCCACATGGGATGACTTCTTGATGTCGACCGTTGGAAGGTTGTGTTCATCTTCCATTGTTTCATCATCAAACTTGTTGGCGGGGATCACCAGCGGTGTCTTCTTCAGACTGATGTGGTGCAGCACCGCTGGCTTGGCGGTGGTCACCTCCTTCACAGACTTGTTGTTTACTGCTCAAGCACAACACATCAACAAAGTTAGTCACATTCAGAATCAAAGATCATTACTGATGGCACTGGGGTTGCCACGTTCACAAAGTGAGATTAGTTTAAAGAGACATGGTCCGTTCGTGGCTTTTTATTTTTATTGCAAAATTATGTTATATGGTATAAATTATACCTATTTTAGCATAAAGACAGTCAAAATGTGTTTTCATGTAGCATTTATGGGTTGAAAATAGATGCAGTAAGGGCGCTTAACTCTGTGTACACATCGACCACGAGGCGTTTTCGAAACCCTTGTAGGCGTGGCTAAAATCCCAGAAGGAAATGCATGATCACGCGATGCAGTATCACGTGAACACAAGTTGACGCCACTAACGCCACACCCAGCCAGGTGCACGGCTCCCAGTTGGTAAAGGTCAAAGAGTGGGTGTCACTCGCGGCGATTTGAGTGACCGCGTCGGGATTCTTATAAACATTCGATGTTTAACATTACGAAGTCAGTTCTGTTTCGATAAAACATTTATTGGCGGTCAGGACGCTACAATAGTTATAACTTATACTGATTAACATGATTTTGAAATAAAAAGCCACAAACTGATCATGTCGCTTTAAAGTTAGTTCATTTGTTTAGCAATGTTGTACTCTATGTCATAGCAGTATAGTTACAACTATTTCTAGAGCAGGCGACTAGGGGCTCTTCCTTACTTCCTCCCCCTTTGCAATATTTCAATATCATATTTGAGAACAGCTATTTATGTCAATCCGGTGTCTTCTGCAGAAGGTCCTAGCTTTCTCCAGGAGTACTTCCTCCCCCTTAGCAATATTTCAACATCATATTTGAGAACAGCTATTGATGTCAATCCGGTTTCTTCTGCAGAAGGTCCTAGCTTTCTCCAGGAGTACTTCCTCCCCCTTAGCAATATTTCAACATCATATTTGAGAACAGCTATTGATGTCAATCCGGTTTCTTCTGCAGAAGGTCCTAGCTTTCTCCAGGAGTACTTCCTCCCCCTTAGCAATATTTCAACATCATATTTGAGAACAGCTATTGATGTCAATCCGGTTTCTTCTGCAGAAGGTCCTAGCTTTCTCCAGGAGTACTTCCTCCCCCATAGCAATATTTCAACATCATATTTGAGAACAGCTATTTATGTCAATCCGGTGTCTTCTGCAGAAGGTCCTAGCTTTCTCCAAGAGGGGTAGTGGTCAAGGAGTCTCACCGTGCTTGGTGTTGTAAAAGCTACCATACAAGAAGTATGGTGAAGTGGTCAAGAGACGTAGTGGTCAAGGAGTCTCACCGTGCTTGGTGTTCTAAAAGGTACTGTACAAGAAGAAGTATGGTGAAGTGGTCAAGAGAGGTAGTGGTCAAGGAGTCTCACCGTGCTTGGTGTTCTAAAAGGTACTGTACAAGAAGAAGAAGTATGGTGAAGTGGTCAAGAGAGGTAGTGGTCAAGGAGTCTCACCGTGCTTGGTGTTCTAAAAGGTACTGTACAAGAAGAAGAAGTATGGTGAAGTGGTCAAGAGAGGTAGTGGTCAAGGAGTCTCACCGTGCTTGGTGTTCTAAAAGGTACTGTACAAGAAGAAGAAGTATGGTGAAGTGGTCAAGAGAGGTAGTGGTCAAGGAGTCTCACCGTGCTTGGTGTTCTAAAAGGTACTGTACAAGAAGAAGTATGGTGAAGTGGTCAAGAGAGGTAGTGGTCAAGGAGTCTCACCGTGCTTGGTGTTCTAAAAGGTACTGTACAAGAAGAAGAAGTATGGTGAAGTGGTCAAGAGAGGTAGTGGTCAAGGAGTCTCACCGTGCTTGGTGTTCTAAAAGGTACTGTACAAGAAGATGTATAGTGAAGTGGTCAAGAGGGGTAGTGGTCAAGGAGTCTCACCGTGCTTGGTGTTCTAAAAGGTACTGTACAGGAAGAAGTATGGTGAAGTGGTCAAGAGAGGTAGTGGTCAAGGAGTCTCACCGTGCTTGGTGTTCTAAAAGGTACTATACAAGAAGAAGAAGTATGGTGAAGTGGTCAAGAGGGGTAGTGGTCAAGGAGTCTCACCATGCTTGGTGTTCTAAAAGGTACTGTACAGGAAGAAGAAGTATGGTGAAGTGGTCAAGAGAGGTAGTGGTCAAGGAGTCTCACCGTGCTTGGTGTTCTAAAAGGTACTGTACAGGAAGAAGTATGGTGAAGTGGTCAAGAGAGGTAGTGGTCAAGGAGTCTCACCGTGCTTGGTGTTCTAAAAGGTACTATACAAGAAGAAGAAGTATGGTGAAGTGGTCAAGAGGGGTAGTGGTCAAGGAGTCTCACCATGCTTGGTGTTCTAAAAGGTACTGTACAGGAAGAAGAAGTATGGTGAAGTGGTCAAGAGAGGTAGTGGTCAAGGAGTCTCACCGTGCTTGGTGTTCTAAAAGGTACTATACAAGAAGAAGAAGTATGGTGAAGTGGTCAAGAGGGGTAGTGGTCAAGGAGTCTCACCATGCTTGGTGTCCTTCGTCTGCTGCAGCTCCTCCTTGTACTTGCGCAGGATCTTGTCGTTATTTGTCTTGTCTGGCTTCTCGATCAGATTCGCAACAAGCACGTCAACGTTGTGGAACGTTTGTAGGAATGTATCTACAACATGACACTCCACACTACACACCCAGTACTCACCGACACCACACCAATAATTAAATTGCTACAATCTTTATTCCCAGTTAACTGTTTCACAACATCCCTCTACATGTCCAAAATGTGTATTCTCTTTGTGACATTATTCAAAAGAAAGCATATAGAATATTACATGGAAATCATCACTTTCGCGAGCCATGATAATATTAACTCTCAGGTAAATTAAAATAATTCCCATTCATTTAATGCAACCTGCCAAGTATGACCGACTGAAACATGTGTTACCAATCTGAGCTCTGATCTTCTTCTCATAGGCGGGTACTCGACTGAGCATGTCAATGGCCTGCTGGATCCGCTGGGTGAGGATCTTCAGATGTGTCATGGTGCGCTGACGGACCACTTCTGCAGCGTCTGCGTTCTCCGTGTCACGCACGTGTTTGTAGTGGTTGATGCTGTGTACTCGGTCCTTCTCCTCCACTCGCAAGTAGTGCTTCAGTGCCTTCAGGATCTTGGCCGCCTGCAACCAACACATTCACTGTAACAGCACACACTTCATTGTAGCAATTCACACATCATTGTAACAGCACACACTTCATTGTAGCAGTTAACACGTCATTGTAACAGCACACACTTCATTGTAGCAGTTAACACGTCATTGTAACAGCACACACTTCATTGTAGCAGTTAACACGTCATTGTAACAGCACACACTTCATTGTAGCAGTTAACACGTCATTGTAACAGCACACAGTTCATTGTAGCAGTTAACACGTCATTGTAACAGCACACACTTCATTGTAGCAGTTAACACGTCATTGTAACAGCACACACTTTTTTTACAACAGTTCACACATCCTTGTAACAGCACATACCTCATTGTAACAGCACACACTTCATTGTAACAGTTCACACATCATTGTAACAGCACACTTTGTTACAACAGTTCATACATTATTGTAACAGCACACACTTTGTTACAACAGTTCACACATCGTTGTAACAGCAAGCACACCATTGTAACAGCACACACTTCATTGTAACAGCACACACACCATTGTAACAGCACACTTTGTTACAACAGTTCATACATCGTTGTAACAGCACACACATCATTGTAACAATTCACATATCACTGTAGCAGTTCACATCGTAACAAAATATACACTCACCACTGTAAGAGCGTATACATAAATGTAATTGCCACAGCACAGACGCTCACATCATTGTAACAGGTCACTGTAGTTGGTTGACAACTTTACATGAATACATGGCAAGCAGCCTCCGTCAGACAAGGAGACTTATACTTGTGTCAGACTTGGGCTACATCACTAAATACATCAGACTTACGCCATGTGAGTACTTATGTCAGATTTGGGCACATCCAGTGCATATATCAAGCCTGGGCCAGTGCAGCAGGCTTGGGCTATGTGTGTAACACTTGATGCACGTCAGGCCTGGACTGTGTACTTTATGTTGGGCTTGGGCTCAGTGAGTACTTACATCAGGCTTGGGCTCTGTGAGGACAGCCATGTAGTGCTCCATGGAGTGTCGCTTCTTCACGTTCAGCTTGGCCTGCACCCGCTGCTGGTGGATGGCAATCAACTGCTTCTTCTCCGCATCCCCCTCTTCCTCCAGAGCCTCGTACGTCTTCTGGAAACGCTGCACACACACATTATATATATATATATATATATATATACAAATATATATATATATACAAACACAAATATATATATATATATATATATATATATATATATATCATATATACATACACAAATATCTATCTATCTATCTATCTATCTATCTATCTATCTATCTATCTATCTATCTATATATATATATATATATATATATATATATATATATATATATATATATATTTACACACACTACAATCATAGAAAGAGGCACATAGTTTTTAGCATTTGCAACTGAATGCAATGGTACACATTTGTTAATAAGCCAGATTAACACTAATGCAACAAATGCAAAGAACAAATGATTCCAACTACAACAATCTCCTTAGGGATGTTACAACAGCCACCGACTGATGTGCTAAAATAACAGAATGTGCGCTTCTTCACAGTGGACGACTTACCGCGGTGATCTCCCTGTTCAGCTTGTCCGAACCCTTCGGGTCAGTCAGCTTCATGTCATGGACGTGCTGGCGCGCGGCTGCCCACTCCTTCATCATCTACGACACACAGCATAGCTTCATCTAGACACCCGTCTATATAGCTGCAAATTGTTGAATTTCGAATAGGAATCAAATATTTGTCCCATCCTTCACACACACATGCACGCACGCACATGCATGCTCACCACACACATACACGCCACACACACACAAAGGCTTGGATTGGATGACACACCACCCACCCAAACACCCACCCACCCAAACACTCACCACACCCAACCCCCCCACACACACAAGTACGCATACATGCAAGCGCGCACTCGCACAGTCAGTATGAGGAAACGGCCAACATAAACTGTGTCTGAACTGTGAAAGGTAACATTCTTTCAATGGAATTCATCCAGTGGACTGAATCTTGATGCTACCTGGTCTTGTGTTCACTGTTGTTACCTATCACTGTCTACCGAGTGTCTACATGCAGTCGAGGAGGAATGTGCTGTCATTGACTACAGTCATGTTAATTATGCCACACATGGGAACAATCAATCACTTCATGTATAAGATGATCAAGGACCCATGATAAAACTTTGTACACACAAAAACAGCCAAGCCAAATGATTTCAAGCACATTTAAATGAACGATTTACACTATGAAAGTCACAAAAACTGTGCTGCTTAAACTGTTCCAGCCCGCCAATAGTGCCATGAAACGATAAGGGTTTATGACAGTAGGTAACTCACCTTGGTGACCTTCTCGTGGTGGTGTTTCACAAGCATCTTCTTGGCGTTCTGGAAGTACTCATGTTCTGAGATGCCAGAAGGCTTGTCGTCGGGGTTGTGAATGTAGTCAGCATACACATCCTTCTTCTGTGTCGGTGGCTTTACAGACGTCGTCTTCACATCTTTGGCTGTGTCGACGTCACCAATGTCGTCAATGTTGTGCTTGGCCAGAATGCCTGACACAATGTGTGCTGGTTTGTGGGAATGGTGGTCCTGAATTAGGTCGTGCTTCTGTTTGAAGTAGTTCAACGCATCTCCTGCAAGACACAAAACAACAATGTCATTCCACTTACCAAGGCCAATTTAACGTTTTGTCATTGACTTGATTAATATAGTTTCCACTGAATGAATTCAACAGGACCGTACTGCAGCCAGTGTTATAAGCAGGTATGACTCACATAATTCACTGCATCATAGACTGACTGAAATACAGTGTTCAGTCAAGCCTCATTATAACGTGCCCAGATATAACATGTAATCGGTCATAATGTGACGAAGCGAGGCCATTCCCCCTGTGTTTACGCCACCAGAAAAAAATGAGCACTACGTCAAATTATTAATGCTATAATAACGGTAATTTGTTTTATGAAGATCATAACAGTGCAACGAATACTGCATTGCCCTGTTTGTTCTGCTCACACAATCTATTGTACAACTAGTGCTTTCATTTGCATGTTTGTTAATCACCCAGAAACTGCTTTGATTAATTAACTTTATGTACAATTGATCAGTTAACTTTAGATACGGTAAATTTGTAAAGAGGGTTTGTTTTGCATGGCCACCAACACCCACTTGTCCTGCCAGGCACAGGTTCATGGCTTCTGTGAACCTGCACCTTGACCAGCTTATTAACTGCAACGGATATGCCTTGCTTAAGACTGATCAAAATGGGCAAAGTGGCCCTGAAGTCATTTGGACGATAATTTTATACAGCAAGTTGGTAATTATGAATGTGTTTTGGTGAGTTCATGGTCATTGCCTAGCCTCTTCACTGTAATCACCTAATCGGCATTTTATACAATTATTCATACCAGATGACCAAATTGTGTGAAAACAGCAGACTGTATCAATAAAGTGTATGATTTTTCATTCTATATTTGTGTAGAATATAAATTGTCTATATGTGACAGTATATCTTTAAACAGTAGACACTAGCATACATGTTAAGTTTTGGAAATGCCAATGTGGGAGATTTATACGTAAATCGGAGGGTGTCGGGGGAAAACGGTATTTTATACGTAAATCGGAGGCTCTTGGAAAATGGGGCTATTATATGTAAATTAGGTTTTTAACCATAAATGCAAAGAATATAATACAAAAAGGAATAAATTCCACTGATTAAGACATTGACATAGATATTGTTATATGAATTAACTTACTCTGGAGCAAAACCATTCTTGGAGCCATGAACAATATTCAATATTAACATATATGTTTTATTATCACTATATAATACCACAAATATAATAAATTCTCTGGTAATCTCATATAAAAATGATGTGTTGCTGTTTGGCCCTCGTTAATTAAAAAGAAGGCTTAGCCTTCGTGATAGAACAATAAATAGTATAATGTTCAGTAATTTACTTCTTGTGTTCTAGGTATAGGCCTAACATTGGCATATTTGTTCATCTTCTGATATGTATCATAGGTTGCAAAGAATCCCTTGCATGAAAAGCAGCAGCATCTACATGATATTTTGTTACACAATAATCTTTACATGTAAAACTTGAATATGGAATTCATTTTCATGAGCTGGACTGAGCCATGGTGACACAGGCCCGACTGGAGATATTTAAATAAGCAAGTTTTCGTCTGTTAAGGATGTTTTTCATTTACATATCAAATGTACTCAAATAATAAAGCGCTTAGCAAAGGTACATACATTTACAAACATGCACATGTAATGTAGATGTATGGATGGAAATTATTTGTATAGATGTAAACGGATTGCAGTTTGTTCTACAAGACTGGAACGTACGCAGTGGGCGATAATATGGTATCGAAGCGGCTCGCGGCATTTCTATAAAGCTGATAAACAATGTCAGCGACAGGCAAGGTGTAGGTCTTGTACTCAGGTATTTATTAGACTGTTTTTAATGTTCAGTCATCACAGTAAGACGTGATTTAAATAATTCCAATTCAGGTCATTGTTCAAATCGTTGTCCGCGCCCGGCGGTGTCTGTGAGCATTAGCTCAGTCTCGGACTCGATTGCAATTAGTTAACTGGCATTGCTATTCATTGTGAGGCGACTGTGTTTGTTTGCTTTGGGTGGACTGAAAACCGGAAAGAGCCGGATGTTCCCGCAATTTTTTTCACGTATGTTTCGATGAAATTGCGGGAGATTGTTTCTCCCGCGCAGGAGATCGATAGATTTCCTGTAATTGCGGGAGTCTCCCGCTGAATGCGGGAGACTTAACATGTATGGACACTAGTCACATAATTCTAAAGATAATTTATCTGGTTATCCGTATGAGATGACCAGAAACACAGCCAAATTGTGTGAATCCTGCAACAGGACTGGTGGTTAGTGTTTTTGAATCAAGATGGAGTTATCTAATTCCAATTCACTCAGCCAGCCAAGTAATGAGAATGCAGTTGATATCAATAATTCAACATAGCGAGACTATTAATGTTACATGTTTGTCACCCACAGATAACAATGTACCACATTCACACCATTGTTAAGATAATTAAATAAGCACCACAATAATTGTGTGAACGAGGCAGGAAATACCAATAAAGTGTATGGATTTTTACTCTGCCGTAGTCTAGTAGTAGTCTATCTTCATGAATTGTTACTTACAGGTGACAATCTTTAACCAGTAGACACCAGTCACATAATTTTTCCAGTAGACACCAGTCACATCATTTTAAAGAAACATCCAAATAAACACAACTTTGCATTCAAAATCGGTAGTTTAAATGACAATATAGCTTAAAACGAGCAGGCAGCAACTGTCCATTTTAACAGGGATCTACTAGGTTATTGATACAGCCTCCACCTCGACCCAATGCCATGCACAGAGACAAAAGCATTTTCCATGACTAATTTCTGGGAAATATTATGCTATGTCTTATTTCCACGCACGCACGCACGCACGCACGCACGCACGCACGCACGCACGCACACATGCACACACAGTATTGGGTGAAGAAGCATTAATTTATTGCAAGCACATTAAATAATTATTATTATATTTCCCTGTTCTTGCGTCAGTTGTTCTAGTTATCCCAAAAGCTATGTAATGTGAGTTGAAATGTATTTGTTGTGTAATAAGGAATGTTGTTTTAATATCGCTATGCAATGTTTACACTGATCCAGTGCTGCATGAAACTAGGACATTCGTTGTGTCAATAAATCTCCTGGCACCACAGGCAAGACCACTGTCACGTAAGCGTAATGGTCAACAACCTGGAGGTATGTGACAGTGCCAACTGAGCGACATTCGTGACGAAACTGCCACAGAGGTCATACAGTGCAATTGTTTTGACAGACGTCCCCTTGAGTAAACTAAGACCCATACATAGCAAGTGCAAACACAACCCTGTTTAATGACATATTGACTTTTGGCCCAAAGAACTAAAAAGGAGTCTTCAAAACCCTCATATGTATTGTTAGTTATGCCTTGAAGAATGAGAGTAAATTGGCGTCACACGTGTGTGTAGTTTATTTCAGATCATAGAACACATCTAAGTGGCTTGTATGTACATTAGTTAACATCCACAGGTCCAGCAAAAAAAGTGTGACAGGCAAAACATTGATCCAAGAAGCGGTGCAGCCCAATAACAAATGGGGACATGAGAGCTTTAAGTAAACATATCATCTAAAACATACCTCCCTATAGAATAGCAATATAACATGAGTACAAGAATCAAACGGTGCAAAAACCATAAAGAGAAATACTGAAATGAGAAAAAAATCAGTACCAGATAAATAAACTACAAATACAATCAACAGAATATATGTAAACAGAGTGGACAACTATCAACGGATTGCTTTGATATACACATTAAGAAATAGCTAAATTCTCATCAAGCCAACATGAATTTATTTGTTTTAATGTGTTACCAAAATCGTGTTCTTGCCATAAGCAGGGTTCCAACAAGTCCTGAGTGTCAGACTAAGAAATCAAGTCAAAGTTGCTACAACTGGCAGACATATGTCAAGAGACCAATAAAGGCATGTGCAGAATTGGTCCCCACAAAACAGTAGTGACACATGTGTAGAGCAAAGACAGCACAGACAGAGGATGTCCACAGGAAACCAACACCTTGATGGCAGACGCTGATAACAATGAAACCCACAGATAACAGACAGGATGTGGCTACACATGCACTGTGCAACTATAAAAACCACTTTCAAGATTGGTGCTTTCAACTGTTATTGTGCACTGCACACTACACAGTGGAGACACAATAGAGTCCAGCATGGCTAATCAATTAGGCATAGGGAAATCTATTTTTGCTGTGTGAGACGAATCCATGACAAACCCCATCACAGACAAATCTCCCTCAGACAAAAGCCCCTCAGGCAAAACTCCCACATTATAGGAATTTTTACACCATACATACTAGACTCAAGGATTAAAATAATTCAACTACATTTTGCTTGTATGTTTGTATGTATACATATGTACATATATATATATATATATATATATATATATATATATATATATATATATATATACATATATATATACATAATATACACACTAAATATTTTACAATAGGCATAATAAAGGCACTATTCAAGCGAGTTATCCTATAGTCTGTGTGTGTCTACCTGGCAGTTTGGAGCTCTGTCATTTTGGGACCCACTCGTACTTAGATGTACCATATATATATGAGACAGTGTGTGTGCGCGTGCGTGCGAGTGTGTGTGCGCGTGCGGGTAACTGTGTATGCACATGTGTGTGTGTGTGTGTGTGTGTGTGTGTGTGTGTGTGTGCGTGTGTGTGGTGTGTGCATGCGTGTGTGTGTGTGCATGAGTGTGTGTGCGTGCGTGCGGGTAACTGTGTATGCACATGTGGGGTGTGTGTGTGTGTGTGTGTGTGTGTGTGTGTGTGTGTGTCGCACGCACGTGTGTGTGTGGCTTCCTTACAGTTATCTGTAGAAAGTGCTGGATTAGTGAGAAACAGTTCAGTGCAGAAATGAACAGCTACAACCTGACACTGAAGGAATTAGACGGTCAAATAAATATGTCCTGCTTGCCTGGCCTAATGATCGACAGGCAATTATGCATAGAACTGTCTAGATTATTGATCAGTTTGACCTAGGCAGCAAGCTGTGTACCAGCTAATCTAAGCCACTAAATGACTTTGCTATGTCAGCCTACTCACTAGTTTGACCTGGCAAATCTACAAACACCTCACACATTCTTGTCAAGCTATTGTCACACAGTATTCACAGTACTACATTATTTATGTACCACGACTTACAAATACAAAATGTCTAGCACTCACTGGGTCAACATACAGGAGTCATCTATTATGAACACAGTGGGGTTTTGGTGTTCTCTGCACAACCCAGCAGTCATGCTTTAAAGCTATTTTAATGATCGTTTGATCCCCAGAAAATGGACTTGAGCAAGGATATACTCATACAGCTGGTGGCTGTGTCTGTGTTAATCTCATACAGTTGTACAATGAAGCAGGCCTTTGTGGAGGTGTTGGGTGATTCATGCCCTCATACATAATCCAGGACAAAACCCTCTCCGGACACTGGTGAGGGTGTTAATGTGTATGTTTCATACAGTGTTACAGACACTAGTGAGGGTGTTAAGGTGTATGTTTCATACAGTGTTACAGACACTAGTGAGGGTGTTAATGTGTATGTTTCATACAGTGTTACAGACACTAGTGCGGGTGTTAATGTGTATGTTTCATTCAGTGTTACAGACACTAGTGAGGGTGTTAATGTGTATGTTTCATACAGTGTTACAGACACTAGTGCGGGTGTTAATGTGTATGTTTCATTCAGTGTTACAGACACTAGTGAGGGTGTTAATGTGTATGTTTCATACAGTGTTACAGACACTAGTGAGGGTGTTAATGTGTATGTTTCATTCAGTGTTACAGACACTAGTGAGGGTGTTAATGTGTATGTTTCATACAGTGTTACAGACACTAGTGAGGGTGTTAATGTGTATGTTTCATACAGTGTTACAGACACTAGTGAGGGTGTTAATGTGTATGTTTCATACAGTGTTACAGACACTAGTGAGGGTGTTAATGTGTATGTTTCATACAGTGTTACAGACACTAGTGAGGGTGTTAATGTGTATGTTTCATACAGTGTTACAGACACTAGTGAGGGTGTTAATGTGTATGTTTCATACAGTGTTACAGACACTAGTGAGGGTGTTAATGTGTATGTTTCATACAGTGTTACAGACACTAGTGAGGGTGTTAATGTGTATGTTTCATACAGTGTTACAGACACTAGTGAGGGTGTTAATGTGCATGTTTCATACAGTGTTACAGACACTAGTGAGGGTGTTAATGTGTATGTTTCATACAGTGTTACAGACACTAGTGAGGGTGTTAATGTGTATGTTTCATACAGTGTTACAGACACTAGTGAGGGTGTTAAGGTGTATGTTTCATACAGTGTTACAGACACTAGTGAGGGTGTTAATGTGTATGTTTCATACAGTGTTACAGACACTAGTGAGGGTGTTAATGTGTATGTTTCATACAGTGTTACAGACACTAGTGAGGGTGTTAATGTGTATGTTTCATACAGTGTTACAGACACTAGTGAGGGTGTTAATGTGTATGTTTCATACAGTGTTACAGACACTAGTGAGGGTGTTAATGTGTATGTTTCATACAGTGTTACAGACACTAGTGAGGGTGTTAATGTGTATGTTTCATACAGTGTTACAGACACTAGTGAGGGTGTTAATGTGTATGTTTCATACAGTGTTACAGACACTAGTGCGGGTGTTAATGTGTATGTTTCATACAGTGTTACAGACACTAGTGAGGGTGTTAATGTGTATGTTTCATACAGTGTTGCAGACACTAGTGAGGGTGTTAATGTGTATGTTTCATACAGTGTTACAGACACTAGTGAGGGTGTTAATGTGTATGTTTCATACAGTGTTACAGACGCTAGTGCGGGTGTTAATGTGTATGTTTCATACAGTGTTACAGATGCTAGTGAGGGTGTTAATGTGTATGTTTCATACAGTGTTGCAGCCACTAGTGAGGGTGTTAATGTGTATGTTTCATACAGTGTTACAGACACTAGTGAGGGTGTTAATGTGTATGTTTCATACAGTGTTACAGACACTAGTGAGGGTGTTAATGTGTATGTTTCATACAGTGTTACAGACACTAGTGAGGGTGTTAATGTGTATGTTTCATACAGTGTTACAGACACTAGTGAGGGTGTTAATGTGTATGTTTCATACAGTGTTACAGACGCTAGTGAGGGTGTTAATGTGTATGTTTCATACAGTGTTGCAGATGCTAGTGAGGGTGTTAATGTGTATGTTTCATACAGTGTTGCAGCCACTAGTGAGGGTGTTAATGTGTATGTTTCATACAGTGTTACAGACACTAGTGAGGGTGTTAATGTGTATGTTTCATACAGTGTTACAGATGCTAGTGAGGGTGTTAATGTGTATGTTTCATACAGTGTTACAGACGCTAGTGAGGGTGTTAATGTGTATGTTTCCATACAGTGTTGCAGACACTAGTGAGGGTGTTAATGTGTATGTTTCATACAGTGTTACAGACACTAGTGAGGGTGTTAATGTGTATGTTTCATACAGTGTTACAGACACTATGAGGTGTATGTGATGCTACAGTTTTAGACATAGTGAGGGTGTTAATGTATTTTTCATACAGTGTTACAGACACTAGTGAGGGTGTTAATGTGTATGTTTCATACAGTGTTACAGACACTAGTGAGGGTGTTAATGTGTATGTTTCATACAGTGTTGCAGCCACTAGTGAGGGTGTTAATGTGTATGTTTCATTCAGTGTTACAGACACTAGTGAGGGTGTTAATGTGTATGTTTCATACAGTGTTGCAGACACTAGTGAGGGTGTTAATGTGTATGTTTCATACAGTGTTACAGACACTAGTGAGGGTGTTAATGTGTATGTTTCATACAGTGTTACAGACACTAGTGCGGGTGTTAATGTGTATGTTTCATACAGTGTTACAGACACTAGTGAGGGTGTTAATGTGTATGTTTCATACAGTGTTACAGACACTAGTGAGGGTGTTAATGTGTATGTTTCATACAGTGTTACAGACACTAGTGCGGGTGTTAATGTGTATGTTTCATACAGTGTTACAGACACTAGTGAGGGTGTTAAGGTGTATGTTTCATACAGTGTTACAGACACTAGTGAGGGTGTTAATGTGTATGTTTCATACAGTGTTACAGACACTAGTGAGGGTGTTAATGTGTATGTTTCATACAGTGTTACAGACGCTAGTGCGGGTGTTAATGTGTATGTTTCATACAGTGTTACAGACGCTAGTGAGGGTGTTAATGTGTATGTTTCATACAGTGTTACAGACACTAGTGAGGGTGTTAATGTGTATGTTTCATACAGTGTTACAGACACTAGTGAGGGTGTTAATGTGTATGTTTCATACAGTGTTACAGACACTAGTGAGGGTGTTAATGTGTATGTTTCATACAGTGTTACAGACACTAGTGCGGGTGTTAATGTGTATGTTTCATACAGTGTTACAGACACTAGTGAGGGTGTTAATGTGTATGTTTCATACAGTGTTGCAGACACTAGTGCGGGTGTTAATGTGTATGTTTCATTCAGTGTTACAGACACTAGTGAGGGTGTTAATGTGTATGTTTCATACAGTGTTACAGACACTAGTGAGGGTGTTAATGTGTATGTTTCATACAGTGTTGCAGACACTAGTGAGGGTGTTAATGTGTATGTTTCATACAGTGTTACAGACGCTAGTGAGGGTGTTAATGTGTATGTTTCATACAGTGTTGCAGACACTAGTGAGGGTGTTAATGTGTATGTTTCATTCAGTGTTACAGACACTAGTGCGGGTGTTAATGTGCATGTTTCATACAGTGTTACAGACACTAGTGAGGGTGTTAATGTGTATGTTTCATACAGTGTTGCAGACACTAGTGAGGGTGTTAATGTGTATGTTTCATACAGTGTTACAGACACTAGTGAGGGTGTTAATGTGTATGTTTCATGCAGTGTTGCAGCCACTAGTGAGGGTGTTAATGTGTATGTTTCATACAGTGTTACAGACACTAGTGCGGGTGTTAATGTGTAAGTTTCATACAGTGTTACAGACACTAGTGAGGGTGTTAATGTGTATGTTTCATACAGTGTTGCAGCCACTAGTGAGGGTGTTAATGTGTATGTTTCATACAGTGTTACAGACACTAGTGAGGGTGTTAATGTGTATGTTTCATTCAGTGTTACAGACACTAGTGAGGGTGTTAATGTGAAATGTTTCATACAGTGTTACAGACACTAGTGCGGGTGTTAATGTGTATGTTTCATACAGTGTTACAGACACTAGTGAGGGTGTTAATGTGTATGTTTCATACAGTGTTGCAGACACTAGTGAGGGTGTTAATGTGTATGTTTCATACAGTGTTACAGACACTAGTGAGGGTGTTAATGTGTATGTTTCATACAGTGTTGCAGACACTAGTGAGGGTGTTAATGTGTATGTTTCATACAGTGTTACAGACACTAGTGCGGGTGTTAATGTGTATGTTTCATACAGTGTTGCAGACACTAGTGAGGGTGTTAATGTGTATGTTTCATACAGTGTTACAGACACTAGTGAGGGTGTTAATGTGTATGTTTCATACAGTGTTGCAGACACTAGTGAGGGTGTTAATGTGTATGTTTCATACAGTGTTACAGACACTAGTGCGGGTGTTAATGTGTATGTTTCATACAGTGTTGCAGCCACTAGTGAGGGTGTTAATGTGTATGTTTCATTCAGTGTTGCAGACACTAGTGAGGGTGTTAATGTGTATGTTTCATTCAGTGTTACAGACGCTAGTGAGGGTGTTAATGTGTATGTTTCATACAGTGTTGCAGACACTAGTGAGGGTGTTAATGTGTATGTTTCATACAGTGTTACAGACACTAGTGCGGGTGTTAATGTGTATGTTTCATACAGTGTTGCAGCCACTAGTGAGGGTGTTAATGTGTATGTTTCATACAGTGTTGCAGACACTAGTGAGGGTGTTAATGTGTATGTTTCATACAGTGTTACAGACACTAGTGCGGGTGTTAATGTGTATGTTTCATACAGTGTTCAGACGCTAGTGAGGGTGTTAATGTGTATGTTTCATACAGTGTTACAGACACTAGTGAGGGTGTTAATGTGTATGTTTCATACAGTGTTACAGACACTAGTGCGGGTGTTAATGTGTATGTTTCATACAGTGTTGCAGACACTAGTGAGGGTGTTAATGTGTATGTTTCATTCAGTGTTACAGACACTAGTGAGGGTGTTAATGTGTATGTTTCATTCAGTGTTGCAGACACTAGTGAGGGTGTTAATGTGCATGTTTCATTCAGTGTTACAGACACTAGTGAGGGTGTTAATGTGTATGTTTCATACAGTGTTGCAGCCACTAGTGAGGGTGTTAATGTGTATGTTTCATTCAGTGTTACAGACACTAGTGAGGGTGTTAATGTGTATGTTTCATTCAGTGTTGCAGACACTAGTGAGGGTGTTAATGTGTATGTTTCATACAGTGTTACAGACACTAGTGAGGGTGTTAATGTGTATGTTTCATACAGTGTTGCAGACACTAGTGAGGGTGTTAATGTGTATGTTTCATTCAGTGTTACAGACACTAGTGAGGGTGTTAATGTGTATGTTTCATACAGTGTTACAGACGCTAGTGCGGGTGTTAATGTGTATGTTTCATACAGTGTTACAGACACTAGTGAGGGTGTTAATGTGTATGTTTCATACAGTGTTACAGACGCTAGTGAGGGTGTTAATGTGTATGTTTCATTCAGTGTTACAGACACTAGTGAGGGTGTTAATGTGTATGTTTCATTCAGTGTTACAGACACTAGTGAGGGTGTTAATGTGTATGTTTCATTCAGTGTTACAGACACTAGTGAGGGTGTTAATGTGTATGTTTCATACAGTGTTGCAGATGCTAGTGAGGGTGTTAACGTGTATGTTTCATTCAGTGTTACAGACACTAGTGAGGGTGTTAATGTGTATGTTTCATACAGTGTTACAGACACTAGTGAGGGTGTTAATGTGTATGTTTCATACAGTGTTACAGACACTAGTGAGGGTGTTAATGTGTATGTTTCATACAGTGTTACAGACACTAGTGAGGGTGTTAATGTGTATGTTTCATTCAGTGTTGCAGATACTAGTGCGGGTGTTAATGTGTATGTTTCATTCAGTGTTACAGACACTAGTGAGGGTGTTAATGTGTATGTTTCATACAGTGTTGCAGCCACTGGTGAGGGTGTTAATGTGTATGTTTCATACAGTGTTACAGACACTAGTGAGGGTGTTAATGTGTATGTTTCATTCAGTGTTACAGACACTAGTGAGGGTGTTAATGTGTAAGTTTCATACAGTGTTACAGACACTAGTGAGGGTGTTAATGTGTATGTTTCATACAGTGTTGCAGATGCTAGTGAGGGTGTTAATGTGTATGTTTCATACAGTGTTGCAGCCACTGGTGAGGGTGTTAATGTGTATGTTTCATTCAGTGTTACAGACACTAGTGCGGGTGTTAATGTGTATGTTTCATACAGTGTTACAGACACTAGTGAGGGTGTTAATGTGTATGTTTCATACAGTGTTACAGACACTAGTGAGGGTGTTAATGTGAAATGTTTCATACAGTGTTGCAGCCACTGGTGAGGGTGTTAATGTGCATGTTTCATACAGTGTTACAGACACTAGTGAGGGTGTTAATGTGTATGTTTCATACAGTGTTACAGGCACTAGTGAGGGTGTTAATGTGTATGTTTCATACAGTGTTACAGACACTAGTGAGGGTGTTAATGTGTATGTTTCATACAGTGTTGCAGCACTAGTGAGGGTGTTAATGTGTATGTTTCATACAGTGTTACAGACACTAGTGAGGGTGTTAATGTGTATGTTTCATACAGTGTTACAGACACTAGTGCGGGTGTTAATGTGTATGTTTCATACAGTGTTGCAGCCACTGGTGAGGGTGTTAATGTGTATGTTTCATACAGTGTTACAGGCACTAGTGCGGGTGTTAATGTGTATGTTTCATACAGTGTTACAGACACTAGTGAGGGTGTTAATGTGTATGTTTCATACAGTGTTACAGACACTAGTGCGGGTGTTAATGTGTATGTTTCATACAGTGTTGCAGCCACTGGTGAGGGTGTTAATGTGTATGTTTCATACAGTGTTACAGACACTAGTGAGGGTGTTAATGTGTATGTTTCATACAGTGTTACAGGCACTAGTGCGGGTGTTAATGTGTATGTTTCATACAGTGTTACAGACACTAGTGCGGGTGTTAATGTGTATGTTTCATACAGTGTTGCAGCCACTGGTGAGGGTGTTAATGTGTATGTTTCATACAGTGTTACAGACACTAGTGAGGGTGTTAATGTGTATGTTTCATACAGTGTTACAGACACTAGTGAGGGTGTTAATGTGTATGTTTCATACAGTGTTACAGACACTAGTGCGGGTGTTAATGTGTATGTTTCATACAGTGTTACAGACACTAGTGCGGGTGTTAATGTGTATGTTTCATACAGTGTTGCAGCCACTGGTGAGGTTGTTAAGTGTCTGTCTCAAATTGCCCAGCCTCCAGATCAAGCTGCTGTGTTGTTACCATGGTAACAAGATGAGTCATGCTAATGCAAGTTGCTGTCAGGGAAACACTCGTATCAGATGGCAAAGGCCTGTCCCACAAATCAATGTATCTGTGGCATTCTGTGCTAAATCATTCACTGCATCCTGCCCACTACAGCACAGAAATAATACATTTTTCTTCATAATATGCCATTCTGATGACTCCATACACATATATCATTTGCTGAATTAGTTGGGTATCATTGGCTGGTCTTTTAACTCATCATTTGTTTTAAATACTTTTGATACTTTATCATTTGCCTGCCTCATTTTGTGTCTTGATTGTTCAGCCTGTGGAAAGTTTGTTCAGGTTGACTTTCTCAATAGACAATGGATTGTCTAAGAATGTTAACAGCATTCTAATCATTTTCAGTTCTGTTACTGTTAGACTGTCCAGTTATGTGTGATACTGATATATTTTTGGAATTTATTAAAGTAAATAATCTACTAATGCATGGGCAGGCACACCAACTTTTATGAAGGTTTCTGTACTGGATATCTCAACAATAATTTTCTACGTAGAAATCCCATGGAGCCTGTATTCAACTGTCACTGATCGAGTCATACAAAACCAATTATGTTTTGAGGAGAATATCTAACATAGCTAAGTTAGCTGTAGGCATCAGACCAAGTAAATCAATACGTAGAAAAATTTAGCGAATTACTATTAATTAGTACTGGGCGACATCAGAATGGATCAATTAGAAATTCCAACGGTGCCGAAACATCTCGGTGAGGTGAGTGAGCACACAAAATGCAATGTAACCATGACATATAAATAAAACATGAATTGGTTTTTAGTATTCAGCAGACAGAAGTCATAATTTCTTTATCTCGGAGTCACAATGAGGTCCCTACAATCTGCCAATAACTTTATCATGTAGTCACAATGAGGTCCCTACAATCTGCCAATAATGTTATCACGGAGTCACAATGAGGTCCCTACAATCTGCCAATAACTTTATCACGGAGTCACAATGAGGTCCCTACAATCTGCCAATAACTTTATCACGGAGTCACAATGAGGTCCCTACAATCTGCCAATAACTTTATCATGGAGTCACAATGAGGTCCCTACAATCTGCCAATAACTTTATCACGGAGTCACAATGAGGTCCCTACAATCTGCCAATAACTTTATCACGGAGTCACAATGAGGTCCCTACAATCTGCCAATAACTTTATCACGGAGTCACAATGAGGTCCCTACAATCTGCCAATAACCTGCCAACAGTGTAGCGAACTAAAACCATGTTAAGAAATATACCAACCTTGAAATTACTAACAGCAATTTTAATTTTCAGAACTTTCATTGGAGAAATATTTTGTTTCCTAAATCAACAAATTTTTGTGTTTCTAACGAGTTTATCAAAATATCTATACGCGTTAAAGAAACGTAATATTATTGTTATGAGCTACCACAGGTGATGAACTAGCACAGAGAATGTGCGATGCTGACACACATTGTAGACACCAAATGACAATACTTCAGTGCTGTTCAAATGGCATGCATAATAATTATGTATGCCTATAATTACGTTTCTAATTCCTGTGATGAGTCTGATAGCCGACATACTGAGTCAGTATTGTACACCCGGCAAATAGATGATAATTACATGCATTCGAGGCCATTTACACCTGGTTTATGTGTGTGCACATAAGAATCCACCCACAGACAGCACACAGACAGCACACAGACAGACAGTACACAGTTGATGTGAGTCTGACTGCTCAACATGAGATGTATGTCATCCTAGTAGCTGGCTGCCATTCAGCCAGTAATGAGATAGCATGGCATGCTTATTGATTGCTACCCCCCTGGGCTTATCTGGCTCCCACCCAGTGCATTAACAATGCTGGCTGACACACACATGGCAGGTAGCACAATCAGGGACTGCCTCAAATTCAGCAAGCAGCCCTTCTGGTCGAACTCTGCCAACTGCTGAAGCTATGGAAGCAAATTTCACTAAACTATGTCGCTTTGCCAATTTTCAGCTTGATAAAATTATGATGTATATGTGTTTTGAAGAAATAAACAATTATCTCCCAATCAATAACTCTATAAATGATAGTTGTATTTTATACCATTGGAAAGTAAATAATTTTTATAATTGTCTTTCTTGTAAATTTCCGACTTATTCCTGGTTTTAATGGTCACATTTAGGTGCGTAATTACGTTATGTTGTTGACACATATTAACTGAATACACATTCAAATGCTGCTATTTTCCTGATTTTATCTATATGCCTCAAGGCAATGTGCATGTTTGGCAGACACAAACAATGGTCATGTTGGTTCAAATAGCATCACATGCTAATGATGTGTATCACAATAAATATAAAGATTATAGTTGTGATATATGTAAGACTATTTTATTGGTAGGGAAGCAGGAAACAATCAGAGATTTATCTCACTGTGACAACCGCTAAAATCAAAGATCATCCACAAAGCCTCTTTCATCTTGGAGCAGTAATGTATATTACTAATAATACAAACTTGGTTCATGTTGGGTTTTCACCACTAAATAAATTAATAGCAATACTACCCCTATACTCATAGTAAAAATGGTCCATAATTTGATCTTTGCACATTCAGTGCTGCATTGTCCAAAACGGTCCTTTTCTACAATCTAAATGGGCCATTGACCCACTTGGCCAAGATCCTAGATTGAACCATGCTGGAGCACACATGAATACCACAATAAATGTCATACGCACACACAAACCACACCGTAAAATGTAAACTATCAGAGACTGGCTAAGATCATGTATTGGCCTGGCTCTTTGTATGTTAATAAAGCAGACATCAACAGTCACTCTCAATCACAAGCCAACGTTTCTAAAGCAAAGTTTTTCCCAATTCTCACACATTTAGTTCACATAATACACACATATACCAAATATTTGTCTAATTTTGTTGCGTAATTTAACAAGAAACCTACCAGCTTTGCCTGGGCAGCAGACGAACTCAACACCATCGAATCGGCCAACCTTGCAGGGGCGCAGTGGGGCGAAACTTTGCTGCAACTTGCCCCGGCCAGCACAAGATTTGGCTGAAGTCTCGTTCCACTGGTCGTACGACTTGCATTCGTTGTTACCCTCGATGTGATCGAAGATGCAGTGCTCAGGGACAAGGAGAGCCTCACTCTGGAATGGGCCCACTGCATTGTGGGAAGCAATAAGTAATGTCAGTGTTGTGTTTATTAAACATGTCTAGCAAATTAATATTACCGGACCTCTTTTAAAATTAAAGTTTATTGGTTTTGCCAAGCACTGACACAGGTTCTAAAATTACTAATTAGCCAAAAATGAAATGGACAAAAATTCCTAACTTGCCGAGATCGATTTATAACGGGCCTGTTGAAATCGAACTGCCCCCATAATTACAAACCTTTTCACACATACGTTACTCCCAATATTCAGTACCCAGTATTTCAACATGTACTGGAGGTAAATTTGTCTAAGTTTATAAAAAAATACAAATTTTAGCATCATATATATTAAAATTAAATAAATACTGTATGTATGCCATGACTGTTCAGAGTACCATGTCCAAAATTAGTACTAGTAAATACTGTTCAAGTGCATATATAGCATTTGCCACTTCTACTTAAATTCGTAAACAATGTAATGGCAGCTGAGTTGATAGGCCCTACTGTGTTCATGCTGCCTTTCCTGCTGAATATTCCTGATGTTAGATTGTGTCATTGTCTCAGTTCAAACATAAGGAAACGTCACAAATTACTGGAATGTGTATTTCAGTTGGCTTAGTCATCAATAAAACTTGTAGAGAACATAAGGCATGTCTAACCCTGACCTACAACCAAGGTGGCGTCTAACCAGTCTAACCACTGTAAGACTAGATCCAAAGGACACAACTACGCTTGACAACATTTTATACAGACCTGTCTTGAACAAATAGGCAGCTTTTCATGTGATAAAGAATAGAGTTTTATCAGAATTAGTAGTTAGTACCAAAGTTACCTTTGCAGCCTGCTGTTTTAGAACCAGATATGTGAATTCTGACAAACTGAGCACCGAATCCCCAATCTGTCTAGCATAGCTAGTATTACTATTAGCTACCATATCCACTGACACAAAGCAGAGACATCTGCGAATTGGGGTCACTATGTTATGCTCACACTGAACTACAAATATTATCTTAACAATGGTGATCCCTAAAAACACATGAACTAAAATTAGGCCGCGTGGCCCTGGAGTCCTTTGGACTATACAGTGAGTTGGTAATTATGAATTACATGTGTTTTGGTGAATGGTAGTTACTGGGTCACTGCCTAGTTACTTCACAGAGCTTTATCTACCTAATTGGTATTTTCTCTGATTATTCATATGAGATAACCAGAAACACAGCCACACTGTGTGAAAACAGCAGATAATATCAATAGTGTATGATTTGTCTCTCCATATTGTCTAAAATATAATTTTTCTGTCTTTGTCAATAATTGTCACTTACATGTAACAATATATCTTTTACCAATAGGAACCACAGTCATATCATTTTAAAGATAATTTATCTGGTTATCCATACGAGATTACCAGAAACACAGCCAAATTGTCTGAATGTGGTCATGAGTTGTGTTGGTTAAGATGGAGTTATCTACTTCCAATCCACTCAGCCAGCGAAGTGATCAGAATGCAGTTGATGCCAACAAAGTGTATGATATTTCCTTATATAGTTGTTCACAATATTAATTTTACATGTTTGTCATTTACAGGTGATATATGATAATGTATATAACTAGTACATCATTTTAATGTATTTCAACTGTTGCTTCGTCAGTGTAAATATTGTAGTTCCTTCACTATGTTTATAAAATACTGTGTATCAAATAGTTCAGCTGTAATTAGAAACCTTGTACACAGATTGCTGCTAGACTTGGTGCCTCCTGCAATAAGCTCGTAATTGCAGTAATTGGCAGTGACTTTAAGTGGTACTTGAGGATACAAGGATATACTGGGTTAAGATGCATGTCCACAGCAATCTTTGACGGAGTGTACCACCGTGCAATACTGTTAATATGTGCAACACTTTTATATATTTTTTTTACTTTAATGTTTTTATGAACGTATGTGCAGGATGCACAATTGATGTCTGAAATAAAGATGTTTATTGAATACTTGTCCAGTATTCAACATAGTGCTTGTTCATTTGTCTGGGATTAGTGATTTTTGGTGGACAGGAGAAAACTTACAGTAAATAATGACACATGCAACGTTTTTATTTGAGGAAATTCGAATGTAGATGAAGATCATTAACAATCATGCAGTTGCAGTTTTGTTATTAGAGTATGTGTCTTGTTGTCCAGCCATTATTATTATAGTGTGTGGGAGGTCAATTGTCTACAACCCTGACTGCCTTGCCTGAGTGAACTGGGTCATGCAACTATGTAGCTGTCATTCACCTAGGACCAACTCCATATCAGCTATCATTGACTGCCTCAGTTAACTGGGTCATAATATAATAAAGTGTAAAGCGCTTTGAACGGTCCTGAGGACTGGATACTGCGCTATATAAAAACTTTCATTTACTTTATTTTAGCTTGTTATTCACCTAGGACCAACTCCACATCAGCCATCGTTGAAAGGGGCTAATTTAATTACAACTTCTAATTTTAATTAGACTATAAACATTATTTATTTATATGTAGGAATTGAATCTTAATTTAGCTGTTTATGTCATGAAGAGGTATAATGCAGATAGGATCTCAGCTTTCAAGGCGGCATTTGCCATCGGTGAAAGGCATGCAAGAACATCTGTACAGGGTGATCCACAGACAAAGTGGCAAGTTGTAGAAATGTGAGGAGAGATTGATTGCTAGTTGCCATTTAGAGGGAAGGTGACAGAGTTCACCACTCAGTCTTGCTCAACCAGCCCAGACAACATATAAATCAACGCTGTCTCATCACACCTGCGTTCGGAAGTTACAAATCAAATAAGGTAACCCATTTGGTGTCTTTTTTAATGGCAAAACTCGCAGTGGAAGGGGCAGATGGTGAGGTGACACAGTCCTTTATGGGTGAACAATTACTGGTGATACATGGAGAAACTGTTAACGGCTACTGGACAATGATAAACAGTGCACTGAGAATGTGGGGGTGAAACTGTGAGTGTGAGTGACTCAGTGTGGCAGTCTGTCAAATGTGGTTACCCACTTCTCTGAAGCAAGTCTGCTGCAAGTCATTATGTAAAGAGTGCCTTTGAGTCAGCTATTGATTGCTCTGCCAGTCTATTGTGACTGGGGTGAAATGGTCCCTCAGGCTGTAGTGTAGGTCGCTGTGCTCCAGTTGGCAAAGCCAGACATTTCTACAGGTGCACTTTACAAGTGACATTTGAGTAGAGTCATGACGAGGCTTGCTACCCATATTCCTACAACTCTTCTTAGCTCAATGTTTCATAGGCCTGACGCACTACAAGCAAATATAATCAATAGCTCATATACCCCTGCCTCTGTTGGACTGGCCCACTGGCAGTGACATGTCGACTGTTTACTAGTGACACAAGTAGCCCTGTTGGCTGTTGGAGTGTTTGCCAACAGTCATTATGCTCTTCCAGTGGCTGCTTTAAGAGTAGAGCATGATTTTATAACCCTGACATGACCCAATTCACCAGCCTGTGAATTTTCGTGTTCAACTCAAGGTATTCACTGTCCTGTTTACAACATGGTATTTATCATAAACAACTTTCATGTTCACCACAAGACAGTCTATTCACCATGAACACACACTGTCTGTGAACCAGCGAAGGCACTTGAGGCTGAAGGGACTTAACACTGTGGAATAGAGGGACTTAAGGTACTTGAACAAGCTGGAAACCATTTCTCAGTAAGACTGCTCAATCTTGTAAAAATGTATTGAATTTGACCTGGTGATACAGCGACTGAGGTTATGGAGCCTTCACGGGAGAGGTGTGCTGCAGGCTAGCTGGTAGGCAAGAAGTACGTAATCAAAGACGAAACAAACCAATCCAAACCAAGATATGCTAAATATTGATAAGTACACGCGATGCTGCTTATTATGACCCAGATCTTGATATTCAAGAATTCACAAGGACTTCAAACAAAACAAAATAAACACCCACAAGCAAAACACAAAAGATAATGCACACATACAACTCAAACAAAATCAGACTAAAGATTGCATTGAGCTGAATAAGAACGCGTCAATCGTCCCCCAGGAGTAGGATTACTGAGAAGCGAAAAACGAATTTGACAAAAACGTAAAGACGTACCCAAACAGCGGTAGGGCCGTACGGTGTGGCCGTGGTGCTTGGGGTGACATTTCCCATGGAAGTTGCACCAGTTCTCAATGGTGACCTCGTGTGAGGACTCCATTATATTTGTCACCTCCAGATGAGGGTAGACCTGCAACACAACAGTGGTTACTAATTACTACACAGACAACCATTGCAATCAGGAAACTGGGAACAGTGTCTAGGACCACATGCAGGGGTAGAACTACCCACTAGTCCATACACTAGTAAAGGTAAGGGCGGACTAGTAAACCTACCTAATAACTAGTCTGGTAATCTAGTAAAGTCATCCACCCCACCCTACAGTAGTCAATCAAGCCTTTGTTACTAAAACAATTTTATTTTATTTCTGAACATCGCATTGTTATTTAACTGAAGTGGCAAAACACTGTTTTTTAGTTTTAAATCAAATTGCCACAACTTAAATTAGAGTTGTTTTTATATTTTGCCAGACTAGTAAAAATAAATTCCGACTTGTATTTGACTTGTCACTCGGTTATCAACAATGTATGTGGACATGACATGGCCTTGATACACTACTGCACGTTAAAGTAGTGTGAACTATGAATCTGGTCAGTCTTGAAGGCCGTCAGACGGGAACTAGTCAATCATACAAAGAAAACTGTTGCCCTGAGGTAAGACATAAGATTCAGCCAATGGCACTAACTTTTGAGATTTTATTTATCCACTATGCTAATTATAATATATGCTAATCTAATCAGCTACCAACTAATCAGAGTAGTTTGTTGAGACAAAGAGCTTCTGTAGTTCGTCCTTGTTGCATCTCTGTAGGATGCTAGTACGTATTCAGCTACACCTACTGTCAGTTACCCTAACCCATCCTAGCACACTTCAGAGTGCTGTCACTCTGACTGCCAACATCGACATGCAGCCTCTTTTGTGCCCCATAAGGCTGAACATATACACCTCCCATATGCTGTACAGTCTTTTCTCGATGCGAATGGTTGTGATGCTAATCCACCTATTTGTGTTTCACGATGTTGTCTTTCTTGAGGGCCTTGCCCTCAATCCCACGGACCAAGGTATCATAATTCCTGGAATGTTGCAACTACCGCTGCCATGCACGGCACAGTTTACAACTGGCCTTCATAGTTCATAGCCTCCCTGTTCTCAGTCTATATGATGAGCCACGACTTAGCCAGGTGTATTAACAGTTGCCATTTAGCGGGAGCATCACATCGCGATGGTCGACACAGTAGAGTTGTTGCATGACAGAGAACACCATCAACTTTCTCAAATATTTTACAAACTCCGGTGCGAAACCTGACGGGACTGGCAGCAGCTTTGCGATTACTACCTGTAAAATCGGTACTATGTTCAGTTTTACAACCACTAAACTCCACACTTTTATGGTAATCGTAGAGCTACCAGTAGCCGCCCGCCGCCAATGATATCGTATTTTGTGTGAGTTTTGATTGGTATAGCAAACAGTAAATACACCAATTCCGATACCGCTAATTTGTGCCCTATATAACCATTATGTTTCATGCACATCCTGCAAGTTTCCTGCACACATAATAAAAGCGTAATGTACCATATACAGTACAGAATATGCAGTGTTTCCCTGGGTAAAATTTTGAGCGAGGTGGTAGGATGAACCGAGTAAGTGTCGAACGCACAATGCAGTGCAATGGTGGTCTGGGAACACGCCTCTTGTGGCTATTTAAAAAACTAGCTTTAATATGGTTCAATATAAGATGTTTTTAACCTATCCTGGGGAAAGAAATGACAATTAGCATGTAAACAAGGAAATACCTAAGAGGTGGCAATTTTGGCATATTTTGAGCGAGGTGGCTTAGAAAAACAGCGAGATGGTCCACCTCGCTCATGACCTCACATAGCAGGGGGAACACTGTACATACTGTATAGACGCAAACACTATACACTAGTATACAGCTCTAGTGGACACTGACCTTGCGGCAATAGTTGAGGATATCAACAGGGTCGTGCAGACAGTCAGTCTTGGTGTCAGTCTGCCAGGCATCGTCCTTCAGGTACCGAGCTGGCTTGTTACACAGGAATGCGACCATCGGGTTCTTCACATGCTTTGCACCAAACAGCACCTAAAACAAACAAGTTGCATAATGAATGTTTCCATTGTGTATACTGCATCGTGCAAAAATTGCAGGAGACCCCTGGATTTGCATCTTCAACAGTCACTATAAAATTACCAAAACCATTCACAAAAATGAGCCAAGTAGCATATGCAACAGATGCCTGTCAAATTACAACAACTCATTTGGGAATAGGGAATGACTCATTAACAATTACATTTCAACCGAGATTATTTTTGTTAATGTCACACAAGACACAATTCACTAAGGAATGGCAAAATTTCATAAGCATGACCATGGAAAATCATTGTTAGTTGTAAAAAATTTGATTTGCAGCACAAATATAGTAATGTACGCTCATTATATAAACTTTCCTTGTGCACAACAACTTTTGTTGGCCTAGACGTGGCTTCACTTTAAAAAAATTCAGACAGGACTGTTGTCGCCTATTGATTTCTCTTGTCGGGCTGTGAGCAACACATTAATGATGTATAGTCACCATGTTAATACTATCCTATTAGTCATAGCAACAATGTCTGCGAACTGCAGACGCCATCCAGACAGTTAATAGTTTTACTGCTGTCCTGTCACCATCTGATATGCTAATTGGCCAAATAGAGTTGACATTATATTGGGGATGTCCTTTCTCTGCCAGGGTCCCACTCCACTGCCTTGTCAAATTATTACTTAGTATGGTTTCTATAGCATTTACATGCATCTATGACAAAAGAGAAGTTACATTTGTGTTGGAATATTAGCGTTTTGCAGAGAACCGTCCACCTGTCATTTGGACAGGTAAAAACCATTGTGGACGGGTAGAAATATGGGTGGATGGGTATAAAATGAAGGAGCAAAAAAGGTCTTCCAAAACCATAGATGTTGTTATGCCTTGAAAGTGAGTGAAAATGATGTCACATGTGTTTATAGTCCATTTTAGGTCATCAGACACATTTAAAGTTTGTACACTGGCATAACAGTTAACATCCATGTGTCCACCAAAACATGTGTGACTGACCAAAATTTTGTCCTGTATAATAAACACATTTCCTACTCTTGACACTGTATGCCTAATAAATAATAGCATCCTGCCTGGTATTTTCATCGTAATCACCTAATTGGTGGCATTTTCTCTGATTATTCATATTCATGAGATGACCAGCAACACAGCAAATGTTTCTGAATGCAGCAGGAAATATCAATAATATGAATTTTCACTCTATCATTGTTCAGAATAAAAACATTCTGTTATCCATATGGAATGACAAGTTGGGACATTTGTGTGAATGCAGCAACAGGATTTAGTGGTGTTAGTCAGGGTGGAGTTATCTACTTCCACTCTACTCAGCCAGTCCAGTGATCAGATTGAAGTTGATATCAGTAAAGTATATAATATTTAATTCTATAAATGTCCAGAATAATAATTGTATAGCTCTGTCACCTATAGGTCACACAATTTTAAAGATAATTAAATAAGCATCAAAACAAACTAAACTTGCATTTACAGAAAATCAACAGAACTTGAGATACAGCTTACTTAAAACAAATCGAAGTAGCCTGCTACAAATGGAATACCAATTAGGTATGCTTTCTAGGCAGACTATCTGGCCTTCACTGACAGTGGCTAATATCCAATTATCAATGTGCCACCTAGTCTCTAGATTTCGGGTCCAATGCAGCAGTCACAAATACACAAGCATAGGGATCTACTGTTTCCCAGATGTCCAGGAAGACACAAGCAAGATGTGGACTTGTAGCTATTTGGGAAACCCTGAAGTGTCATTAGAAACATTCAATCAAATACAAATTTCTTGTGTACAAAACAAGAAAAATTACCAAGTAGTTTTGAAAAAAAAAAAATTTATACCAGTTTTAGAGCCTTCAGAATGATCCAATCAAATCAATTTCTTCTGCATAGGAGCAGTGCCCTAAGGTACGTCTATGCCAAATTATACAAAATAAATCCTCAACGGTTTCTGAGACTTATATAAAATAGATCCTCAATGGTTTCTGAAAATTCTGGGACATGGTAGCTAACAGCACATGGTGGACGCAAAGTGATGTCATAAAATAGGCTATATTGTGATTTGGGAATTTGGTGAAACTTAGTTACAGATCATTAAGTGCTATAATGGAAGTAAACTTATGACATGGTCATTGGTGATAATATACCAATGAAGATACACTTAGATATAAACTATTTGAGTCAACTGTTTTAAATGACTGTGTATGTACGCATATTATATATATATAATAGTGCATTTATAATTTGTGTCATTAAAAACATTGTTGAATTTTATCCCAATACTCTTGCTGTTTAGGCCAATTTCCAGTGGTTGTAGATACACTGCAGGAGTTTGTGAGCTGCAATCTTGCATGTCAAAAATGTAAATTTATTTTAATGTGAACAATTGTCATTTTGGGAGGCGCTGTGGGACTCTTACAATGACCAAATACTGATTTCTTGTGTATAGTGACATTACAACATGGAGTGTAATCTGGAATTTAATAAAAATCGAATATTCAGTGGCTTTGAATTCAATTAGAATATTGAATGTGCTGTTGAGATCTCTTGCTTGACACTGCTAACAAAAGATCCCTTGATTCGATACCAATGTTATGGTAATCATAGAGCTACGCATTGCCGGCGAGTTTTGCATGGGTTTGTTTTGTGAATTTTATTTGTTTTAGAAATGTTAGTGATTTTATTTTGTAACCTATATATTATTGGTTCCCTTTAAATCCACACATAAATAAATATTTTGGTAATATTATGTTAACTCTATATTGTTAATACATCATACATTAATAAATAACAAGAAATAGGCATCATTTTGAGCATGCTTGCGTATGTATGATCCGTACATGTATTGTAATCATGTCACAAAGAGTGTGGGGCGAATCGTCCATCTTTAGATTTCTACTGTTCGTGGTGCAGTGGGCCAAAACATCCGATACGGCACCCTTGCATTTTAACAAAGTGGACTGAATCATCCATCTGAATGGGTGGAACCATCCTGGGTGGAATCATCAAACACGTTTTGGGCCAAATCATCGGGCTCCCTTCCTATATAATAGTAATGGTTGTGCAAACTTTTGGACTCCCCATAGGTAACCCTGAATGCAACTGGTTGTGAAATAGCCACTGCCCACAGTTTAGCCTCAGCTCAGGCTAGTAATTCCTGGGCCCAACCAGACTGGTCGGGGAAATACAAATACTATAAATAATAGACTATAATCATATTATAGGCCGCTAATAATTATGGCCATTCCAATTACAAACAACGATAAGTCACAAAGTGTCCAGTCATATATGTCCAAGATGATATGTCCTAAATTTATTATTAAATGTGCCTGTTTTTTGCACATAATAATTAATTCTTAACATAAATCAGTTGAAATGTTGGCACTCTGTGGAACATTTCAAGTCATTGGCGTATGTTAAACGTTATTCAGTATCTTTTTGGGGTATCGTCCACAATATTTGGTACATAAGTGACTTGGGACACAAGCGACTTGAGATATAACATCTATAACTCGTCAGAGCCATGACACAGCCATACCGTCCATGGCATAGCAGGTCGGACAACACGACAACAACGAGAAAATCCGACCTCGGGTGAAGAATAACATCACACAATTATTTAATTCTGTCAACCAGACCACAAATACTTACCTCAACCGAAACGGCGAAGATTGCGGCAATCAGCGCCGCTCTAATAAACCCCATTTTAATCCGTTCTATCGGGAAATAAACGCTTGATAGCACTAAAAATCCACCTCCGTCGCGAGGAATGAGTCTTTACCCTGCTTCTCATTAAAATGCCTCCTGACGTCAACCTCTTCCGGATTTGTAACGCCAGTTTTGATTGGTTTGTTTCATTTCTCGTTTCTACTCAGAAGACTGTTCTGTGGGCGCTTTAATGGTGCTAATTCAGATACATTCCATTTGCTTGATGTCAACGTTAGTCTTAGTGTTTCATAATATAGAATATATTTTGGAAATTGCATAGAATTTATATTTACGAAACATCGTGTTACCGATGCGACCAATAGAAGGACGTTTCACGGCTACTCTTGGGACCGCAACGAGCACTACTCAATAGCGGTGAATGGCAGGCAGCACTCTAAGCGATTAGTTATGACGATGTTCACGCCATCTGTTGGACAGGATTTAGCATTTATTAAAAACAAGCTGACCACCAACGGCAACAGACAATTGAATGCACCCGTTGGCATTGACCGTTTCGAGCAAAGTTGGACATATGTGTAGATAATAGCTTAAATATTTACGTTGGTAAGTTGTTATTGTTGTTATTGGTATGCATCTGTCGGCGCAGGCGCAGCAATTGTTGTTACTATTAGACTAGAGTCTAGGGCCTAGGCATAGGCAGGCATACCGCATAGACATAGCCACAGGCTAGCCTAGGCACTGTATCACTTATATGTGTGTATGTAACATGTGTATCGATCGGCAAAAAACAGTTGGGTATCGCGCCAATGCCCAAATATATTATATTCGTATATTATATGCTGTATCCCTGTGTCCTCTGAGATATGATGGTATAGGCTATAATATACTTAGACTTAATTAGTATAGCACTATATATTGGAGTCCAGGTTCAGATCAGTGACAGTGTTTTCCCTGTGTAAAATTATGACAATTTTAAGGTGGTAGGGTGACCAAAGCAAATGCTGAAGGCAGGTGCATTATATAATGAAGTGTTTTAAATTAGCCGATTCCCTTGCATATATAGTACAACAATAAATGTGTTTATTTGTTTGTAGCACTTGTAAATAGATCACCATGCATTTGTATTTGAAAATATTTAAATACTTGTTGAAACATATTTGTAGTTGACGTTTAGGAATTAAAAATATTTGTATTTAAATACATTTCAATGTATTTGACCCGGTATCTGCAGGAGAGATACTATGAGTCAACATGCCTCTCGATCAAGGGGACATACACTTCATGGCCTCTATGGGGGGGAACCCACACTATAGTATGTGACCATTAATTAGCATATACAGCAGACAAACATTAGGAATCCACCAAGCGAATGACACTCACAAATATACTTTTTCTGTCTAGGTACAAGACTAGTATCTGTGTCATTGACGACTCACCTGAAATCACTGTCACAAGATCATCAGCCATGGAGCCAGCATATGATGAGAAAACTGCCATCAAAGAATCATTCAGTCAAGAACCATTTGATGGGCCCATGTCAAGCAGCAGATCCTGGTTCCAGAAGATCCCCAAAAGATACATAATGGCATTCATGACATTTCTAGGTTTTGGTAAGCAACAGTGAGATGTGTGAAGTTAGTAGTCATGTTCATCTGAATAAATTTTGTTATAAAATAAATGTATATTAATAAAAATAAAATTAATAAAAAATAATTGCTTTATTCTATGTACCTAGATACTACATTTAGATGACACACAAAGTTACGTATGGCATATTTTTGAAAATTGCATTTGTGTGATGGTAACAATTGCACTTTTATTCATTATGTAATTTTCATTGTTGTCATGTTTACCTACTTTGTGGTTCTAGTCAGTGTGTAACGTTTAAACTTTGTGCCCATGTCAGTGTTGTCATGTTTACCTCAGCACATCTTTGCTCTAGCCAATATGTTTGCATTTGGTTAAATTTGGCATGGTCAGGGGGGGGAGGGTAGACTGGCAAAGGAATGGCAAGAAGGCCAGCACTGGACCATTCTATAAATGTTATATTATACTCAAATTTCTCCACCTTGTGCAAATATGAATGTTCTTTCTAAATATGTCATCACCATTAATATGTGGCTACGGTTTTATTGTTACTGCATGCGAAGTGTGATGGTATGATGTTACTCATACTATTTAGTGTCCATTTTGAATAAATTATGATAATTCGTTATGTTAAAATGTCTTTGTTTCTCCATAAATAGATCCTTCAGGATGTTACCTTTTCAAAAATATAGACATTACAAACGTAGGAAAATTATTAGTAGTAATAAAACCACACATGTTTCAAGGTGTTTGTAAAGTTTTCTGAAAAAAATCCAAATCTGTAAAGGTGAAGGATTCGTAAAGAAACCCAGGCCATACCCAGCATACTGTGGGTGTCTGCTGATTGCTCTGTGTGCGTTTTCCTCCAAGATAGGTCTTTTTGTAGCTTCACACAATGACAATATTTTCAGAATTGCTTAGCACGGTTTATGACTAGTTCTTTATGTTTACATCTGTGTGTGTCATGTTTAGCCAAGTACTGTTTTTGTTTCAGCCAGTGTGTATGCAATTTAAGTCAATCTCTGTGTGTCATATTTAGCCAAGTACTTCTTTGTTCCAGCCAATGTGTGCAATTTGAGTCAATCTGCGTGTGTCATATTTAGCCAAGTACTTCTTTGTTCCAGCCAATGTGTGCAATTTGAGTCAATCTGCGTGTGTCATATTTAGCCAAGTACTTCTTTGTTCCAGCCAATGTGTATGCACTTCGAGTCAATCTCAGTGTTGCCATTGTTGCTATGGTTACCAACCATACAACATTGGCCAGCGATGGTACCGAAATAACTGTAAGTAGCCAAAAAATAAAATTATGAGCTTGCATGAAAAAGTTCAGTAGAATAATTATACTTATAGCTAACTATTTTAATCAAAATTTTGGCAAAAGTGAGTGTTCTGTTGAAATATTCTGACAACTACTATAGCAATGTTGTAACACTGATGATTTTACTAAATATGAAAACAATAAAGGCAAAATAGTTTTATTCTGTAACCAATGGAAAACATTAGCAGCCGTGTGTATAAAATATTGTGGTAGGAGAAATATATACTTTAAAAATAAAAATAAATTGACCGTTTTAAATACGTAACTAAGCTCATAATTGTTGTGTCTATTGTAGACCGTGGCTCAATTTGAGTGGGACAGCCACATTCGTGGTTTAATTCTTGGGTCATTCTTCTATGGATACATCCTCACTCAGCTTCCAGGAGGTACAGTCTCAAGTGTAATGTTTTAGTGTTGTTCTCACAAACATTCCATATTGTTCATTAATGTGTTAATTATTTTTAAAAATTCTGCATCAACTAAGGCTGTTAATGCATGCTCATTTTGAATTGACCGCTACAGTGTATAAGTTTTAATCAGTATTCTAGATCAGCAACATGGTTCTGTTCCTTTAAATATGTTGATATTCCAGTGTCCTGGTTATTTATATTGATATGTTTTATATTAAAAAATATATAAACTAATTACTGGGGGACCAAACGTTTTTTGAAAGGTAAATTTACCTAATAATTTTCATGTCGTTATTGATAGTTCGTGCTTTTAAAGACAGTTACAGAATATGCCAACAATAACCTCAAAATACACCTCTAGGCCTCCTGCAAAAGCTAAATGTTCACATTTGCTAGGTCCTGCCTAGCATGAGTTGTGTATTTGCCAACTTCTATATTCTAGGGCTTGTGTATTCGCTGGCTGTAGACTGAGGTGTGACTGGTCTACTGTTAGTGGCTCACTTACGTCAACAACACATTGAATCGATATTATACTGAAAAGTTGCCAGCATTTTCTACTTTAAAAAGTTTAAAACTATCAATGTTGAATGTGAATCGGGTAGATTTGCTTAAATGTATGTTTTTATTTGAATAAATGTCACAACTAAGAAGATAATTCCTAACAGTACCTCGGGTAATAACATTATTGATAACATATTGATAACATTTGCAAATAATATTGTTTTGCAAAGTTACACAAATCCAATGTGTCTGTGACACAGTGTCACAGACACAGCTGTCAAGTGTCACTGACATTTGACAGATGTTTGCTGTCCACAGAGAGTATGTCCAGAGATAACCAGAGCAGTGTAAATGCATATTGGCATATTCAGTTTAACTGGATAACAAGCTTTTCTGATTTTGCACAGGTATGTCCCACAGTACATGTAGTGCCATACAAGAGATCTAAATAAACAACTCAGTGCCACCAAAAATTTAATTTTTATTGTGTTTATTTTTTCAAAAACTTTACTCTAATTTTGTATTGACACTCAAAGTTGTAATGTTTCAATAAGTCACCAAAATCACAATAAGATCTAAATGACTTGAGGGCCTCTTGGCCCATTTTTAATAATAACACAAGTTTTATTAGCAACTCAACATGTGTGATTATCATTATCTATGTTTGTTACAATTTTGAATATGCAGATAGTATTTGGGGGTTTTACCAGTATAATATTAAACCATATGTATTATTTAATCTTAGAATTATGAATTAAAACACTAGCATAATTGTTAAAATGTTACAAAATGAAATTACGTATTAACGGATAAGCCAAACTGTCAATCTCAGGGTGGCTGGCGGCTAAGATCGGCGGGAAACACTTGTTTGGAATTGGCATCCTTGGGACGGCTGTGTTGACCCTGCTGAGTCACCCAGCAGCCCACCTTGGTCCATACGCACTCATCTCTCTGCGCGTCCTGGAAGGCATCTTTGAGGTGAGGCCTCTTTAATGCACGTCTCTTCATCCTTACCTGACGCATCATTTTCTGTGTTAATATTTCTTGTCTTTATAATCAGAATACAGTTTATTTAGTAGGACAAATGTTGAATGGATTCTAAGCTAGCGCTCGGCCTAAAATTTGTTTAGCCAATTTGGCGAAAGGTCAGACATTTCTTTAGCCAAATTAGATTTCTTTTACCCATTTTTTTAGATCAAAACAATGTAATATAATATAGACTGTTATACATTATTCACTACAAAACATGTGATTTTTATTACCTAAACATTGTCAACACAATTAGCATAAAAACAAAACAAACACCCTATATTATTTAAAAGAACATTTTTAACCTTAAAAAAATAAAGCTGAACAACAGTTGAACGTTTTGCAAATACCCAAAATAAATTAATGGAACATATTTCATCTATAGAAGTTGAAAGATAACATTTTATAACAAGGCCTTATCATTTAGAAAAACCTACTCTACTTTTGTTGCCACGCAGGGATTCAAACAGTGCACTGATATAATTATTACCTATCTTAAAAAATCATTTCACTGGCCAGTAACTGATTAGTTGAATAGAATAATTCTCCAAATTAGTTAACTGTAATAGTCTACATATCAACTGTATTTCTAGCCTGGGTGACAGAGGCTGTATGTAAATGATAACACATTTTTGACATGCATCTTTCTCTCTGTAATGTGTTCTGGTTATGAGACTTCAAATATACATGAATTAGATCAACCATATATCGACATTTGGTTGAATGGCACATTGATTATTTAATGGTCATGACATGTGACTGCACCAACACGTACTGAGTGGTAATAGAGAACCTGTTAGGTACAACATTGGGTACTCAAGCTTGTAACTAGTGTCATCCAGCAGCTCCCCATTGTTCAGGCAAACCAATTCTTAATTGAATTAAGCCCTGCTATTGTCTATAAGTGTGGCTAAATGGAGGGATTAGCAACCTATTGTTTGCCCTGCTAGGCACGTCACACGCTGACTGGTTATTTGTGTTGGTGTGATGTGCGATCATTTACGCAACTTCAACAGAACCGGGCTGTGAATAATGCAGTCATGTACTGCTGATAATGTCAATAATAATGACAAAATAACGTTTCGGCAATTTGGCAAAGAGTTTTATTTTATTTTCGACAAATAGCATACCGTTTCGCCTATGGTGCAATTGGCGATCGACAGCGCTAGCCTAGTGGATTTATGTCACATGGTACACTTTCAGATTTGTGTGCAGTATGGCTAGTATTGTACTCTAATTGCATCAGACAAGTTATGAGCCTTCTGAAGGATGTTGCTGCTTTGCCTAGTTGTATATAAAATTCTTTGTCAAGTTTATACTTGATTTTGACATTTGATCAAACTTAATATTTTGACACATCAATGCATTTCACTTATATGGAGTTAGGGCCAAAAAAGGTTACATTATTATTATTATAATTAAGCTTAAATATGAAAAATTCACTTACCCACGGGGGGTAGTCTTTTTCATGTTGATTGTTAGTGATTGTTAGACTAAAGCTGTGCAAGTATTTACAAAGCTGTTTATGATTCGTTATAGCTGTTGCCCAGGACAGATGTGGTTAATTTATGATAATTGATACACTTATGATAGTTATCAATTAATAACAAAAACATTTCTTATACTTATTATGTGCACAAATATGACTACGATTAAGTTTATTGTTCAGAAATATACATTTTGTTTGAGTCTTGGTGGACATGTATCATGGCCTATTTCAGCAAGGGACACAATCACTGCTAAATAATCTGATGATTCGGCCTGTAAACAAATGATGCATGCTCCGAGAGAATGTAGCTGTATTAGAACAGTTAGGAGACATTTTACATGTATGTTCACCTGATACGATAATTTCTGCCAGGGTGTCACTTATCCATGTGCTCACGCCATCTGGAGTAAATGGGCTCCAATCTTGGAACGCAGCAAGCTCGCTACAATATCATTTTCAGGTGAGAGACATGGAGAATATATTTTACTGTTATGTGTATGTATGATTGTACGTCACTTCTGTTACATGTAATTGATTAATACATGTGCACATGTAACTATGAACACTCATACACACTTACAGGTAAGTAAGCAAAGTTAAGTTCTTATATAGTGCAGTATCCAGTCCTCAGGATTGCTCAAAGCGCTTTAACTTTACTTCCCTGACAGACCTGTTCAATCGAACACCATCTCTCCTTCTCTGGAAAGCATCCAGCCACTCTGTCAATTAATGCGCAAAGATTATTCATACGCAAATATCCACCACTGTCTATAGCCAGGAACTCATTCAAACCGCTGAGTTGGAGTAATATAGAGTGAAAGTCTATCCACTACACTACTGCTCTACTAGCCTACCAGGTACTACACTTAACATGTACATGCATGTTATATTATAACTTGTATTATCACTAGATCATAATCGGTGTTAGATGTCAAAAAATCCTGACATGTAATTTTGTTAGACTCCTGTACATTGAGGCAGAGCTATTGTCATAGTAACTAAAAGGGCATAGTGACTTCTGCTATGTCCCTTTACAGCAGCAGCGACTCATCATTTTCCCCACAGTATGTTGTATATTACTGTGTTGTTGTTGTTGTTAAATAAACTTTGTCTACTTCGCTTTGTTTCGTTTGTCGTTTCGCTTGCTGCTTCGCTTCGCTTCGCTCGCTGCTAACTGGGCGTGACATCTGCTATGTCCCTTTCGCAGCGACTCATCATTTCCCCCCAGTATGTTGTTATTACTGTGTTGTTGCTTGTTCGTTAATAAGCTTCGTTTCTGTTTGTTTGTCGTTCGTTCGTCCGTCCGTCCGTCCGTCCGTCCGTCCGTCCGTCCGTCCGTCCGTCCGTCCGTCCGTCCGTCCGTCCGTCCGTCCGTCCGTCCGTCCGTCCGTCCGTCCGTCGCCCGTCCGTCGTCCGCTCCGTCCGCTCCGTCCGTCCGTCGCGTCGTCGTCCGTCCCGCTCCGTCCGTCCGTCCTCGTCCGTCCGTCCGTCCGTCCGTCCGTCCGTCCGTCCGTCCGTCCGTCCGTCCGTCTCTTAACTTAGACAGTTGTCACACTTCTGAGTTCTGATGCCTTGCTTGGTTCTGCTTCCTGTGACTAGGTTCTTACTTTGGGACAGTTGTGTCTATGCCTCTGTCTGCGTGGATAGCCAACACTTTGGGATGGCCCTGGATTTTCTACATCTTTGGTAAGTAGGTAATTCTGTAGTAAATGTGTATTTCTATCTTGCAGTGTCCCAAACATTACTGTTCTAAACTAATTCCAAAAAAACTGTTGTATGTGTAATTTCATATAAGTGCCAACATTTCGAATCCATTAACCCTTGAAACAGGAGAATGACATTAGGCTGATAACATAATTTGACACTATGTCGTTTATCTGTATCTTCTTCTGAAAGTTGACAGAAAAGATATATTAATAATACAATAACGTTTATTTTGTATACTGCCATATTCAGAGTGCTTAACATAAGACATTTATAGGAAAATAAGACAAATTAAATTAAATTAATTTTAATAAATAAAAATAAAAATAGTAAATCATATATACAAAAATTACATTGATTCAATTGTAAAACATATAAATAAATAAATAAATTAATAATAATAAATTAAGACTAATAAGAGGTTCCTCTCGATTTGTTTTGTTTTACACATTTTGTGTCTGCTGTCTGACACGTCTCCTACAGGTGTGTATAGTTGCTAGAGGTGACATGAAGTGTGTTCTGTGGTGACAGAGGCTGTGGCCATTGTGTGGTACGTTCTCCTACAGGTGTGTATAGTTGCTAGAGGTGACATGAAGTGTTCTGTGGTGACAGGGGCTGTGGCCATTGTGTGGTACGTTCTCCTACAGGTGTGTATAGTTGCTAGAGGTGACATGAAGTGTTCTGTGGTGACAGGGGCTGTGGCCATTGTGTGGTACGTTCTCCTACAGGTGTGTATAGTTGCTAGAGGTGACATGAAGTGTTCTGTGCTGACAGGGGCTGTGGCCATTGTGTGGTACGTTCTCCTACAGGTGTGTATAGTTGCTAGAGGTGACATGAAGTGTGTTCTGTGGTGACAGAGGCTGTGGCCATTGTGTGGTACATGTCTCCTACAGGTGTGTATAGTTGCTAGAGGTGACATGAAGTGTTCTGTGGTGACAGGGGCTGTGGCCATTGTGTGGTACGTTCTCCTACAGGTGTGTATAGTTGCTAGAGGTGACATGAAGTGTGTTCTGTGGTGACAGAGGCTGTGGCCATTGTGTGGTACTTTCTCCTACAGGTGTGTATAGTTGCTAGAGGTGACATGAAGTGTGTTCTGTGGTGACAGGGGCTGTGGCCATTGTGTGGTACATGTCTCCTACAGGTGTGTATAGTTGCTAGAGGTGACATGAAGTGTTTTCTGTGGTGACAGGGGCTGTGGCCATTGTGTGGTACGTTCTCCTACAGGTGTGTTAGTTGCTAGAGGTGACATGAAGTGTTCTGTGGTGACAGAGGCTGTGGCCATTGTGTGGTACATTCTCCTACAGGTGTGTATAGTTGCTAGAGGTGACATGAAGTGTGTTCTGTGGTGACAGGGGCTGTGGCCATTGTGTGGTACGTTCTCCTACAGGTGTGTATAGTTGCTAGAGGTGACATGAAGTTGTTCTGTGGTGACAGAGGCTGTGGCCATTGTGTGGTACATGTCTCCTACAGGTGTGTATAGTTGCTAGAGGTGACATGAAGTGTTCTGTGGTGACAGAGGCTGTGGCCATTGTGTGGTACATGTCTCCTACAGGTGTGTATAGTTGCTAGAGGTGACATGAAGTGTGTTCTGTGGTGACAGGGGCTGTGGCCATTGTGTGGTACGTTCTCCTACAGGTGTGTATAGTTGCTAGAGGTGACATGAAGTGTTCTGTGGTGACAGGGGCTGTGGCCATTGTGTGGTACGTTCTCCTACAGGTGTGTATAGTTGCTAGAGGTGACATGAAGTGTGTTCTGTGGTGACAGGGGCTGTGGCCATTGTGTGGTACATGTCTCCTACAGGTGTGTATAGTTGCTAGAGGTGACATGAAGTGTTCTGTGGTGACAGGGGCTGTGGCCATTGTGTGGTACGTTCTCCTACAGGTGTGTATAGTTGCTAGAGGTGACATGAAGTGTGTTCTGTGGTGACAGAGGCTGTGGCCATTGTGTGGTACATGTCTCCTACAGGTGTGTATAGTTGCTAGAGGTGACATGAAGTGTTCTGTGGTGACAGGGGCTGTGGCCATTGTGTGGCACGTGGCTTCTACATGTGTATAGTTGCTAAAGTTTACATGAAAAAAAGTGTTTTCTGTGGTGACAGGGGCTGTGGCCATTATGTGGTACGTGGCATGGTGTCTTGTGGTGAGTGAGTCTCCCGTAGATCATCTGACCATCTCCCGTCATGAACTCGACTACATCCAGCAGGGACTGACCTTCCGGAAAGGGGTAAACATTGTCTTCTTCCTGTGGTAAATAACAGTCTACAATCTGGTGCGACAGATGTGGATTCTTTTTTCTGACATTGCGAGTTTTAAACGTGAGATCCTAGCTAAGTGAGTGAGGTTTGTTTCCTTTCTCCAAATTTAATTTACTTTTACTTCCACTACCATAAACACGACATGGTAGGGTAGGGACATGGTTTATATTGTGTCTTCCAAAAGACACCTGTAGGCAACATAAGATGAATGAAAATCACCTGCCAGGTTGGCATCAGTGATCATTGCTATCATCATGGTGGTTACAGCGTAGTGGGAGAAGGATTAGAAATGTGCTCAAACAATGTGCTGTCAACATACATATGACCATATGATTTTCTCTACTTTTTTTCTGTCTACTTCAATGTTTTTAATAAGTTTTTCGTGTTATAGTTTTTACCTGCAATAGTGATCCTTGGCCAAATACATTTTGGGGTCATGCTGGTTGCTTTTGTGCTAGCTCCATGCATATCCGAAGGCATCGGTTGTCACTTGCTACTACCATGTGACTGCTTACTTGTGAACAATAGACATATTAGGCATTAGGCATGAACAGCTCACAGATACAGACACATATGTCAGTGTCTGTAATCCTAATGGGACAATCAATGGTTCACAGTAATGTAGAAAGGTGTCATCCAAAATATATATACAGAGTTTTCCACCAATCTAGCTGAAATGTCATATATAAGTAAGTCGACTCTAGACTCTAGTAAACAAAAAAATGATGTGGAGAAATTATTAAACTAACATTTGTATATAATTTTGGGCCAACATATATATATATATATATATATATATATATATATATATATTATATTTTATTATATCATATCATATCATATCATATCATATCATATCATATCATATCATATCATATATATATCATATCATATCATATCATATCATATCATATCATATCATATCATATCATATCATATCATATCATATCATATCATATCATATCATATCATATCATATATCATATCATATTATTATATTATTATATTTATTATATTATATTATATTATATTATATTATATTCATCCAAAATATATATACAGAGTTTTCCACCAATCTAGCTGAATATTCATATATAAGTAAGTCATTAACTCTAGTAACAAAAACAAAAATGATGTGAAAATTATTAAACTAACATTTTATATATATTTGACACATATATATATATATATATATATATATATATATTATATGTATATTATATTATATATATATTATATATATATATATATTATATTATATATATATATATATTATATATATTATATATATATTATATTATATTATATTATATTATATTATATATATATTATATTATATATATATTATATTATATATATTATATATATATATATATATATATATATATATATATATATATATATATATATCACCTCTTATTGCCTAGTACAATTATACTTCCACTTGACAATTGCAACAAGTTCTATAACAACACAATGTGAATTAATGTTTCAGGGTCTTTCGTCGCCACTGCCCTGGAAGCAGATGCTCACCTCTCTCCCAGTGCTGGCTATTGTAGTTGCCCACTTTGCTGAGAACTGGGGTTTCTATACCCTTCTCACTGAACTTCCATTGTTCCTCAGTGACGTCATGGACTACGACCTCTACATGGTGATTATTCTGACAACGTTCTTTTGCATTTTCATTGCATAATTAACTTACCAAGTAGTGCATAATATCTTACTAAAATTCAGTGAAAATAATATATTGTTTTGTAAACTTGTAAACATTTTGTAAACATTTTAAAGAATTTAAAGCCACTCCAGTTCAGATAAATATTACACTGTCAAATAAACTGTTGAATTTGTATGTCAAAAGGCACTGAAAGCCGTTTGAATAAAGCATGTTGCTGAATTATTCATGTGGAATTTTGAGATCCAAAGAAACCTCACAAAGTGAAAAGATATCCAACAAGAGACATCATGTCTTTATTCAACTTTTAAATCACCTGCCTGGCTGGTCTATGATTGTCTGTGTCTATCAGATAATTGGCAAAAACTATTTAAAATAACTATGCCAGTTTAAAACTGAAATCATCTACCTGGCCTAGATTTAAAGGAATACGGGTGGTAGGCTAAACGAAGTGACATGGACCAAGTTGAGTGATGTGTACCAGACCGATGGCATGGACCAGACTTAGTTATGTGCTCCAGGCTCAGTAACTGGACCAGACTGTGGTATGGACCAGACTGTGATGCGGACCAGACTGTGGTGCTGGACCAGACTGTGATGTGGACCAGACTGTGGATGGACCAGACTGTGGGTGGACCAGATTGTGATGCGGACCAGACTTGGTGGGGTGGGAACCAGACTTTTTGGGGGGTTTTTGGACCAGACTGTGATGTGGACCAGACTTTTTGGGGGTTGGTTTGGGCCAGACTGTGGTGGACCAGACTGTGGTGTGGACCAGACTGTGATGCGGACCAGACTGTGGTGGACCTAACTGTGATGTGGACTAGACTATGATGCGGACCAGACTGTGATGGGTGGACTAGACTATTATGTGGACCAGACTGTGATGTGGACCAATCATTTGTATGTTTACATAATAAATGAGAACCTGTAAAAAGAACAGTTCCACCGAACTGTCTTGAGCACTGAATGGTTATGTTACAGGCTGGCACAATGGCAGCGTTGCCCTATGTTGTCATGGTTGTCATGGTGCAGGTCGGAGGTCAACTTGCTGACCTAATTCGTAAACGTGACATCCTGACCACCACAAACACTCGGAGGTTCTTCACAGGCTGGAGGTGAGAAAACAGTGAACTCACAGCTCAGCCATGTCAATTCTCTGTAGTTTCACCAAAGCCAAAGTGCGATAGTGCTGTAGTGCAGCTTTAAGAGCTAAATGAAATAAATGTTACATTTCTTTGACACTTGCCTGCAGTAAACGTAACACTGTTTGATCTCATTGGCAAAATCACTGGAAACTAATATGTCAATTTTCCTTCATGCTCAACTGCACATTTGAACATTTTTTGATGCAATTTGATAGTTTTACAATGTATTCCGTAGAATTTCACAATTGTCTATATACACTAATTAACTATCAAAAGAGTTCCTGAAGTCCCCTCACCTTGGGTCATTGATGGAGAGTCGGCAATTCCACTCAAGGCATTCATCAATGATGTCCCTTAATATGAACATTTAGTCTCTTCTGAACCGTGCCTGTTCCACCCTCAATTTATTGCTGAATGTGTCTCTCATCCCTGTCTATATTAACCCTACCGAGCACTTTACTAGGAACTGACAATAGTGTTACACCTCCAGTGCTCACCGTTCTCCAGATCTTCCTTGTTTAGGTATTTAATAATGATGACTCTCCTTAATCCATAATATATCTACCTCAAATCTTTTGCCTCTGTTGTTACAATTTGTAGTGTCGTTCGAATTGTTTTGGACGTTCAATGTTCCCACAAATTTGTTCCCTTTTAGACTTTTACTGCTGATTGTACCTATGCTATTAACCCTCCTCCAGCAGTTGTTGTTCTATCCCATCACTAGCATCTTTCTTGCTGTCTAGTTTTGCTTTCCACTGGTTTGTATATTGTTTAATCCTGTATTCCTTGACTATAAATATTACACAGCAAGAGCAGGTCAGTTGTCCTTCTCCTCGTAAAACAACTAGTGCCGCTTCGTGTTTGTAGCCAGGGATATTAGCTACTCTTCCAAACCAGCCCTTACTTACAGAGAAGCAGATGTCCCTCAGAACAGCAGACAATTGCTTACACACGTCACTCACACATGTTTGCAGGTCAGACGAAGCCACTGCCCAGGGTGTCCTATGTGAGTAGTTCCTACGAAGCACTCACAAACTAAGTTGACTGTGTAAACCAGAGGTTAGATCCTCCGTGCAAGTTGAGTGGCTGCCCATGATCAAAGAGACCAAAGTCTACGTTTTTGTGTTAGTTTTAATCTTGTTTTCCAATGTTTCAGCATTCATGTCGCAGGCTGTGTTCATGACAATCGCTGCGTTCACCATGACCCCCGCAGCAGCCATCTCCTGTCTCTCCCTTGCCGTCGGCCTGGGAGGATTCGCCTGGGCAGGCTTTGCCGTCAACCACCTTGACCTTGCTCCACAGGTACATACCTTGCTCCTCAGGTACATACCTCACTCCACAGGTATGTACCCCAATCTACAGATACAAACCTCACTCCTCAGGTACATACCTCACTCCACAGGTATGTACCCCAATCTACAGATACAAACCTCACTCCTCAGGTACATACCTCATTCCACAGGTACATACCTCACTCTACAGGTACATACCTCACTCTACAGGTACATACCTCACTCCTCGGTACATACCTCACTCTACAGGTACATACCTCACTCTACAGGTACATACCTCACTCCACAGGTACATACCTCACTCCACAGGTACATACCTCACTCCACAGGTACATACCTCACTCCACAGGTATATACCTCACTCCACAGGTACATACCTCACTCCACAGGTACATACCTCACTCCACAGGTATATACCTCACTCCACAGGTACATACCTCACCCCACCACAGGTACATACCTCACTCCACAGGTACATACCTCACTCCACAGGTACATACCTCACTCCACAGGTACATACCTCACTCCACAGGTACATACCTCACTCCACAGGTACATACCTCACTCCACAGGTACATACCTCACTCCTCAGGTACATACCTCACTCCACAGGTACATACCTCACTCCACAGGTACATACCTCACTCCACAGGTACATACCTCACTCCACAGGTACATACCTCACTCCACAGGTACATACCTCACTCCACAGGTACATACCTCACTCCACAGGTACATACCTCACTCCACAGGTACATACCTCACTCCACAGGTACATACCTCACTCCACAGGTATATACCTCACTCCACAGGTACATACCTCACTCCTCAGGTACATACCTCACTCCACAGGTACATACCTCACTCAACAGGTACATACCTCACTCCACAGGTACATACCTCACTCCACAGGTACATACCTCACTCCACAGGTATATACCTCACTCCACAGGTACATACCTCACTCCTCAGGTACATACCTCAGTCCACAGGTATATACCTCACTCCACAGGTACATACCTCACTCCACAGGTACATACCTCACTCTACATGTACATATCTCACTCCCCAGGTATATACCTCACTCCATAGGTACATACCTCACTCCTCAGGTACATACCTCAGTCCACAGGTATATACCTCACTCCACAGGTACATACCTCACTCCTCAGGTACATACCTCACTCCACAGGTATATACCTCACTCCACAGGTA